>BMAC01000408.1:579368-668187 GCA_014905375.1 Phtheirospermum japonicum
GACACTTGATTCGAATCTATTCTTCAGCTTAGCTTCAGGTAAGAGTGTCTGCGAGTCATCCAACATCTGTAATAAATAGCATATGATAGGAACTTAATAATACCGAAAATAAACTCTCATTAGATACTTCAGAGAACACGATGTAACAGAATACAAAGCAACTGATACGTCAAATATAAAATATATTACAGATTAGTAAAATTAAAGTCATCAACAATATTAATTCTGGAAATTATTTACCCTTGAATTTCAGAGAAAGAGACGTTCCAATAGAATTTTCTTAAAGTATGAATTTTTTAATAGACGGGAAAGTATACAGCATAGAGGACAAGAAGGCACCAATCAAAATTAAGAAGAAAAACGGAGCAATCTAACATTGTACCTGTGTTGGTCTCTAACCAGATTAAGGGTGAGGCCCTCAACTGGCCCCACAGTGCGGTCCTTCTGCATAGCAAATATCGTCTGATCAAACTCGCCTGGAGCTCCTTCGAAGGGCGACATCTGAAGACAGGTACACAACTTGTAGCTCACTAAACTAATCATCATATTTATCATGACATTGATTTCACATTAACAGAATCTTTTTTTTAATTGAAAGTTAAGAGTGTTTAATAACACAAAAGAAAATTTAATGCCAAAAACAAAAAAACTTATTTTATATATATAGAACTCCAACAAGGTGCATTGTGATCAAGAAAAGTCCCAAGAATCCATTAAAAAAAAAAAAAGAAAAGAAACGAAGTTAAAGTACAATGTTCAAAGTCGAGCTACAATTCTGAAAGTGTTACAACTTGAGGGATTTTTTAGTAATAACTCAAAAAATACTACACATCAAATTTAAAATAAACTGCAAAATTCGAAATCAATTTGATCAAGTAAATGCATTAATTAGGGGAACTTCTACCTACTGCTTGAGCAATTTACTATATTTTTTTAGTAAGGGGAAATTACTAACCCTGATATTTATTTATTTTTAAATAAAAAAATTCAGGGGTCAGCATGCCTGATGCTCATATGTATACCCCGTCTAACCCAACCCAAGCCCCGTCTGACGTTACACACCGGTCTTCCGCCTTCCTAGCGCCTAACGATTTTTAGAATATTGATATATCTTCAACTTATAGCTTCTATTTGCAAACACTACCATAATTGGGACATGAGATAAATAAAAGCTTAATTCTTTTACGATACTCTCAAACAACACTTTATTTGAACGATTTAAAAAATAAATAATTGCAAAAAGGTCCTTCATAAGTAGCAACACATAAACGAACCTCAGCAGAAGAAACAAACGCAGCACCCATCATCCCGAACACATGACTCGCACTGAATATAGGGGTACCCCACTGAAAAGGATATGTAATCTTGATCCTATAACGATGAACAAAATAACACCAAGAAACATGTAAGAAAAAATAAAGATTCCTAAAACCCGAATCCTAAAAAAAAAAACAGAGAGAAGAGAAAGCAGAGAAGTAGTACCATGGAGCAGATGACATGAGAAAAGAGTAACTGGATGGATTTGTTGTAAGTACTGCGTACATATAGTGTAAACTTATCACCAAACTTCACTATTAGGAAATACTTAGTGGTCTTAAAGGTGGAGAAATGAAATGGTTTCTTACTTGTTGGGAGATAACCAGAAGAACCAACATTGGTAAGCCAATTTCGACATAATCACCGAGCCTTTTGAAGATAAACCATAAACCTTGCGAGATTATCTCGAGTTTAAAACTTTGTTTCATTGGTCAAGTTTAATAAAAAAAAAATAAAAATAGTACCTGCGGGAAGCCTCTTGAAAAATAAGCCAAGACCAACTACACAGACAGCTGGTACTAAAACTACTGGACTAAGAAACCTGTTAAAAGTTTAAACTAGTTAAAAAAAAACTAATTTAAGTGTAGAGCAATAGAAACTGAGTTTTATGAATATTTACCTTGTAAGATTACCCCTGGCATTGCTGTATCCAAGTATTATGTTCACAAACGAAGAAACGATCAGTGATCCTTGAATGGCTCTCATAGTGTGAGTAAATTTCTACAAGTATTCAACTCAAGCATATTAAGTCTTTTACTAAATAAAAATTCTCAAAACAAAGTAACATGACTAATTATCTGAAAATGAGTACTTAAAATTTGTAAGAAAGTCCACGAAAGTAATTCCTAAATTAGCAATTTAAATCTTGACACAAAATTCACAATTCAACCCACACTATTTAAATATATTGATTAAGAATGTAAAAGGGTAGTATTGTCTTACTTCAACATAAAGAGTGCGTATATGGTGGAGTTTTAACAGAAAAAAAAAATCATGTCGTTAACACATTTTGCTCAATATGTTCACGCAGCATACAACCAAATTTTCGACATGTTTATAAATTTGGAAACCCAAACCTCTGCCAAATTTACAATTATGTGTCCAAATGCATATCATGTAATTCTTGAATTTGTTGGTCCAACTATTATGCAGCAGTTATATGTAATGTCACACTCACACCCTAGTGTTAAGTCTACAACAGCTTTAACCTTATCTTGTTCCTTAAGTTTTCTCTTTACTGCTTCAATTTTCAATGTTGTTTTCCTTCTTTCTGGGGAGTAGGAGAAATATTCATTTTGACATTTTCTCGAACACTTGTGGTGCTTTAGGGAGAAGCTTGAGAATCCACTCATTCATATAATCAAAAGTTTGCCAAAACAGAATTCATTGAAGGCAGTAATGTGTTCTATTGGTTTCAGAATCAAAAGGGAATTGGTCGGGTTATAGAAACTGCAAGCTAACAAATAAAATAAAAGATCATATCATTATATCATGCATATCAAAAAGCCTTAACAAATATGAATTAGAGTTCTAGATAAGTTAATGTCAGGCATAACACAGATCTAAGAATTTCAAGTAAAAATCAAAATCAACCAGTAGCCCGGCTCTCACCTTCAAACAGCCAATCAGATACATTTATCTACACACCCATACACACATTTAAAAAAGAAACTGAATCCATAAAAAGTATGAGTTAATACGCTGATTTTGCTTGGTAACCTCTGAATTGGGGGAGATAAACAAAAATATAAGTCATTCTTAATTCAATTCATAACCAGTTAATCCAATAACTCATGCTGAAGAATGATACTTAAATAAAAACAATTAACAATTATAACGACTAAGAACTAGCCTGTATTTCGCCAAGAATAATCAGAGATGTTGACGATGACAAGAGGGTGGAGCTTGAATGTTAGGCCGCTGCTCGAAGACGACGCCATATTTCTGCGAGATTTTGATCCTAAGCTCGTTCTCTGCTCTCTTGTTTCTGCGAGATTAGGGTTAGGGTTATGAGGTAGAAGGTTTTGGGGGATTGTTTGGGGATTGAAATTGAGGTTTTTGCGAGATAAGGGTTTGGGGATTATTTTGGGGGATTTTGATCGAAGACCCGAGTTTGGGGATTGTTTGCTCTCTGAGGAATTGGAGCTCTTCGGCCACCAGATCCATTGCGGTGGAGTGAAATTGAACGAGAAATTGAGGTTTTAGTTGCAGATCCGATGGAGGAGAGGGTGAAATTGCTTACGTTTTTTTTTATACTTATCATTTCTTTAGTTTAATATTTATTATTTATTATTTTTTTAGTTTAATATTTATTATTTTTTAGTTTAATATTTAATTCAGATCGTTGGATGAAACACAAAATCAACGGTTGAAATAACTTGCTTGAGCAAGACACGGATCGATGACATGGCACACTACTTTCTACGGCGGTTCTAAAGGAATCGCCATTAAATATCATCAATTCACGGCGGTTCTAATAGAACAGCCGTTAAATGTCATCACATTCACGATGGTTCTCTTAGAACAGACGTTAAATCCAGCGAGCTAATTAACGCAAAAACTAATTAGTTCATATTTAACGTCGGTTCTGTGAAAACCGCCGTAAAATGTAGTATTCTACGGCGGTTTTTCAATAACCGACGTCAATTTAATGATTTAACGGCGGTTTTCTGGAAAACCGCCGTAAAAATATATTTAACGGCGGTTTTCCAGAACCGCCGTTAATTAGCCGCCGTGAAAAGCCAATTCTGCACTAGTGTCTCCAGCTCGGTAAACTTCAATTCGGCTCCCCGCAACATCCTGCTAATGTAGTAGATAGGTTTTTGCATGCCCGCTTCTTCCCTAGCGATCTCCACTACAGATATATACAATATCAAGTCTTCTCCCGGCATGGGCTTGGTCAATAATAGTATTTCGGCCAAGTACTTTTTCAACTCCTCAAATGCATCCGCAGCTTCCTTTGTCTACTCAAACCTGGACCCTTTACGAAGTGCCCTGAAAAATGGGACACCTCTCTCCGCCGACCTGGAAATAAAACGACTAAGACCTGCCATCCGACCTGTGAGTACCTGAACATCACGCATCGTGCGAGGATGTGGCATCTCCAAAATAGCTCGTACTTTCTCCGGGTTAACTTCTATTCCTCGCTCGGTCACCATGTAGCCCAACAATTTTCCAGATCGAACGCCAAAAGCACACTTCTTCGGATTTAACTTCATACCGTACTGCCTTAGTATAACAAACGTCTTTTTTAAATCCTCCACATGAGATTCTGCTCTTTTGCTCTTAACCAGCATGTCGTCGACATACACCTCCATGGTGGATCCCAACAAGTCTTTAAACATACGATCCACTAACCTCTGATAGGTCGCTCCTGCATTTTTCAACCTAAAAGGCATGGAACAAAACAGTAAGTACTTGTGGAAGTGACAAAGCTCACTTTGGGCTGATCCTCTTTTGCCAAAGGTATTTGGTGATACCCTTGCGAAGCATCCATCATGCTCAACAGCTCGCATCCCGACGTAGAATCCACCAACTGATCAATTCGTGGCAAAGGATAGTGATCCTTGGGACAAGCTTTATTCAGGTCGTGGAAATCTACACACATCCTTCACTTTTGAGCTGGCTTAGGCACCATCACGACATTAGACAGGTACTCAGGAAATTGAATCTCCCTTATATGGCCGGCTTTCAACAATTTCTGCACTTCTTCTTCAATTACCCTATCCAGCTCTGGCCCAAAATGCCTCCTCTTTTGTTTCACCGACCTCGCTTCTGAATTCGCATTTAAATGATGCTGTGCGACCTCCGGGGACACCCCTATCAATTCGCCATCTCCAAACGCAAATACATCCCTGAACTCTCTCAACAACTGAATTAGCTCGTTCCTTAATGTATCAGACATTAGGGTCCCTACCCTCGTAGTATACTCTAAGCGGTCTTCTTCTAAGGAGATTTCCATCAATTCTTCATTTAGTTGGACAGAGTTCTCCTGCTCTTTCACTTTCTTTGCGCTAAGCACTCCTTCCGGTTGATCATCACCCCTCTCGCGTTTATTCTCCAACAACCCTCTCCTGACTGCAAGCTGATAACACGATCGCGCGACCTGCTGTTGTGCGATGACTTCTCCTACTTTGTCACCCACCGGATATTTGATGCTCATGTGGTAAGTTGATGTTACTGCCTGGAACATGTTAAGAGTAGGTCGCCCTAATATAGTATTATAGGCCGACTTTCCACGAATGATCAAGAACTTCAAACTTTTTTCCACTCGTACTTCATCTTTTCCCAGTGCTACCTGGAGCGTCATCTCGCCTTCAGTATTCACGTGCGCCCTATTGAATGCATATATGGGCGTATTTACAGATCGCACCCTCTTTTCTATCTCCATCTGCTCCAGACAATCTATATATATATGATATTCACCGAACTTCCATTACCCACAAAAATTCTACCAACCTCGTACCCTGCAATTTCGGCCTCAATCACCAATGCGTCATTGTGATCCTCCTGGAGCCCGCGTCGATCGCCAGGGCCAAAGGAAATAATTAGCCCTACGACCTGTGATTGGCGACTTACACTAGAAACCTCACACGTTCCTGAGCGAGCTGACTTAACGTGCCTCTTACGCGCATTATTAGAATCACCATTCGTTGGTCCTCCTAAAATCATGTTTATCCTTATTCTATTCCCTCGTGGGGCATCGTGTCCCTGATTTCCTTGCTGTCTTGGTCTTGCGACCTTTTGTTGGGGTGGAACTTCTGGTGGCGGCGGTGGCGGTAGCGCCCGCCCCTGCTCCTTCGGTTCTCTCTCTTTATAGATTACCTCTTTCAAATGCCCCGCCTTTATGAGTCTCTCTATCTCCTCCTTGAGGTGCCTGCACTTCTCGGTGAAATGCCCGTAGTTATTATGAAACAAACAGAAAGAGGTAGTTCTGGGATGAGTAGGGATGGGTGTGCGATCCTCTGGCCACCTTATAGCATCAGGTACCAAACGCTCTATAATACTGAACACTCTAGCTTGTGAATACGCTAGCGGTGTGAAATCTTCTTCTCTCCAATTTTGCATATTTTCTTCCGACCTCTTACTAATCCCGGAGCTCTTGTTTAGGAGCCCACACATTATTCTTCTTGGTTCTCTTCGTAATTCTCTTCGAGGCCCATTACCAGCCCTATCCACAACCTCCCTGTTAAAACGTGCGCGATGCTCATCCTCCGCCTCTTCCACTTGCACATACTTATGACATCTCGCTAACACCTCATCGTAAGTTCGCGCTTCTTTTTTGACCAGCGACTTGCGCAAGTCCTCCCTTATCAATCCCTTATGTAGGGCTCCGGCCTTCATCTCATCAGTGGCAGCGGGCACCTCCAAAGTAGCGCTGGTAAATCTATTAATGTACTGTTTCAATGTTTCATCAGGTCGCTGCACCATAGTAAAGAACGACTGCGCTGTCTTCGCACTCTGCTTAACACTAGAAAACTGTTTCAAGAAGGCAACCCGCAACACCTGATAACTGGTAATTTTTCCCCGCGGAAGCTGGTAGAACCAATTTTCTGCGATCCCCCTCAAGGTCGACATAAAAGCCCGACATGCCACGGCATCCGTGTAACTATGCAACAACCTTGCATTCTCAAAGAGCTTTGGATGCTCGACCGGATCCGTCACTCCTCGATATTGTAACTCCAAGGCCTTATAATTCTTAGGCATTGCCGCGTGCATCATATCTTCTGAAAAGGGATGTCCTTCGTCTACATCAAATTTCTCCCCATCCATCCGCCTTTCTAATTTCAACATAGCCTCTTGCAAATCTCTAAAGGCCTTGTTATGCGGCCCCATCTTGCTTTCCCCCTTTCCCTACTTGAACACATTACCGCTCTTCTTGGTTTTCTCTTGAGACTCACTACCCATGTCAGAGGTCGGAGTCTCGCTCACACTATTATATTTATTGTGCCGTCGACTATTTCGCCTGTAACGACTTCGCCTTACTTTCACTCCTTTCGCTCTTCGTTTACGAACATGAGAGGCTACGGATGAGGTGGAACTAGAAGCATCCCCCTTTCTCTGTGTACTCCGTCCTCTCTTAAGAGACAATCTTTTCGACATAGATTTCTCGCCCCGCTCTACTTTCCTTACCGCCGACTCCTCCTCTTTCTCGCTATGAGATCTACCGCCTTTTTCCTTCCCCGTACTCAGCTCGCTCGCTAGGTACCTACATAACTCCTCATGTTTCTCTAGCGGCACGAAATCCATAAGTCCATCCAAAAATCCCTTTCTACTCTGACAAGGCTTGTCCTTCAGTAAATCTTCCCCGTCTTTCACATCTACATGAATCGCCTTTTGCGCCTCCGCCTCCGGTGTTTTCATCTCCGCGTCTTCCACCAACCCTTTTCCCTCAAGCTTCCTGGGGGAAGGCGGTGGTGCGTTACCGGTGCCTTGGACAACTGGATCCGCCTGAGCAGGCGTTTTTCCATCCCTTGCCACGTCTTTTTCGTTAATGTCCGCCAGTCTATTCTTCTTGTTCTTCTTGTTGTTCGACAGAGAACCGTAGTATAATGTCCTCAGAATTATGTTGGTATCCTTCATGTCTTGTTTACGAAATCTCTCACGCCTTTCGCTCAAAGACTCGATGTCCCTCTTTCCCACAGACGACGCCAATTTGATAAGTCCAGAAAGTCGAACCACCAAATAAAGGGGGTACTAACCTCAAAATAGAGATCAACAACCTGAAACTGCTTCCAGATACGTCACAGTGACCTGCAAAGTCTTCCGCGAATCTCCTGGCAACCTCGCTGGTCCTGCAAAACAGCGCCTCGAACGGGCCGGATTTCGAGCCCATTAAGGCCCTCCGACGCTTAAGTTAATAAGAGAAAACCAAACACTCAGCACTTCTCTTCAAAGATAAACCGTAATGCGATAAAGCAATATTGACTTAGAAAAATAATGAGAGGCACTCGCCCCTTTATATAAAGATATGAGAGATCTCACTCAATCTAGGGTTACCTTCTATAACCACAATTCCATTCACAATACAACTCTACAATCGACTCTCAATTAGGACTCTTTCCATATGTTAAGTTCCCATACATAACAAATCTCTTTAACTCAACAGGCCTGGGCCTATGCCCACCGAATGCCATATAACACAATCACCTCAAGCCCACGGGCTTAACATTCATAAAACCCACAATCGAGCTCAAGTATACAGCTCAAAACACAAGAGTTCGCGACCCTATATGAGAACTCATCCCCATACTACAGGTCGCTACTCTACAAAAACCAGCTCGCTCACATCTCAAGGACACAATACAACTCACCCATAATTCAGGAGGAACACCCTCCCCCGGAAATGAGGTTCCCTACCACAAATAACCTCATACAACAAATAATATCACGTATAGACATTTTGATCCGCATCACTCCTCATTAACAACCGCCAAACAATTTTGGCTAATACACTCTTGGTTGACTCTAATTGTTTGGGATTAAGTTTAGGGTTAGTTAACAGTTTGCTAACTTTACACTTACACTCTTTGATATATACACACACTTCCTCTAAAAAATATATATATATATTGGTGGAAAGAGAATATAAATACAAGTGTTTTTTTTATCTACAACCAAAACCCAATTGGTTCTCTCTCTTATCAAACAAGTATAGACTCTCGAGGTATGCTTATTTTATTTTTGAACACTCCTTTTTCGATAGCTACTATTTTTCTCTTTGTTGATTTCTAATTAAGAATGTATTATCTTTGCATTTATTTATTTCTTCACTTATTTTGTAAAGATGAAGATGTAGGAGAGAATTGTCATTCCGAGCTTAAATAATAGATCGGTTTCTTGATTTACTAAACAAATGTTTTATAAGTGTTACAAAATAGAACAAGATGACCTTTTATAGAGATTGAAAAAGGAATCAAAGGAACTTTTTATTTACGTGTTGATCAAAATTGGGCCTTGATGAGTTTTCTATAGGACATAGGGTCCCATCCGATCTCAATCCAATTCTAACACGATAGATTATATTAAAAAGTAATTTATCTTTGATCCATAAATTCACTCTCAAATTCAAAAGTACTACTGGTATATATAATTAAAATATTAATAAAGTATTATAATTGTATAATAAAAGCACTGCTGATATATAATAAAAACACTAGTTGGTTCTCATTTGAACCCACCAATATATATATATATATTTATGATTAGGTTCAAATGAGAACCATGTCCCTATATGTGAACCTAGGGTCAATTATGGGCCTTACATCTAATTAAATGTATGTATCATATTTTTTGTGTATTTCTTTATTTAATTATAAAAGCACTAGTTGGTTCTCATTTGAACCCACCCCTATATATATATATGATTAGGTTCAAATGAGAACCATTTCCCTATATGTGAACCTAGAGTCAATTATGGGCCTTAGATCTAATTAAATGTATGGATCATATTTCTTGTATATTTCCTTATTTAATTATAAAAGCACTAGTTGGTTCTCATTTGAACCCACCCCTATCTATCTATCTATCTATCTATCTATCTATCTATCTATCTATCTATCTATATATAAATATATATATATAGGATTAGGTTCAAATGAGAACCATGTCCCCATATGTGAACTTAGGGTCAATTATGGGCCTTAAATCTAATTAAATGTATGGATTATATTTTTTGTGTATTTCCTTATTTAATTAAAATTATTAGGATTGTATAATAAAAGCACTACTGGTATATATAACTAAAATATTAATAAAGCACTGTGCTTGTATAATAAAAACACTAGTTCGCAGGTTCAAATATAATAACATGGTTCTCATTTGAACCCACACCTATATATATATAATTGTAGGTTAAAATATACCAGTAACATAGAAGATGACTTTAATTATATTTTGTAATACTTTAATAATATTTTGTGATACAGTAGTAACCTATAATGATACTTTAATAACTTATTGTTAAAATATATAGACGTAAAAATATAAATTAAATATAAAAATTTTGTGATATTTTAACTATGTTATATGGGACTTTAACAATATTCTGTGATAATCTATCAATATATTGTAAAAGAAAAAATAGAAAATTAAGATTCAAAATGTGTAATACTTTATCTATATTTACAATATTCTCACTACCTTCTTTATACTCAACTATCTACCTTACATATGTTTGTAATATTTAACTTAAGTTGTGATGCTCTTAGCTTGTGTGGTACTTTTACTATGAATTAAAACACTTTTTTTTTTTTTTACAATTATAATATACATACTTTTACTTTAACTTGCAATACTTTTATATCCAAGTATAACTTTCATATTCTTTTTCTTAAAATTGAGATACGCACATACATAACTGTCAAAAAAGAATTAATGGCCAATTAACTAAGCTTCATCACGAATAATGCATCCCCTATAGCCGAATCTGCACCTCTCTCGAATACATGGACACAATGACATAATCATTTTGATAAAGAGGAACAAACTACACCAACATAAACTTTTGTGATACTTTGACAATATTTTGTAATACTTAAATTATATTTTGTGATACTATAACAATCTTTTATGATGCTTTGAAAACCAATTTTAACAAAAATATAGACGTAAAACATAGACATCAAAGACTTGTGACACTCAAGTTACGTTTTGTGATACTTTAACAAATATTTTGTGATACTTTAACAACCTATAGTAAAAAAACATAAATGTAAGAATTGAATTTAGAATCGAAAGTCTATGAAATGTTAACTATACAATGTAATACTTTAATTACCTTTTGTTATAACTTAATTATACACTAGTGGAAAAAATACGATTAGCAGCGGTTCAAAACAGCTATTGGTGGCGGTTTTGAACCGCCTCTGATCGAGGCGATACTTAAAGACAGATTTACACGGGTAGCGGTTCAAACCGCTACTTAAAACAGGAGCGGGTGGCGGTTCTTAGCTATGAACCGCTACCAAAAGTGTAAACTGGGTGGCGCTTCTTGGTTACGAAGCGCTACCAAAAGTCTAATTCGGGTGGCGGTTCTCATTATAACCGCCACCAATAGTCCAAACTTTTGGTAGTGCTTCACATTGAACCGCGACTTAAAATGTCGACTTTTGGCAGCACTTCACGTTGAACCGTGGCTTAAAGTGTAGACTTTTGGCAGCGGTCCTGTTTTAAACCGCCACTTATAGTGTAATTTTTTTTTTCCCCTGGCTTCAACACCCAAAAAATTCCTCAAATTTATTATAAGTCCTACAAACCAAATTACTCATAGCAAATATACAACTAAACAAACCAAAATATTCATAGAAAATACAAATTATCAAACAAATAACAAATATCATAAATATCAAACACAAATCATTCCAAGTAAACAACAATATATCATTTCAACCATAACAATTCAATCTTATCAATATACTCAACAAATGCTTACAATTAAGAATCTAGAATAACGTCAATAAAATATATCTTGCAAACACATTCCGAATATCATCGAACTCCAACGGTGAGTAAGGGTCTTGATTTGATCTCCAATCCTTAAATTACAAATATTGAAACAAAATATTAGATTTATTAATACTAACTAATTATGACTTGAACTTCTCACTATATAAACATTAAAAATAATAATACATTAAAAATAATAGAGCAGAAAATGGCAGTAAACTCGACAAACAAGTAAATAGAATGAGTAACTACGATTACAAGGCGGCTTACCTTGAGATTTATTACTTCAACAGGTAATTTGAGGAGATAAAAGAGAGTTAAATAATCTCCAGCACTCATATCCATGTCGAAAACAACATTCTCGCCAAGTCGCCTCCCCTTAAAATCAGGCTTGTAGACGACCTCTCTGTAATGAGGAAACTGTGTCGTAAAATTGAATTTTCCTGTTTGTGTTTGCTGCCTGAAACCATTACTACATATTTTAAGTACGAAAAAAGAACGAAAGCGCTAAATAAAGTGTTTTTATTTGAAGATAGTCAGCACAACATAATCCTACAAATATATTGAATTGTGGGGCTGCCTTGTACTCTTTATTAAAACTGGTGGGTCAAACTACTGAGAAAGTATTTAGGTAATTCAAAAACCATCGTGAGATCATTATTAAGCTCTTCACACATATGAAGAGGATAATTATTATCCAGAGCACACAATTTATGAAATGGAAATTCATTGATCTCGAAAACTACATCTCTCGAAACTAGAGTGACCACTCTTTCCAGATCATATAGTACATCCCTTCTGCCCTGTTACATATCCCAAAAATAAACACCTAAGTGATCTGGAATCAAGTTTGGACTTGTATGGCACTACATTAACTGCATAAGTTAAGTATCCAAATGTTTAAGTCTATTGTAAGCAGGAGAGGTATGATATAGCCTTTCAAAAGGCATCTCGCAACCCAAAACTACACTACGTAGCCTATTAACAATGAAAGTGGCTGCTAGAACTACATAGCACCAAAACTTTAACAGGTACAGCAGACTAAAACAACAAACATCTGTCTATCTCTAGAAAGTGTCTATACTTTATTTCAGTAATTTCATTATGTTGTGGTGTTCACACACAACTTTTGCGATGAGATGTCCCAAAATCCCTCAACAAACGCTGACAATTCTTTCCCAGAAACTCATGTACATTATGACTTCTCGAAAATTTCATCTTCTTATCAAACTGTGTTGGCACATATAGAAAAAATCTTTCAGTACCCCAGTAACCTGTACTTTATTAACAGTTACATTCAATCGCAAACTACATGAAAGCATGTCTGATCCAAGGCATCCCAATTGGATTGACTGAGATGACAGTTTCTCATTTCGTGGCATCGATTATACAAGTTCGTTAAGAGGGCTGGACGAGTGGAATTAGGAGAGAGGCTCGATCGACTATAAGAAAAACCCAATTCCATCTACAATAATCACCAACCACTGTTAACAAATAAGGAGTATTTGTAAGTGTTTGATCTATACAAGGCCCCTAAATATCCAGATGTATCATTTCAAAACACAATGCAGTATGAATTAAACTGACATGAAATGCCAATATATGCCTGTTTTGCCTTAAAACAAACATCACAAGACTGCATCATAACAATTATCCCTTTCTTATTACATTTTGATATAAGCAGTAGTAAATGATGCATAGTACCATATGAGCCATACCCTAAACATCTATGCCTCTGGTAAAGATAGATCCTGTCACGCCCCTTTTTGTTAAAAAATGTAAAATTTGATCTTTCATAAACAAAACTTTCAAAAACAAGGGCATGGGTTTTTAATAAATTGCAATCACAATAAAATTGAGCGGAAGCGTGAATAAAACTTAACATTTATTTAAAAATTAGGAGATTCACTTAATGAATCAAAATAGTAGTACTCGACTATTCAAGGAGTTTTAAATAGAAACACAAGTCTCAATCTTGTTTTAAACTTGACAAAAACTAAAGATACCAATCCATAGAAAGGAAGATAAAATAGCATTGAAAATAACATCTTCGCATCCAACGCCTCGTACCACATCCAACTCCTTAACCTGAAAAGTTTGATAAAAATGGGTGTGAGCTTTCAACTCATTACGTGGGGATTTGTTTGTCAATATTAAACACGAATCATACAACCCATAAATGAATAGTTACAACACACTTTCAGTCGTTCATAGATGTTGGCCAACCATAGTTTTAGCCCGAAAGCTACTGTTGTTTTAGCCCGAAAGCTACTATTGTTTTAGCTCAAAAGATACTATGGAATGTTGCATTGAGACATAGATAATTCATACAATCGCATTTAACATAGACAAACATAGAACATGTTCGGCAATGTTAAGAAGAAATCATATAAATCATAAATGAATAGCTACAACACACTATCATTGTTTTAGCTCGAAAGCTACTGTTGTTTTAGCTCGAAAGCTACTATGGAATGTTGCATTGAGACATAGATAATTCATACAATTGCACATAACATAGTCAAACATAGAACACGTTCGGCAATGTTAAGAAGAAATCATATAAATCATAAATGAATAGCTACAACACACTATCATTGTTTTAGCTCGAAAGCTACTATGAAATATTGCATTGAGACATAGATAATTCATATAATTGCATTTAACATAGACAAACATAGTTTTGAAAAGAGTTTAGAATCAGCCACCTTTGAATGTTTTTTTGTGAAAATGCGAATGTAGATGCTCGTGCTTGAAAATCCTAGTTTCGAGAACTCTCGTTTCCTACATTGAATATAATAGATTAACATAGAACTTGGATTTAAAAACTAATTTGTAATATTTAAAAAGATAATGAATTCGTAACCTTGGTTCGAACGCCCGGCCATGAAATTTTAAATAGAATGGTAGATATGGATGTTTTTGTAAGGTTCTTGAAATTGGAGGGTGGAAATAAGATAACTTGAAATTTCTTTGGGATGAAATGGAGTTTCTTGTAAACTTGGGGGCTGAACTTGGGGTTTAGGTAAAATTGGTGACTCAGTCGAACAAGGATAAAAGTCTTGGGGGTCAATTGAATGAGGAATAAAGTTGCTGGGGCCAATTGGTAATATTTGGAAAAGGGCTGGGTATAAAATACAAATCCCAGCCCTTAGATCGGCCAAAACCTGTCTTTAAGCATTCAGTCCCATTTTCTCCATTTTCTTCCTTCCCCAATACCAGAAATCGGCCGGCTCTCCTGCTCCTCGACGGCGGCGAACGGCGAACGGCAACAGAGACAACCCGCGACGGCGACTTGAGCGGCGATTGGGTAGGCGACGCTCCATCATATTTGGGCTCGGGCGGACCTGCTTCTTCTTCGATTGTCGACGGAGGCAACCTGTGGCAGCAGCGGCCCCGACGACTACCCCCAGCGGCGGCGACTCGGTTAACAATGGCTGTGGGGAAATCGCGAGTTGGCTCGGCTAGACTCGTTTACGATCGAGCGGCCTTTCCTTTCTCCAGAAAATCGGCAGTGAAGGCGACTCGGCTGGTTCCTCGTGGGGCCGCTCGATGATGGTTCCCCTATGTCGACGGTCCGACGAACTAGATGTCGGCGACGACAACTTTGGGTCGGGCACAGTCGGGTCTCTATTGGGCCGTGACTGGGATGGCGTTGTTTCGGGTGGCTGCGGTGTTCGTTGGGTGAGAGCTATGGCTGTTCGGGTTTACGAGTCAAAGGTAGTGGTTCGTGGTGGTTCTACTTGTGGGTTTGACGGTTTGGGTTTGGCCGGAGTTGGTTCACTTGTCGTTTGACGCGGCCGGTCGGATTTCGGTTTTAGCTCGGCGATCATCGTGGGCTGCCGGAAAAGGGGAGTGGCTCGGCGCAGCTCCGGCGACTGAGCCGGGCTGGAGTTGATGGTTTGTGATGTTGTGGTTGGAATCGGCAGTGGTGGTAGGGATGATGGTTTTGGTTTTGAATTTGGAAAGCTGTAGATTAGAAATGAAAGATAAATTCTTTACCTGCTTGCCTTGATATTTTGTTTGCTTTCATGAATGGATTTCTTTTGGTGTAGTTTTGAAAAATGTTGGTGAAGTTTTGAGAAGTGTGTGTCTGTAGAATGTTTTGAAAATGTGGAGGTTGGGGATAAGGTTACATCCTTATACACCAAAAGACAAAATAAATAAGTAAATAATAATAATAATAAAAATAAAATAAAATATTGTTTTTAAAGGTTAGGGTTGGTGGGCTTGGGCTTGGGCTAAGTTGTTGGGTTTTGATTTGAGCTTATTTAAAACAAAATAATAAAAATAATATTGTTTGAATTTGGGCTTGCCATTGGGCTTGGGTTAGGCTTTTTAAAACAAAAATATTGTTATTAAATTTGGGTTTTAGTAAAAATAAAATAAAATAAAATAAGAATAATGTAATTAGTGGACTTGAAACAATAGAATTTAATAATAAAAAAAATTGGGCTTAGTATTATAAGAAAATAAAAACTTGGGCGTTACAGATCCCAAGCTAGGGCTCCTGCCTTCTTGTAAGTATCCAGTATGTAAGGTCTCCCCACTAGTATTTCTGTTGCAAACTCACTCTCACTCTCAAGGTCTTAAATCAAACCATGGCACGAAGTGAAATTGCAACTCAACTTAATTATCTACTGACAACGGATTATACTTAAAAGAAAGTATATGCAACATATCATCTAACATAATATATGTAGTTAACTGCACTTGCCCTACTTCTGTGACTGGTTTAGTGCTCCCATCAGGGAGAGAAATTATAACAATATGATCTGAGTCGGTTTGTTGAGGCAGCAATTCCAAGTTTGTGCACATGTGCCTACTAGCTCCAGTGTCAATATTCCACGAATCTTCACTCTTGTCTTTTAAACGTTGATATATCTATACATTGTCCACTTTAAGATTCTAGTGCACTGTCTGCATGTGTTTTATTACAATTTGGTGGTCCACGTGTCCTTCTATCTTGTAATTCCCTATACCAGTCAGGATATCCATGCAACTTGAACTAATTGGACCTTTCATGTCCATTCCATCCTCAGATATCACGAACCAGCTCAGCCCTCTCCCTTTTTTCCTCAATATAACATTTCCTCTTCCCCTTGTTTCTTCCTAATTACTTGCAAATACCTTGTTTTCCACCTGGCCATCCACATCATGCACTTTTAACAACTATTGCAACATTCTAATTAAAATCAATTGCACTAGATTGAACACTACATTGCCTCTTCGCATACAGAGCATAAAATATGCCTTATTCACTGTAGGTAATGAATCCATGAGAAGCATCTGATTCTTTTAACGTGGTCATGACTCTCATTAAGTCCCATCAGAAATTACATAGGCTTAGGTTGCATTTCCTGATCAGCTAAGGCTTTACCAAAAAGAAGGAACGAAGAATACTCATCCCACATTTCTTCAATTTTGTAACTATGTCAGTCATTTCCTTATATTAGATTAGAAATATTTCTTTGCGATTGATATATCAATGGGCCATTACTCTCTCCAAACCTTTGACATATGTCTTCCCAAAGCTCTGTAACAGAATCAGCATAAATCAAGGCATATGCAGTTTTTTTTAGATAAAATCTAAGATCTATGATATAATTATACAATCTACCCTTTTCCATTGCTCATAACTTGCATCATTCAAATCTAGTTTATTAACACTACCATCAACACAACCTAATTACGTCTTTGCTTGAACTACAATAACCATAAATCTTTCCAGCAAGGAAATTCGAGCCAGTCAGAGGATGAGAACAAGTAGAATACTTTAATGATTTGATCCATTAATAAAACCAAAAAGATTGGTTACCAAGAATATGAGGTACTAACCTCAAATATGAGATCAGCGACTTGAGATAGCTTCCAAACACGTCGCACCGACCTGACAAGCGTCCAAAAATCCTCCTGGCAACCTAGCCGATCCTGCAAAACAGCACCTTCGGTCGGGTCGGTGATCAGACCCGTGAAGGTCTTTCGATGCTTAAGTTAGATAAAGCAAAGTGGTAATTCCGAGAGCCCAAAAATAACAATAATAACTTAAAAATAAAGAGAGGTATGCACCCCTTTTATAGAGACAAGAGAAGTCCTCCCAAACACAGGGTTTCCTTCTCCCACCACAATTCTATAAATACCATGACACCATGACCGATTTAGAATTAAGATTTCTCCTATATGTTAAGTTCCCATAAATAATAGATCTCTTCCCAAAATAGGCCTGAACCTGTTATTCTTTCCATATAATCCGTCGGGACCCCATAAACCATCCATATAAGCCCATTTAGGCCTAATATCTATGAAGCCCATAACCGAGCTCAACAGCTAGCGCCCAACACACAAAAAGTATAAGAGATCGCGACCCTATATGAGAACTCATCCTCATACTCTAGGTCGCTACTCTACAAACCAGCTCGCCCACCTCTCCAACCAGGTCACTCACTTCCCAGAAACCAGATCGCTTACCATAAATACTCCCATATATCACGTACGAATTTTTATTGCCGTATCAGCTAGCCCCCCATGTTCTAGCTGATTGAGGTACCAAATCAGGTAGGACATGTAAACAGAAAGTTAAGAGAGCACAACCACCAAAAATAACAATAAAGCATAAACATACATAAATTACCCTGCCATCTCACCAAACCATATTTTAGAATAACTCAGCTCGGCATACCAAGTTATAACATCAATCATCCCATAAGAATTTGCCACATAAAATCGCGACCTCCAAAAGGTTAGCTTACTGAGCTCGCCCATCTTTCCAAAAGAATGCTCTCTTTTAGAAGAAAAGATATGCAAGTCCCCAGGTCAATTCCCTAGACTCCCTATCTGTCAACCATAAAACCTCTTCAGCACAACCTCCAGCTATAATCGAGCACAACAACCCAAGAAAACGTAATCATAGACACCCCAAAAGTCCAAACATGCCTCCGCTTACCCATCACGTCCCTTTTAAGTTTCATTAAATGCAGCCTGACAGTGTGTCGGGCACGTGCCACTCCCTTATTTTCTTGTAGTATAATAAATACCGTGGACCCAAAAATAAAAGGCCCAAAACATTCCTTGAAACCCTACCAACTTTTCCGCTCCTACCTGTCCCATCAGCTTTTTCGTCGCCCAACACAAAAACCCTTCCATCTTCCCCAATCGTCATTTTTCAGAAAATACAAACAAAAACCACCATTTTCGCTCTGCAGAAAAGCTCGCCTACCTTCAAATTTTCAGAAAATTATCAATAGCGCACCGCTCCTCACCGACCTCCACGACTCCGAAAATGTGTAAGTCTTCTAAATCCCCCTTTTTCATAATTTGATTTTGATACCATATATGCGTTGCACCTGCTGAATTCCTGTATCTTGTGCATTCCCCCTCCCCCTGTATATTTTAATTGATGATGAAATTAGCATCTCCAAACCATAATTCCCAAAATTCCAGCCTCTCCCCCGATTCGAATCCCATCGTGAACCCCTACAATTTTACCAGGAGACGAAAATAGCCCCCTTCTCCCACCTCCGGCCTCCATGACGATTCAGAAGGAGACATCAGTTGGTCGGAATTAGAAGCTCAAACTAGGGTCCATGTTGACGCCCAAGCCTCTCTACAAAACATACTCGAAGATCCTTCCTACGCCCCCTTAGCCCTTGCGAATATACCAGAGTGCATCTCCATAATTAAACATACGAACCCAGCATCTTGCGAGCACTTTTTGGAGAACCCAGTGACCTTAACTCGCTCCATAAATACTACCGACCTACCTCCCTCATCCCTCTTAACCAAAGAAATTGGAAAAATCTGAAGAATTCAAACTAACCCTTAACCTCCCGGCGACCGCCCAATTGGTTCTACCTGACATCCTCCATTTAGACCTTATGAAACCATCTCCAAACCATATAACCCTTTTTGACGAGCTGCTTGGGGCAAGGTTTAGATTCCCTCCACACCAGTTTTACATTGAGATCTCCCGCCTGTATAAAGTTTCCCTCTTACAACTGACCCCCAATTCCATGAAAATATCTAGCGGGCCATATCATATTATAATATTATAACACTCAGCCCGACCCAAACTTTTTCCATTTCTGTTTTCAAATAAAACTCCAGAGCCATTCCTCCTACCTTTCTGCTCGCACTGGCAAATCCCGCTTCTTAGTGAACCCTTCGAATAAGGTGCCTGAGTGGAAGAGAAACTTCTTCTTTGTACATAATACTGAGTAATAGCCTTTCATAACCGAACTGCAATACCATACCCAAAACAATCCAATCCTCCCAGCCCTAAACATCTTCCCATTCTGTACAAAAAATACTCTGACCAGCTCGCAAAGTGGAGTAGTAGCCCCTTTGACGTGGTGCTACTCACCAGCCGGTCAAAAGTTTTCAGATATGTGGGCATTGACTCTCGCCCAGTTGACCCGGATCTTGCCCTTACTGAATCAGAGTTCGATAGGTTCTCCAATTCTCATAGTTCTACATCATTCATTATTAAAATTGAACAATAACACCCTTATGCTATTACAGTTGCATTTGTCAAAAGATGTGCCTCACCGAGCTCTGAGGAAGTCACTGAGCTACCCAATTCGCAGCTCGCCGTTACCTCAGCACCTCCTCCTCCAGTCAAAGTGAATGAAGTTCTAAACCAGGCCTTTGGAACAGAGGCCGATCAAGAAGAGGATGACCTAGAGGAGGTACATCCAGTGCAAAGGTCTTTAAAAGGAAAACGTCCCCTCCAGCCTGCTGTCAAGAGTCCAAGCTCACCAATCGAAAAAGGACATCGCCTCTACAAAACATATGCTACAACCTCTTCGAGCTCTCCAAACCTGGGCAAAAGGTTGGCCCATTGTGACAACGCCAAAGAAATCCAAGCCTTCTTCCATGAGCGAATAACCAAACAGGTGAGTATTTAAACTTTTCATCCTTATTAAAACGATACTTGCACATCCTCACAATGTTTCATGATACAGCTGAGTCCTCTGGTTTCCAAGATTTCCCAGGAGTTGATGGCTCGGTCCGCGGAGAGCGAACTCCAAAAAACATGCGATGAGCTGACCGCACAGACTGAGCAACAAACGTGGCAACTATCTCGGACTCAAGGGGAGCTGGATGGCGCGAACCAACTGCTGAAGGCTCGTGAAGAGTAGATATTGATCCTGAAGATCCAGGTGAACAGCCTGAAGGACAAAACAGCTCGCATGGGCACTGAACTCAAGGATGTGCAAAAACAACAGGAGAGCTCAAGGCGCAAAATCAGAAGCTTCAGGAGCAAAATCAAATGGTGCATGAACAAGGTGTGGCTGAAGGTCGGCGGACCTTTCTCACAAGTGCATCGGGCAGAAAGTTCCTTGGCGCTTACCGAGAGGAATTGGTGAAGGCCTACAAGAAATCCTCCATATACTTTGGTAAGATGGCTGATGGTGCTCAAGAGTGGGTTTTCAAAGCTGCCGGAATAATCAAGGAAGAGGTCGCGGCCCTGAATTGCACATATAACCCCGACGTGCCAGCCATCATCGACAAGCTTACCCCTTTCAGTACCTTCAAAAGCGACATGAACCAACCAATTGATGCTGAATGACGGTTATCTTTCCTGGGTCGAGCTATTATTTCGGCCAAGATTTCTGCCGAGTTGGACACACCCCTGGAAGATATGGTTCCTGCGCCCGGACCAAGCACAACCTAAAGGCTTGTCACCCCCTTTTGTGACTCAAAAACATATATTTATGCTCACACCATGTATGAACAATGTTTATTTATTGAACACTTCCATTTTTATTTACTATATGCATAGCTCGTTGAATCCAACCATATAGGAACCTGCACTTAAAACCATAAAAACCAAACCACAAACCATGTACAAAGTAAACCCATAAGTTAATATAGCTAGCACGAACTTACAACCAACCACAATTCACCTCATGAGATCCAAGAAATAATCAAACCATGAATCATCAATAACCCCTTGGAGCTAAAGCAATCTCGTATATAAAGAGTAAACATATTAGCTCGCAAAGACACACACATCCATAACATAATAGTTTGATAAAGATATGTAAGTAAAACATATCCTTCCCAAACACACAAAACAACAATCACACCCTTTAACCATATTAAAAAAAAACATGAAAGTAATTCGCCAAATTTTATTTATCAGCCCA
Source organism: Phtheirospermum japonicum (assembly GCA_014905375.1). NCBI lineage: Eukaryota > Viridiplantae > Streptophyta > Magnoliopsida > Lamiales > Orobanchaceae > Phtheirospermum > Phtheirospermum japonicum. The sequence continues at coordinate 601,280 of BMAC01000408.1, forward strand.
CCCTGAAGGGTAAAATGCCACAACCATCCGCCCTGAAGGGTAACAGAACAACCATCCACTCTGAAGGGTAATAAAATAACCATCCGACCTATGCAAGCATCGGTTTATGAAACAACCATCCGCCCCGAAGGGTAAAAACACCATATCCGCCCCGAAGGGTAGTAAAATAACCATCCGACCTATAGAAGCATCAGTTTGTGAAACAACCATCCGCCCCGAAGGGTAAAAACACCATATCCGCCCAGAAGGGTAATAAAATAACCATCAGACCTATAGAAGCATCGGTTTTTGAAACAACCATCCGCCCCGAAGGGTAAAAACACCATATCCACCCCGAAGGATAATAATATAACCATCCGACCTATAGAAGCATCGGTTTGTGAAACAACCATCCACCCCGAAGGGTAAAAACACCATATCCGCCCCGAAGTGTAAAAACATCACCAGCCCACCTTTTAGGCGTAATATTTCTTCAAGTGACACACATTCCAGCTCCGAGTAAAACCTTTCATTTTCCATCTTCAAGTATATATGCACCTCCCCGTAATACCTTTATCACTTTGAATGGCCCCACCCAATTTGGCTCCAACTTCTTAGTCATACGCAGTGCATCAGCCCGCTTCCATACCAAATCGCCAACCTGGAAACATCGATGCTTGACCCGTTTGTTGGAGGCACCCGTATCTCATCAATTGTTTCAATTGCTCCCCGAGCTAACCTTTCATTTTCCTCCGCATTAAATGCTGCTAAGCGCTGCGATCCACCCACTATCTCCGCCGGAATGACTGCATCCATCCCATAGACCAGACTAAACGACGACTCCCCCGTGGATGTTCGGGGAGTTGTTCGATACACACATAAGAGTGATGCGAGCTCTTCTTCCCAAAGCCCTCCTGCCTTTTCCAATCGCAACTCGAGATCCTGCACAATGATATGGTTAGTAACCTCCACTTGCCCATTAGTTAGGGGTGCGCCATAGAAGCAAAGCGCTGCTTCATCCCCATCTCCATGCACCAATTTCGAATTTTTCGCCCATTAAACTGGGTTCCATTGTCAGATACCAACACTCCTGGTACACCGAACCTGCAAAATATGTTGTTAAAAACAAAATCCATCATATGTTGCTCACTTATTCTCGTGACCACTTCGGCTTCCACCCACTAAGTGAAATAATTAATTGCTACCACCAAACTTTCCTTATTGCCCGGAGTCTTTGGAAAAGGACCTATAATATCAATCCCCCATTGTGCAAACGGGCACGGAGAGATCATAACCATCATCTTCTCGGCAGGTATATGAATAACCGAAGCATGCATTTGGCATTCTTACACATTCTCACCAGGTCGCTAGCCATACCTTTCATTCCTGTCCAAAAGAATCCAACTCGCAATGTTATACCAACCAACGCCTTTCCCTTCGCATGATTGCCACAATACCCTTCATGTATTTCTTTCAGCACTTATAATCCCTGTTCCTTAGACAAACATTTAAGGAAAGGTCCAAAGCGCGACCTTTTGTACAATTCCTCATGTATCACACAGAAGCGAGCTGCTGTTCTGGCCTCCTTTGTTGTCAATTCCTCATAGCAATTTAATTCTTGAATGTTTGGCTCTATAGCTTGTGTTTCTCTTTTCTTCTTGCAAAAAATCCATTAATGCTCCTTTCAAGCTTTTTACCTCTATTAGTTAAGCAAGCTTTTGGGTTTTGAAAGAACTATGAAACTTTCCTCTTTTGATAATTTTTCTTGTCCTATTTCAAAGCCTTTGACTTTCATCAATTTCAAATGATTTGATTTTCCCTCCATGAATTCTCTTTTAATTGTAAGCTTTATTTGATGCAATTAGATTAGTAATTACGGGTTTAGGGTTTAAGTTCATTTAGAACCATTAATCGGAGCTTGTCGATAATTAGGATTGACGACCCCAATACTTGATCGACAATTTAGGATTGACAACCCCGAATCGTGGATTAAGTGCTCGGCAAAAACCGATTAGTCATGGAGACGAACCGAACACCCTAAACCCTCATTTTCATTATTTTTATTAAAAGACTTCTTTTAAATTCAAAACTTAAATCAAACCAATGACTTAATGCTTTCTTAGTTTAGATTAGTGTAATTTTGATTAACAAGAGATTGAGTAAAAACACCGACCGCCGATAATATCTATCCTCGAGAGACACGACTCGTGAAATCTTACCGCTCTACAATCGACTTCGTACTATTGTGGAGATGATTTCTTAGACTGCTAAGAAATCCTCGATTAGATTTTGGCGCCGTTGCCGGGGATAGATTAAGGCAAGAGGTGTTTTTAATTATCTCTCTTGTTAGTTAGTTTAAATTTTTGTTTTACTTTCGATGCTCGTAATCCTTTGTTGTGTGTTGTGTTTGCAAGGTACTCATTCAGGGAGCCCGATGCCGCCCGCCTACACTCACGATAATCAAAGGATGCCTCCGCCGCTCGATTAATCTGGCAGAGGATGGCAAACTACCGAGCTAGTTTTCCATACGACAAACCTTATTTCCAAACTCCCGAGTATCCAAATCCGTACACCACTCCCCCAAGCTATTGGGTCCCCTCGACTTACGATGACCCGTACGCTTCGATTGGTGAAGAATGGGCCCCCTCTTTCGATTATTCCAGCCCAAACCCTTTTTATTCTCCACCAATTTCGTATCCCCATAACCCGAGCATGGACCCGTATGCACCAACTCGTGATTCTTATGATCCGGGTTTTGATGATTCATATGATCAGCTCGCCCCACCTTCTTCTTACCCGAGCTTTGACTCATATGCTCCCCAAATTCATGATTCATATTCTTGGAGCTATGACTTTTATGACCTACCTACCTCGAGTTCGTATACCCCGAACGACGACCCGTACGCCCCACTTTCTCAAGATTCGTCTATGCCTCAACTCCCGGACTTTGAGCCTCTCTCATCTGAGCTCGTGGAGGTGATTCGACAATTGGATGAATGCCTTGCTCGCATGGAGACTCAAGTAGAGCAAATTTCCAACGAAGTGGACGAGCTTAAGAGACCGTGTCTTGATGAGATGCCCATCTTTGATGTGGTGGTTCCCACGTTCGTTGACGGCAATTCGAGTTTTGATGATCTCTTGAAAGAGGTTTGGAAGGAAGTGGAGTTAGAAGGTGAGGAGAAAGGGTCAGAGGTTGGCGTTATCCCTCTCGTGCTTGTTGAAGAGGTTGTAGTGGAAATTGAGGGGGAGTCACTTTTGGGGTCTCCAACGGCACTTGGAATGTCGAGCCTACTTGCTTTTAGCGAGGATGAGGAAGTTATGCCAGTTTTGGAGGATGTGGAGTTAATCGAGCCTCTTTTGCCGCCACCCGATGCTTTGTTGCTACTTGATCAAGTGGAGGTGGAAGAGGTAGTGGGGGATGTGCTGGATCCTACTCTCTCGTGCCCGACTACGACTACTTCTAAAGTCGAGAGAGTGGAGGGTACGGTCGGGGAGACAAAGGAGTACGACGACCCATTTTGGGATGATCACGTTTGGGTGGTCGATTACTCCCTCTTCCGACCCCCGAAGCAAGCCCGCTCTTTTGTTTCTTTGACCTACCGGCTTGCTCGACTTACCCGCCTTGGTGATCTTTGTCACCCGATGTGTCTACTCGAGAACACCAAGGCGTGGCACGATCGTCACCTCTTCTTGGATCTCGGATAGTGTCATTTGTATAAACCGTCGAGCTATAGACGTTAAAGTAGCGCTTATTGGGAGGCAACCCAATTTGTAAAAAGAAAAAAAAAAAAGAGAGAAAATCCAAAAAAAAATAGAAAATTCAAAAAAATAATAATAATAAAAAACTTTTTATTCGTATTTTGTTTGTTCATTTCTTGTAGGTTTCTTGTCTCGATTCCCGGAGAGGACTTATGCACGACCACGTCACCACAAGCTCGGAGATAGGGGCGTTTCCTTCTCCCTTGCACTTTTTACCGCATTTTTCTAGATTAATATTCAATGAGGACATTGTTAGGTTTTAAGTGTGGGGTGGTGGTTAGGGTTCGTCTTAGGATTTTTAAGTTGATGCATGCTTGCTTGTGTTAATTTGAGTAGCGTGTGTGTTATTTTTGCTTGGATTCTTGGCGAAGTGACGCGGTTTTGATGATTTGGTTAGGGAGTTTAGATTTTCGATCGGATTTAGTGTACTTAGGTAATTTGACTCATTGGGAACTTTGTTCGGCTTTAGCTTCGTGCTATCCTTGAGCTCATTTAGAACTAGTGCCTTAACTAGCCTCGTCGTCAAACACTCTCTATAGGATTTTGTTTTGTATTTTGGAGTCATCAATTGCTCCATGTGTTCGATCGAAAACATTATAAGTTGCTAGTAGCAACGAGTGGTCAGAGCCATTGATTTCTCTTTGTATATATCTTGTATTTAAGTAACTTATTTCCTTGGGTACCAAAAAAAAAAAGAAAATCAAAAAAAATCAAAAAAAAAGAAAAAAAATGGATGATGAATAAACAAGGATAAGTTATAAATCCTTGTAGTTATTAAGTAATAAAACGTGCAACTCTTGCACGTTTCCTCTTTCTCATTCTTTTTAGATTTTGTTTGTTAAAGAGAGTTGCAGACGATTGGGGCTAGTAGGGAGCCGATTAATGGTTCGACCGTGGATAGACCTTAGCCGGGGCAAGGACGAGGGGACCGACTTGGAGGGTTACCTAGTAATTTTAAGTTTCGGGGGTCGATCTAAACTTTATTTGTCAACGCATCATTGTTGTTCTTTTAGCCAAGCTAACAAGCATTGTAGCATACAACGTCTCGACTTATGTTTTGTGCATTAGTTTAGGATTATCCGGGGTAGTTTCGTAATTCTAGATTAGTATTGCTTGAGGACACGTAATCATTCTAAGTGTGGGGTGGTTGATTTGTACTTTTTTGTACATATTTTTTTTTTACCTTTTTGTGTCGTATTTCGCGTGTGTTTTTCTTGCATTTACGGGTTTTAGGAGTCGTTTTGGCCTATTTTGTTAGTTTTAAGTTTTTATAGCTTTTGTGCGGTTTTTAGTAGTTTTTCATACATTTTTACCCTTTTTCGTATTTTTGGCCGTAGGATGACCAAGCGGGTCTCGTGCACGCTGAGGGCATCTCTTTCGACTCGGATTGGAAAGGGCAAAGCAAGAAAACACAGCGTGAACGAGGAGCGACAACTGGCGGACATTTAGAGCGAAACGAGAAATCGAGCCGGAGCAGCCGAGCCAGTCGATCGACTGGCCTTCAGTCGATCGACTGGACCTCCCCAGATCGACTGGAGTCCAGTGAGTTTGGAAATTTTGGGCGAAGCAGTCGATCAACTGACCCTTAGTCGATCGACTGCTTCTCAGTCGATCGATTGAGACGCAGTGCAGCTCGTGATTTTTGTCAATTTTAATGATTTTGCCCTTGCGATTTTGTATAAATAGACCCATCTTTCTCCAACCTTATCCAACCTTTCTTGGTGGAATTTGGGGCTTGCTCCATTTCTTCCAAGCCTTTACATTTCCTTGCAATAATAAACCCTAGTTGATAATCCTTAGTTTAATGTAGTATTAGCTAGCTTAGTAGTTAGTCTAGTTTAGCTTAGTTGGTTAGTTTTTAGTTAGTAATTAGTTAGTTGTTCTTAAGCAAGTGTTGGAGTGGGTGACACCTCCTTCATTTGTGGAGCTTGTTGTTTGAAGATTTGAAACTTTTGGAGTTTAATGCAATTTGATAGTGTTCTTTCCCTTAATTTTCTTGTGTTGTTATTGTTATTGTTGCTCTTATTTGGTTAAAATTGTTGTGTTGGTGATTTGATTTTATATTATGTTGTCTTTCATAGCAATTTAATTCTTAAATGTTTAGCTCTATAGCTTGTGTTTCTCTTTTCTTCTTGCAAAAACTTCATTAATGCTCCTTTCAAGCTTTTTACCTCTCTTAGTTAAGCAAGCTTTTGGGTYTTGAAARAACTATGAAACTTTCCTCTTTTGATAATTTGTCTTGTCCTATTTCAAAGCCTTTGACTTTTCTCAATTTCAAATAATTTGATTTTCCCTCCATGAATTCTCTTTTAATTGTAAGCTTTATTTGATGCAATTAGTTTAGTAATTATGGGTTTAGGGTTTAAGTTCGTTTAGAACCATTATTTGGAGTTTGTCGAGAATTGGGATTGACGACCCCAATACTTGATCGATAATTTGGGATTGACAACCCCGAATCGTGGATTAAGTGCTCGGTAAAAACCGATTAATCGTGGAGACGAACCGAACACCCTAAACCCTCATTTTAATTACTTTCATTAAAGACTTCTTTTAAATTCAAAACTCAAATCAAACCAATGACTTAATGCTTTCTTAGTTTAGATTAGTGTAATTTCGATTAACAAGAGATTGAGTAAAAACACCGATCGCCGATAATATCTATCCTCATGAGACACGACTCGGGAAAGCTTACCGCTCTACAATCGACTCTGTACTATTGCAGAGACGATTTCTTAGAGTGCTAATAAATCCTCGATCACCCATACCCTCTTAGCTCCCTGATCCCCTGCCATCCTGATACCCTGTAACACAGCTTCATACTCCTCCTCATTGTTGGATGCCTTATATCCCAACTTAATCGCGAATTCCAAATTCTCCCCTTCTGGGCCGGTTAACACAATACCCAGCCCTGCTCCCGACACCATAGTTGAGCCATCAGTGTACAATGTCCATGCCTTTACCTCCTCGCCTGCTTCAAATGAGTAATGCTTGACGATAGCGAGTTTATGTTGATAATATCATCGTATTAATAAGGATAAGAACAAGGATTTTTCTTTTTACATAATGTTCATTGCATGTACACTCTCGATTCTTTTCGTTGTTCGAGGACGAACAAACCGATAAGTGTGGGGTAGTTGTTTTGCATGTAATTGTTGTGCATTTCCTATTGTTTTAATTAAGATTTTATATTATTTTTAGTGGGTTTTGAGTAGTTTAGCTAAGTTTTCTAGGTTGTTTTTCCTATTTTTGGGTTTTTGTGTTCTTCTTTTGATTTTATGCGAAAATGGGTTAAGTGGTTTTAATTGATTTAAAGCTAGTGAAATTCTTGGGGTTTTATGTGCAAAAAATCCTATTTTTATAGGTCAAGGGAGGCTTCAAAAACACCCAACATTCTGGAATACTAGCCACAACTTGCCAAAATAGGCGCCAGTGCCTCCTCCCAGCACAACGCTTGCCAAACTGCTCGCCACAGCAGGTGCCAGCGCCCAGCACTTGCCAAACTGCTCGCCACAGCAGGTTCCAGCGCCCATCACTTGCCAAACATCTTGCCACAGTAGGCGCCAATGCCCCCTCCCATCAGCGCCTGGCGTTTTCCAGCTTGCTCGCCAACAGCAACGCCAATGGGTCAAATCTGGGAAAATCAAGCCTTTTAAGGGCAATTTAGCTCATTTAACCCAATTTAATCTAGTATAAATAGAACACAACTCTCATTTTGTAAATAACAACTCCCCCTCCCAACCCTAACTTGGGTGTGGGATCTAGATTACTCTCAAGCTATTGGAAAATTTTCTCTCTTAGGTTTTAGATTCAACTTCAAGCTTTGATATAATTTCTTTTCTAGATTTAGATTTACTTTCATGCTTGGCTTTGGGTTTGTAAGCCTAAGAAGAATCCAAATACTCCTTTGGATTGTTACTTTTGATGCAATTACATTCAAGCTTTGTTTCATTTCTTAATTCAAGTAAGTTTCATTTCAATTTCATGTTTTATGCTTTATTTCCATGCTTTGTTCTTCATTCCCATGCTTTTCTTCATTTTATGCGTTTTACCTTAGCACCTTGATTTCTTGTTAGATCTTAAGAATTGGATATGAAATCTAGATGAGTGACACATCTAGATCATAGATCGGGTCTTAGATCGTCTTGACTTCATGTTTTTCACATGCTTTATTTGCAATTTTATTTTCATGCATAGTTTAGGTTAAATCTTAGATCTACTTTTCGTTGTTTGTTATTTTCCTTAAAGTTTTAAACTTTCATGTTAACTTTACTTGCTCTTTACATCCATGCTTTTAATTTTTGCTTATTTGCATTATTTAGGATTTTATTCATAGTTTTACCTTGTGCATGCATGCTTGTACTTTGCGAAACATTGCATTTTCATGCATATTTCCATTACTTGATTGCATTTTCAATTAAGGCATACGACCAACTTGGTATTTCAATTTCTAGTTTAGTTTAGTTAGTTTATTTGCTTTGTTTTCCTTTTCCTTTCTATTTTCAAAGCTTGAAACACATTGAATCCTTCAATTGAATCGAAATCTGATAATACCGAGCCAAATGAACCTTATACTTTCAAAACCACGAAAAACTACACAACAAAATGGTGCCGTTGCAACACGGCTTGGTTAAGGCCTTTGACTTAATTGTCATTTCGTTGTGTTTTTAGCTTTCCATTTTATTTGACGATTTATTTAAGTATGCAAGGTTCCTATTACAATGGAGGGTAGATTCCCGGCATAGGAGGGCATGGTGCAAACCATGTCGGGAATGGAATATTGTATAATGGCTTTGGCAACGTGGGAGGGAATGGTGCAAATCACGTTGCCAATGGTGGATTCGGCTATGGTCAACCCAACATGGGAGGGCATGGTGCAAACCATGTTGGGTCGAGCGGCTTCTTGGGTTCAAATGGTTCGTATGGAGGTTACGGAGCCCCTACTCCTCAAATTCCGATCATGTATAACGGAGGCTTTGTTAATCCAAATGGGATCGTTGGTAATGAAAATCCGAATTCCACTCCATATGGTGGCTATAGTGCTCTCACTCCCTATCCGAAGATGTATAATGGTGGCTTTGGGAGTCCCAGTTCGTATGGCGATTCTCGTACTTCCAGTTTCAATCAAGCCCCGAGTGGTGCCACTACTAATGCCCAAGTTCTCGAGGCTTATGATCGCTTTAGAGGTTTGATCTCCGATGCAACCCCGTACGCACTATGGGAGACTTTAGTAGACCCTTTGTGGGGGGGTTTCCTCTTGAAGAGCCACAATATCCTCCACCATCACACTCTCATGAAGTGTTTCCACCCTTATCATCCAAAGATCTTGAGTTGGTTACAAAAATAGCGACATTGAAGGCTCAAATCGCTCAAATGTCTAGCCCAGTCCCGACTCCTCCTTGTGCGGGACCCGGTTGTCCTACTCCACTGCCGCCTCAAGATCCTCTTGTTACTTATCACGTGGTCCCACTTGTCCCGGTGAATCGTCCCATCCCACCCTCCGACCTGAGTTTCTTGCTCTTGAGTCGGCAATTGCCAAGTCCACCTTCGCCTACTCTTCCGATCACGTACCATGATAAGTGTGGGGTAGTTGATTCAGTTGTCTCACCGACGGAGGAGGCCGTGGTTTCGTTTCCTAGTATTTTTACTCCTCTTGACCCCTTACCTTTTACATCAAAACAACCTTGCGAAGAGTGGGTGTATATGGACTTCATGGAGGCCACGGTCAAATGAAATTGTTTGGATGATAGGAGCATTGAGGAAGATATTGTCCGGGATGTCGATTTTGAGGAGTGTTGTGAGGATGATGAGCCCCTTGTTCTTAATAATGAGCCCGTTGTGCCTCTATGTGCCCCATGTTTGTGTGAAAATGATTATCGATGGGTCATTGGGGGCAATGGCGACTTTTTAGAGGGGGAGGTGGGGATTATTGATGGTAATATTGAAAAAATTGACGATTATCTTGAGGAGGAGGAGGAGGAGAGCAAGTCGATTATTATCCTTGCACATTCGCATCGAGAGGGAGAAGGGAGGACGGTTGAAGTGCTTGAAATTCTTAAGAGTGCTATTGATTGGATACCGGGAGTGGTTGAGGGAGTTAGTTCTTTGAATTCGAGTCTTGAAGATATGGTGAGGGCCGGGATGTGGAGGTTTTTATTGGAGGGCTTGATGTTCGTGATGTCTAAAAGTGAGTGGGTGAATCCCATTGACTTGGTGACCAAGACGAGCAACTTGTTAGTTCTTGAGGATGAAGAAGGAGGGCTTTTGACCAAGAGGGCTTCAACGGGTTGGAGGACGTTGATCGATTTTAAGAAGTTAAATGTGTCTACCAAGAGAGATCATTTCCCTCCCCCGTTTATCGATCGAAGGTTAGAAGATTTAGCCAGCTAATATTCCTTTTATTTTATTGACGAGTCATCGGGGCACTTCCAAACCACCATCCCACCCGAGGACCTAGCCGAGACGAGCTTCAAATGCTCATTTGGAACGTTTGCTTTTTGGTGGATCTTATATGAGCTATGTAATGTGCCAAGGACGTTCCAAAGAGTGGATACTCTTGACAAGGAGGAGATTGTGTTGGTGGATCCTCCCGTTACCTTTCCACCTTGATCAAAAAGGGAGTACGTCGAGCTAATGATGTAAAACAAGTGCTTCTTGGGAGGCAACCCAAGTTCTTCTCATTTATTTCTTTTATTTTCTTTCTCTATTCTTAAAATGAAAATCCAAAAACACTTGAAAAATTGAAAAACAAAAAAAAAATATTTTGTTGAGATTCTGTACATATTTTCTTGTGTTTTTGAATTTTATGTGATTTTCTTTTCTAGGTTTGGTTTTTCAACTTCAACCTTGGGCGATTTGACAAGTGAGTAGCGTTCATGAAGCCGGGAGATACTATCCATGCTCAATTTTCACTTGGATTACTTAGATGCCTAGGTGGACCCCACCGAGCTCGACCAAGACTCGCTCGGTTAAGGAAGTTTCTATTCCCCCTCCTTTTACTTGGTTTTCATTAAAATGCGAGTAGTGCATGGTTCAAGTGTGGGGTGGGTAGGTAGTTAAGGTCCGGGTGTCAAAAAGCATGATTTGTCTTTCTTAACTCGATTCTTGGCGAAGTGACGCATTCTTGGCGAAGTGACGCTTACTATTTGCGCTTTTATATGGTTGAGTCGATTTTTGTGTCTATTGTGTCTTTATTACATTATAGAACAACTCCACGTGCTTGGAAGTTTGAATAGTTTACTTGTCGGGTTTTTGCATGTTTATGGCCTCTTGTGTGCGGGGTTGAATTTTTGTGCTTCGTCCAAATCCGCCTATATATGTATATAATCAACATTTTTTCGTGGAAAGATTGCAAAACTCTAAAAGCTCTTTTGATTTCGCTCCCAAATTTGGTACAAACTAGCTTCGTGTGATTTATCGGCTTGCTTGCATTTTTATGGGAATTGCATTGAGGAGGCTTGATTTTGCTCGTACACGATTGCCTTCGAAAATGACCTCTAGGCACATATATCACCCTTGTTCTGGTCATATCCAAATATATAAGCTACTTAAAAATTCCAAATGAGCCCCCTTGAGCCTACACCCCGTTTCTTGTTAGCCGAGCTCAATTTTATCTCTTGTATCTTCATGAGTTATGAGGTGAAAGAGTGTGTTGTTAGTTGACTAGAAATGTGAGGGATATCGATTGTGGGTTTTGAGTTGCTTATACACACAAAAAAAAAAAAGAAAGAGAGAAGAAGAATAATACTCCAACACAAATCACTAAAATGATAAAGCGTGCATTCTAGTGAAAAGCCTAATTCAAAAAGGCTAAGTTTAGTAAAACGAAGCAAATTTAAAAACCTTCTAAGTATTGTGAAATAAAGTCAGAAAGTAAGTGAAAGAAAGGGTTTCAAATGAGAGTTTGTTGAATTTGGGAAGGGTGAAGAGATCATAAGTTTCGTGTTTTAAAAGTTAGGATTTTTGTGTGTTATTGATCACGTTTGATCGTGTGTTAGCCACTATATCCAAATATTCCATACCTTACCAAAGAGCCAACATTAAAATCCATAATAAAGACCTCTTTCGATTCTTATTTGATCATGTACTACGAGCAATTTTGAGCGTCCAATTTGTGAAATTTTGAAAAGGTGCATGCATTTCCTGACTTGAGCGTAAACACGTCCCATATACACCTGATCGAATTGAGCGAACACCCTCAAAATTCCATTTGAGAGGAAGTCATCGATTTGGCTTGCATGTGAGAAAGAGTAATACGAGCAATGCTTGACGATAGAGAGTTTATGTTGATAATATCATCGTATTAATAAGAGTAAGCACAATGATTTTTCTTTTTACATAATGTTCATTGCATGTAAACTCTTGATTCTTTTCGTTGTTCAAGGATGAACAAACCGATAAGTGTGGGGTAGTTGTTTTGCATGTAATTGTTGTGCTTTTCCTATTGTTTTAATTAGGATTTATATTATATTTAGTGGGTTTTGAGTAGTTTAGCTAAGTTTTCTAGGTTGTTTTTCTTATTTTTGGGTTTTTGTGTTCTTCTTTTGATTTTATGTGAAAATGGGTTAAGTGGTTTTAATTGATTTAAAGTTGGTGAAATTCTTGGGTTTTTATGTGCAAAAAATCCTATTTTTATAGGTCAAGGGAGGCTTCAAAAACACCCAACATTCTGGAATACTAGCCACAAATTGCCACAATAGGCGCCAGGGCCTCCTCCCAGCATAGTGCTTGCCAAACTTCTCGCCACAGCATGTGCCAACACCCAGCACTTGCCAAACTGCTCGCCACAGCAGGTGCCAGCGCCCAGCACTTGCCAAACTGCTCGTCACAGCAGGCGCCAGCGCCCAGCACTTGCCAAACTTATCGCCATTGCAGGCGCCAGCGCCCCCTCCCAGCAGCGCCTGGCGTTTGCCAGCCTGCTCGCCAACAGCAACGTTAACGGGTCGAATCTGGGTCAAACCTGGGAAAATCAAGCCTTTTATGGCCAATTTGGCCCATTTAACCCAATTTAATCTAGTATAAATAGAACACAACTCTCATTTTGTAAATAACAACTCCTCCTCCCAACCCTAACTTGGGTTTGGGATCAAAATTACTCTCAAGCTATTGGATAATTTTCTCTCTAAGGTTTTAGATTTAATTTCAAGCTTTGATGTAATTTATTTTCTAGATTTAGATTTACTTTCATGCTTGGCCTTGGGTTTGTAAGCCTAAGAAGAATCCAAATACTCCTCTGGATTGTTACTTTTGATGCAATTACATTCAAGCTTTGTTTCATTTCTTAATTCAAGTAAGTTTCCTTTCAATTTCATGTTTTATGCTTTATTTCCATGCTTTGTTCTTCATTTCCTTGCTTGTTCTTCATTTTATGTTTTTTGCCTTAGCCCCTTGATCTCTTGTTAGATCTTAAGAATTGGATAGGGAATCTATATGAGTGACACATCTTGATCATAGATTGGGTCTTAGATCGTCTTGACTTCATGTTTTTCACATGCTTTATTTGCAATTTTATTTTCATGCATAATTTTAGGTTAAATCTTAGATCTACTTTTTGTTGCTTGTTATTTTCCTTAAAGTTTTAACTTTCATGTTAACTTTACTTTCTCTTTACATCCATGCTTTCAACTTTTGCTTATTTGCATTATTTAGGATTTTATGCATAGTTGTACCTTGTGCATGCATGCTTGTACTTGGCGAAAAATTGCATTTTCATGCTTATATCCATTACTTGCTTGCATTTTAGATTAAGGCATCCGACGAGGCATTCTACTAACTTGATATTTCAATTTATAGTTTAGTTTATTTAGTTTATTTGCTTTATTTTCCTTTTCCCTTTTATTTTCAAAGATTGAAACACATTGAATCCTTCAATTGAATCGAAATCCGATAATACCGAGCCAAATGAACCTTATACTTTCAAAACCATGAAAAACTACACTTCAGCACCTTCACCCCGTGGCTCAAAAAGTACGGCTGCAGTTTCCTTACTGTGCAGATCAACACAAAACCTCCTTTCTCCAGCTTGGAATATTTTAACTCAGCCCACCGCAATATCCTGCTAATATAATAGATAGGCTTTGTGCACTGGCTTCCTCCCTGATTAGCACCGAGCTCACAACAACCTCTCCACTTGAAATATATAAGATCAGGTCTTCTCCAGGCATATGCTTAGTCAACAGTGGTATTTCAGCCAGGTACTTTTTCAACTCCTCAAACGCATCCGCCGCTTCTTTCGTCCATTCAAACTTGGACCCTTTCCGAAGTGCTCTGAAACACCCCTCTCTTCCGACCTGGAAATAAAACGGTTGAGGCCCGCAATACGACCTGTAAGTACCTGTACAGCACGTACTGTGCGGGGATGTGGTATCTCTAAAACAACTCGCACTTTTTCAGGATTAACTTCAATTCCTCTCTCCGTCACCATATAACCCAAAAACTTTCCAGACCGCAAACCAAACGCACACTTCTTCGGATTAAGCTTCATCCCGTACCGCCTTAGTATAATAAATGTCTTCCTCAAATCCTCCACGTGGGATTCTACTTTCTTGCTCTTGACCAACATATCATCAACATAAACTTCCATAGTGGACCCCAACAGGTCTTTGAACATTTGATCCACCAATCTCTGATAGGTCGCTCCTGCGTTCTTGAGCCCAAAGGGCATGGACACAAAACAACATGTCCTCGTAGAAGTAACAAAGATCACCTTGGGCTGATCCTCCTTTGCAAGAGGTATTTGGTGACACCCCTGTAAAGCGTCTATCATACTCAACAGCTCGCATCCTGAAGTTGAATCCACCAACTGATCAATTCGTGGCAAAGGATAATGATCCTTTGGGCAGGCTTTATTCTGATCGCGAAAATCCACGCATATTCTCCATTTTTGTTCCGGCTTTGGCACCATTACGACATTAGACAAATACTCAGGGAATTGAATTTCTCTTATATGGCCTGCCTTCAACAACTTCTGTACCTCCTCCTCTATTACCTTATCTAGCTCCGGCCCAAAATGCCTCCTCTTCTTCTTTACTGACCTCGCTTCCGGGGCCGCATTTAAATGGTATTGCGCAACCTCAGGAGACACTCCTGTTAACTCTCCATCCCCAAAAGAAAAGACATCCTGAAATTCCCTTAATAACCTCACCAGCTCGTCCCTTAACGCTTCAGACATTAAGTTCCCCACCCTCGTAGTGTAAATAGGGCGACCTTCTTCTAATGAAATCTCCATCAATTCCTCATGTGGCTGAACAAAATTCTCATGTTCCTTTATTTTTTTTTTTGCACTAAGTACTCCTTCTGGCAGATCATCATCCCTCTCGCGCTTATTCTCAATCAACCCTTTCTTGACAGTCATTTGATAACACGACCTTGCCACCTGCTGTTCAGAAATAACTTCTCCCACTCTATCCCCTACCGGATACCTGATACTCATGTGATAGGTCGACATTACTGCTTGGAATGCGTTGAGGGCAGGTCGACCTAATATGGCGTTATATGCCGACCTCCCTCGGACTATTAAAAACTTCAAACTCTTTCTTGCTTGCAACTCATCCTTCCCTAATATCACTGTCAGCGTCAGTTCTCCTTCAGTAATCACATGTGCCCCATTAAACGCATATATGGGCGTATTCAAAGGTCGCACCTTGGTTTCCAATTTCATTTTCTCAAGACAATCTGCATATATTATATTTACAGAGCTCCAATTATCTAAAAAGATTATGCCAACCTCGTACCCTGCCACCTCAGCTTCGATTACCAATGCGTCATTATGATCCTCCTGCAACCCACGTCGATCATTGGGGGCCAAAAGAGATGACTGGCCCAACTATTTGAGGTCGTCGACTCACACTATCAACCTCCCACGTTCCGGGGCGAGCTGACTTAACATGCTTCTTCTGTGTATTGTTGGAATCCCCATCTGTTGGTCCACCCGAGATCATATTTATCCTCCCCTTATTTCTTCTCGGGCCATTATGTCCCTTATTTCTTTGTTTTGGTTATCTAGCGACTTGATCCTGAGGTGGATCCCTTGGTGGTGGTGGAGGTAATTGTCGCCCTGGTTCCTTCGGTTCTCTATCCATGTAAATGACTTCTTTCAGGTGCCCCGCTTTGATGAGTCTCTCGATTTCTTCCTTAAGATGCCTGCACCTCTCCGTGGAATGTCCGTAATTATTGTGAATTATACAAAAGAATTCAGACTTGGGATGAGTAGGGATGGGCGTGCGATCTTTTGGCCACTTTATGTCGTTAGGCACCAAGCGTTCCATGATAGTAAACACCTTAGCCCGCGGGTAGGCCAATGGTGTAAAATCCTCATTCCTCCAGTTTCGCATATAAAATTCCGGCTTTCGGCTAACCACAGAACTCGGGGTCAGGAGCCCGCGCACTATCCTTCTAGGTTCTCTCCTTAATTCCCTTCTAGAAACACTGCCTCCTGTATCCACGACCTCCCTACTAAAACGCATCTGATGTTCCTCCTCAGTTTCCTCCACCTGTATTTATTTATGACATCTTTCCAAAACTTCATCGTATGTTCGTGCTTCCTTTTTTACCAAAGACTTATGTAAGTCTTCTCTCCTCAACACTTGTTGTAAAGCTCCCACCTTCATCTCATCTGTAGCAGTAGGTACTTCCAAAGTGGCACTAGTAAACCTGTTAACATATTATTTCAATGTTTCGTCAGGTCGTTGTACCATAGTAAAAGGCGATTGTGACGTCTTCACATTCTGCCTCACACTGGAAAATTATTTCAAGAAGGCAGCTCGCAACACCTGATAACTGGTAATTTTCCCTCGTGGTAATAGATAGAACCAATTTTGCTCAATTCCTCTCAAAGTGGATACAAAGGCTCGACACGCCACAACATCCGTATAATTATGTAACATCATTGCATTCTCGAAGAGCTGCAGATGTTCTACTAGATCTGCCATCCCACGATATCGAAACTCTAATGCCTTATACCCCTTAGGCATCGCGGCCTGAAACATATCATCCGAAAAGGGATGCCCTTTATCTTCATCGAATTTCTCTCCTTCCACTCGTTTTTGCAATTTTAGCAAGGCCTCCTTCATCTCTCTAAAAGCCTTATTCCCTGGCCCGACCTCATTCTCACCATTCCCCTCAAGGTATCTGCTCCGACTCTTGCGTATTTTATCTCGGGATTCGCCATCCGTACCCGAGGTTTGCGTTCCACTCTCGCTGGTATGCTTATTATGTTGACGACCTCAGCGCTTGTGATGGTCCCATTTTATCTTCACTCCCTTCCCCTTTTTATGCTCATACCTAGGAGTATGAGACTCCGTGGATGAGGTAGAGTTGGAAGAATCCTCACGCTTTCGCTTACTCCGGCCTTTTCCTCCATGAGAAGATCTCCTAGAAAGAGACCTCCCACTTTGTTTTGTCTTCCTGGTTATAGATTTCTCTTCCTGTTCACCGTCCAATCCAGCGACCTTCTCCTTTAGAGTACCCAACTCGCCTGCTAGGTACTTGTTCAGTTCTTCCTATCTTTCCAGAGGTACGAATCCAAAAGCCTGTCCAAGAGTCCTTTTTTAATTTGACAGGGCTTATGCTTGGGTAAATCCTTTCATTCCTTCGTTTCTATATGAATCACTTTCTGCGGTACAACCTCCGACGTCTTCGCCTCCAAATCTTCTGCCGGTTCCTTTCAATCACGCCGCTTTGGGGAGGGTGGCGGTGTGCCTCCCAAACTCTGAATTGCTGGTTCCGCCCGAGGAGGCCTTTGTCCGTATATTATTGGTTCTTCTTCATTGATATCCGCCGTCCTGTTCTTCTTCTTTGGTTTGTTCGATCCAGAACCGTAGTGTAGGGTTCTAGGTAGTATATTACTATTCTTCATGCTTCGCTTATGAAATTTCTCACGCCTTTCGCTCAAGGACTCGATGCCTCTCTTTCCCACAGACGGCGCCACTTGATAAAACCAAAAAGATTGGTTACCAAGAATATGGGGTACTAACCTCAAATTTGAGATCAGCGGCCTGAGATAGCTTCCAAACACGTCGCAGCGACCTGCTAAGCTTCCAAAAATCGTCCTAGCGACCTAGTCGGTCCTGCAAAATAGCACCTTCGGTAGGGTCGGTGATCAGACCCATGAAGGTCCTCCGATTCTTATGTTAGATAAAGCAAGTGGTAGTTCCGAGAGCCCAAAAATAACAATAATAACTTAAAAATAAAGAGAGATATGCACCTCTTTTATAGAGACAAGAGAAGTCCTCCCCAAGTTAGGGTTTCCTTCTTCCACCACAATTCCATAAATACCATGACACCATGACCGACTTAGAATTAGGATTTCTCCTATATGCTAAGTTCCCATAAATAATAGATCTCTTACCAGAATAAACCTGAGCCTGTTATTCCTTTCATATAGTCCGCCGGGATCCCATAAACCATACGTATAAGTCCATGTAGGCCTAATATCTATAAATCCCATAACCGGGCTCAATAGCTAGCGCCCAACACACAAATAGCATAAGAGATCGCGACCATATATGAGAACTCATCCTCATATTGCAGGTCGCTACTCTATAAACCAACTCGCCCACCTCTCCAACCAGGTCGCTCACTTCCCAGAAATCAGATCATTTACCATAAATACTCCCATATATCACGTACGGATTTGTAGTGCCGTATCATCCATGAAGAAACATTGGGTCACCATGTCAAGTAATTATTTGTTGATTTCCAGATCATACTGTTAAAGTTGGCCACGCATTATTCCTGATGGTATGTATGATCTTCCACTCACAAATACAAGAGCTCAAAACTCAATACTATTTTCAAGCTAATAAAAAAACCCAAGAATCCAATGGCTCTACATACCATGTAGAAATCTAAAATCTCCCTAAAACTAGAGGAATAAAGAAGAAGAAAAAAGAAGTACAACTCGGATATTTAAACTCCGCAAAAACATACAGGAACAAAATGACGTCGGTTTTACTGGGTGACTAGCTGGCAACTAAACGACGCCATATATCAAACCCATTATTCTAACTAATATACATGCAGAAAAAGAAAGAAATCTGAACAGGCTTATACATTTAACACATAGTAACAAATACTCTCATCAAAATCCTATTTCAGAACCCAAAATACGTTTTTTGTGAAGAGGGAGTTCCAATAATATTAAATTTATGAATCCCTGATAGCCCGGTCGATCGCCAGCGGAAGCTCTTGGCCCTATCACGACTATTCAAGCATTAGTTCTCAAAATTAAATGGATAATTAAAATCTAACAATTCGATAAATTATAAAACTTTACTGGCAATGAGGCTACAGTAAACCATAGTCAACGGCGAGGCTGGCGGAATTGAAGAATGGGAAATATGTGGACTGTGAGATAACCTACTTGACCAATCGAGAAGGTTATAAAACTGACAAAAGGCGGTGCAAACATTTAATTTGGAGGAGGGCTCAACTTATTAATTAATATCCACGATCCCAATATTTTTTGGAAAATTGAATAAAAAAAACCTTATTCGCGGTCAAATGACAAAAATCATCCCACTGACTTTACAATCGCTCATTTTCACTTTATATTCCTAATCCACTTTTTCTTCTTTTCCATTTCTGACGTTCAATTTCTCTTCCATTTTTTTTTACCAACAAGACGCCTCTTCCATTTATTTTGTATCAACAACACTCCTATTATATGAAGTTTTGACAACTGTCAGAGCTCATCCTGTAACAATTGAGAACCTTAAGATATAAGGGAGTTTTACGGTGTCGTAAAAGCACAATTTTTCATCTATTATTAAATATTGGATCAATTTAAAGTTATAAATATTAAAAAATGGACGGATATAAATGCACGTGGGGTGGGGGCATGGTACCGTAAAGGCACCATAGTCATTTCCTAAGACATATTATAGAGTAGACAACCTGCAATATCGAACAAAACTCGGTCGATACTTTTAGGCAAAGATGCATGGTATAATATCCTTTTTTTTTATGATACTGTGTTCATTTCCATCGGTGGAATACACTGATATTACCAAAAAGATTGGTTCACCAATAAAAGAGAGTACTGACCTAAAATATGTGCTTGCCGACCTAATAAACTTCCAGAAAGCACCTGATAACCTGATCAACCTACAAAATAAAACCCAAGCCGAACAGCCCCGGCGTAGGCCCTCCAATGCTTAAGCTAGTCCCTATTTAATAGTGATGTGTGATAGTTCAAAGTAGGATAAAATTAACTTATAGTAAAAAGTGAAGTTTGTGTCCTCTTTATATAAACAAGAGACTTATTCCCAATTTAGGGTTCCCATCTTCTATTCAAACTACAATTTTATAAATAACCACCGACTTAGAATTAGAATTTATCATATATGTTAAGTTACCATAAATATTATAACTCTCGTTAGACTACCGTGAGAGCCATGTGACAATAACCATATCCATGCCTTTACTCCGCTGGGACCCCATACTATAGTCCATGTCAAGACACCTTAGGCCCAAGATCTTGTCGACCATAGATCCCAACTCTCAGTACTGAGCTGCTATAATACCATTTTATACATAAGATCTCGCCACCCACGTATAAGATCTTGACACTCCCATACAAAATCTTGCCACTCCTCATAACAGCTCGCCCTCCTATAGAAGAGATCGCCCCTTCTAAAGGTGAGGTTGCCTTATAAGTTCCTACAAAACCTGCATGCCTACCGACTGGAATACTTTGATGTCGTATCATGTAGTCCCCCAAATTCTACTTGATTGAGGTAGGAAATCAAGTGGAATGTAATCATAAGTAACGCCAAAGGTCAATCCTACACGCTTCTTGGTAAAAGCGCAATACCCATCAAAAATCTCCTCATCTTTCAGAACATTAAATGAATACTGCCATTGAGTCGGACACGTGTCGCAGGCCCATTTCCTTGTAATATATTATTCTTATGAGCCAGAAAATGAAAGACCCACAATTAACCCTACCAACCTTTGCGTTGCCCAAAACTCACCTATCTTTTCAAATTTGTGTCTCCCCAACACAGACGTCCTTTCACCTTCTTTCCTTTGTATACAAAAAATAAAAATAAATCTTCCACCAGTTCCATCTGCTAAAATACCAATAATTCTCCATCAAAAAGTACACTCACCCTCAAATTGAAATTTCAACGCAGCAAGTTCATTGTTTTACGACATCATGCGTAAGTCCCTTCAACTTAATTTATTATTTTAGTACTTATTTTATTTATGTATTCTGAACCTATCTCTTTTCTTCCCCTTTCCAAAATTTAATCTCTTTATTGTTGATATGTGGTAATTTTAGCTTCTTCCACCTCCGAACCTCAAAACCTCATTTCTTCTATTCGCGATATGCCTTCTGAGATGGAATCCATAGAAAGTCCCCTAGTCCGACCAAGTAAGAGAAAAAAAGATTCCACACCCAGAGCCAGTTTAGCTGATGAACCTGCGGGGAGCCCTTCACGGTCCGAACTTGAGGCTCAAACTAGAGGCTTAACTAGGGAAATCCTTGAAGCTATTCCCTTATCTCAACCACAACTTCCTCCATCTGAACTTATTTTTTTTCTTAACCAACCCAGTAGCTATTGTACCTCCTTCTGCACATGCCGACCTAACCACTGAAAGTCCTGGATACTCCCAGACCGAAGTCAGCTCGTGGCTTTCATAAAAAGCATTCACCTTCAAGACACCATCCAATTTGTCCAGCCCGAAGGTGGCAAAAATGATCCAGACCATCCCCCTACAAACCATATTACTGTCTTCGAAGACCATATAAGGGTAGGAATTAGATTTCCTATGCACCCCTTTCTGGTCGCCGCGGTCGAAAAATACAAAGTCCCCCTATTCCGAATGGCTTCCAACTCCATTAGGTTTATGACCGGGTATATAATTTTATATACATATTAAAACGTAGAACCTAATGTAGACTTCTTTTACTTTTTTTATATAATGAAAAATAAAAAAGGTACCTTCTACCTTTTCCTCGCGTAAAAAAATGCATTTCTTTGTTCACCCCTCCTCCAAGGTCCATGAGTGGCGATCAAATTTTTTCTTCCTTTCTTCTAAAGAGCCCTGGAAATTTCCCACAGGATGGAAAAAAATGGCCCCTCCTCAAGGTCCAGTGCCCACAGAGAAAAAACACCCCTCCCTCTATTAAGAGTGTTCAGATTTGCTCAAAAAATGGAGCAAGTTTCCTTGTGATGTAATGAAACTCACCGATTCGGAGAGGGTGTATGCTTTTGTGGGCATCACTCAGCGACCTCTGCAAATGTCCAGGCTCGAATTTGATAGGTTTAACATATTATAGATCTGTTTTGTTTTCTAACCTGCACATAAACAAATATTAACCAACTTTTCCATTTTGCATAGCGCCTTAGACTCTCCAAGGGATCCTCGAGCTCTGAAGGAGCAGCAATGGCTCAACCAGTCCCATCTCCTTCCTTGACCTCTACATCACCCACAATAAACACAGAAAAAGAGGTGGAGCTCGCTCTTACCGCCAGGGACAAGCCGGTGGAGATCGCCGATTCTAACGCCCAGTTGCCCCTTCATACATCACTGGAGAAGGGTAAGCGACATGTCCACGGCCGAGCCCAAGCTCGATCCTCATTTTCTCACCCAAAACACCACTGCGTACAAGGAGCATCTAGCTCGGGCTCCCCCATTTTAAATAACGGCCTTCTGCACTGCGACAATGCCGAGAAGTTTCAACCTTTCCTCCAAAGCCAGATGTCAACTCTAGATAAGAAATATCTGGAGACCCTCAAGATGGCGGAACAGGCGAACCTAATGTCTCAGCATATTGCCCAGGTAATTATCCTCAGAAATTTCCTCCAACTATTTCGTATGTTAACCTATTCTTAACCCATAACTCAATTTTTTACATCATTGCGACCTCCATCTCTACTTACCTACAAGATGTCGGCTCCAAAGAGGAAACTGCCGACCAAATGAAGAGGGCATGCGGCGAACTGACTACCCATGTCAACCATCAAACCAAGAAGCTCTCTCTAACGTAGGGAGAGTTAGACAAAACCCGTCGTCAATTAGCAGCCCAAACAAAAGAGCTAAATGTTTCGAGGTGCTAGCTAGAGACGATGAATGCTGAGGTTGCAAGGCTCGCAAGTCGCCAAGTTGAGCTAGAAGAGTTATTGCAGTAGAAGGAGGGCCTTTTGCAAGAAAAATATAATGAAAAGGAGAAAGAGGTGCAAGCTGACGTGATTAGGGGATTGATGAAGGTCGTCGCACTTTCTTAAGGAGAAAAGTGGTCAACGGTCCGTTATGGATTATAGAAACAATCTGCTCACGACCTACCACCACACTATGACCTTACTGTAGAAGGTGGGGAAAGGGGCGAAACTGTACTTCAAGACTACCGTTAATCAAGCCAAAGCTCAGCTCCAGACAGCGGGAATCAAATTCGAGTTCGGTGAGAAACAATTGGAGGCTGATCTTCCTCCTTTCTATTTTTGGCGCGGCGACTTCCACTAGACCCCCCAAGATACCTGGTGAACCCAATGTACAACTCAGGCCATAATGAAGGCCAGGCTTAGTGCTGAACTGGAAGTCCTCCTGGACGAGCTGATCCCCTCTTCTGCCCCATAATGTAATTTTCTAATTGCATATTTTGTAACTCACTTCTCCAAATTAAACCTTAATTTCTTGCATCTAACAATCTTTTGCTCGCTATGAATGACTCGTGTGTTATAAAAACTTACACCATTTCTTCTTTAGCACTAATACCATCCGGATAATCCATGAAGCCTGTAATCCTCAAAGACTGCATCAGTATAAATCTAAAAATAAGAGCTATATAAATATCATAAAAACATCCGCTCAATACCATAAAACCTGTTAAGCTTAAATTGATCCATAAGATCGTAATACCAAAAGATTTGTTGACATAATGACTTAAGCATCGCCTTATAACTCTTAACCATTTGAAATTATGCCTCTATATGTTTGGTGCCATAATCAGCCAATTCAGAAAACCTCTGCTAACTTATACAAGAGTCAGCCCAATATATCATAGAATTCATCATCGACCTAAGATGATCGAAAGAAATCACCGCATATACAATCAAGTAGAGCCATAGTAAAACCAGAACCATATTAGATCATAGGTGACCAAGAAAACTACACAGTTCCCCATGTTCAAATAATGTGGGCAAGGTAAAACAACCAGGTCGCATCAACACTTAATCAAATAATCATAGAATATACCAATCAAATATAACCATATAGACACCCAAAAAAACAACCCAAAGAATATGTTAATCAAACATATTCACATAAGCTTTTACTTATAACAACATAGAACATGTTAATCAAACACATTCTCCTAGACACATAATAACCAAGCAAGAAATATGTTAATCAAACATATTAAAAAACTCATAGACAAAGGTCACAAAGAAAATGTTAATCAAACATATTCTTTACAAATATAACCATAAAACCATCCATCCATAAACCATCGCCGACCTAATGAAAGCGTCAGCCCATAACCAAAACCATAAACCATCGCCGACCTCATAAAAGCGTCAGCCCATAACCATAAAAACCATATCCTTAAACCATAAACCATCGCCGACCTCATAAAAGCGTCAGCCAATAACCATAAGAACCATATTCATAAACCATAAATCTTGGCTGATGTCATAAAAGCATCAACCCATAACTATAGAAACCATATCCATAAACCATAAACCATCACCGACCTCATAAAAACGTCAGCCCATAACCATAAAAACCATATCCATAAACCATAAACCATAGAATATTGTGATACCATAAGGATCCATCATTTATTTACCACTGATCTAAACATGCATTAGCCCATGATTGTATAATACCGTATAATAATAAGAACCAAATCCATCACCTACCTAAATAAGCGTCGGCCCATAAGATTAATAAAAAAAAAGTATGACCTCCATCCATTGCCTAAGGAGCTAGGCATAGTACTTCTTCAGGTGGCAAATATTCCAGCTCCTTGGTAACGCCTTTCCCTCTTCATCTTCCAGCATATATGTACTTCCTTTTAACACTTTGATAACCTTAAATGACCCTATCCAGTTAGGATCCAACTTCTTCGTAGTATAGATTGCATCGGCTCGCTTCAAAACTAGGTCACCGATCCGAGAATACCTTTTTTTCACCCGTTTATTATATGCTGTCTGAATCCTTTGTTTATAACTTTCTACTCGCACTACAACCTTATCTCGTATCTCCTCAATTATTTCAAAAGCTCCTCTAGCCAATCGCTCATTTTCCTCTTCATTGAAAGTTTCTACTATTTCTGCTGGAATGACAGCTTCAATACCATAAACCCAACTAAAAGGCAATTTGCCTGTGGTAGTTCGCGGGGTAGTCTAATAAGCCCACAAAACAGAAGATAGCTCCTCGATCCAGAGTCCCCCTATTTTTTCCAACCGCAACTTAATTCCCTACACAATAATTTTGTTAGTAACCTCAACTAGCCCATTAGCTTGGGGATGTGCTACTGAAGCAAATCATTATTTCATCCCCATCGTTTTGCACCAATCCTGCATCATGTGCCCATTGAATTGTGCACCATTATCCGAGACTAATATCAAAATACTGTTAAAGATAAATTCAATTATGGTTTGCTTGGCTATGTTGGTCACGGCCTCAACCTCCACCCACTTCGTAAAATAATCCACTGCAACCACCAGATGAAGTTTCTTGTAGGGCATCCTTGGCAATGGCCCCACAATATAGATACCTTAGTGCGCAAATAGGCAGGGCGAGATTATCACCATCATATCTTATGCGGGTACATGGATAATAGGTGCGTGCATCTGACACTTTCTACAGGTCATAACGAGCTCACCTGCCATCGCCTTCGTTCCTGGCAAGAAAAACCCAGCTTGTAAGGCCATCCCAACTAATGTCCTGCTTTTTTCATGATCTCCGCAATATCCCTCATGTATTTCTCGCAACACTTTCAGGCCTTCTTCTCATGATAAGAACTTTAAGATGGTCCAAAGTGTGACCTCTTGTGCAGACACCCTTCATAAAACAAAATCGTGCCGCCATGCCTACCAACCTGAATATTTTGATGTCGTATCATACCCCAATAGGAAGAAACTAGATGCATATTATTCAAACCTTTAGGTGCATATTGTTGTAGGGTAATTAATCAATTGAAATAAATCCCCTGTCGGGATTTAATATTATGTAAGCTTCTCATATTTTTTAGTTTTGATTTGTGGTTGTGGTTGAAAAATAATATATATGTTTAAGCTATGTAATATGTATTTCCTATTATCTTAGGTGTCATGTCCAAAAAAATTATAGTTATTTAAGAAGCTGGTACTAATGACTAGTTAACATTTTCTCATTTTACAGCAATTAAAATATTTGACAAATTAACAAAACACCTTTTTTCTAGAATCAACTTTTCTTAAAAATGGGAACTATCTTAATTTGTAGATATTGTGTTTGTGGGCTTGTAATTGATGGCTGAAATGTTTCTATCTTCTTTCTCACTCAAATATTTGGTTCTTACCTCTAATTTTAGGGTTATCACCGTGATATTGTAAATGACCTATTTGGATATGGTTACAAACAGCAATATTACACAAATATAACACATATTTTGATAAAGTTCGCTTTTAGGCTATAGAAATATAATGGAAACAAACTAAAAAAAAATAAAAAAAATATAATACATGTTTTAATAAGGTTCACTTTATAAATTATTAGGGTGTATAAACAAACTATAAATAATATAAAAACAAAACAAAAACACGTGTTTTGACAAAACTCATCTTCTCAATTATTAAGGTATAAAAACAAATTGAAATAATACAAAAATATAACACATATTTTGAAAGGGTTCACTTTAAAAATTATTAAGGTATAAAAATATAACACATATTTTGAAAGGGTTCACATAAAATATGTTTTGACAAGATTCACTTTGCCAATTATTTGGGTATTGAAACAAGGTAACAAATTGGAAACAATATAGATACACATATTTTTACAGGGTTCACTTTCCAAATTATTAAGGTATACAAATAAACTTAAATTTATATAGAACATAGCTTGTTACAGGGATAATTTAGTTTTTTTCTTAAAAAAATTTTAATCTTAGGTATGTTTGAGATAATAAGGTAAAAATAATGTTTTCCAAAATCTTTTGGTAGTTTTATCCTAATCCCTATGTTTTGCGCCATTGGGTCAATAAGCTTTGAGTCTCATTAACAAATTGAGTTCACATAAAAATATAGCAGATGTTTTATTCGAATATATTAGAACAAAAAATTATTAAAATAAAAACAGTGTCATTGAAATGAAATAAATATAAAAATAGAATCATTAATAAATTATAGGATTAAATATACAAGGCTTCACAATCTATCCCTCGTTGATTTGGTGATAATTGAATATTTACTTCATTATCTTCTTTTATGTTGTGAAATATAGAGAAGGGAGGAATATGGAGGAGAGAAATATAATGAGTCATCCTATTGTGAAGACTAAAGCCTCTTATTTTATAGGTACAAGATTAGGGTTTAGGGGTACAATGATCATTTGCTAATATATAATTACATACTCCCCCTTGGATGACCTTAAGATGCTGCCTCGTTAAAATATTGTCAGAAAAATCCAATGAGATAAAACCTTGTCAAAGGAAAAAGAGTACGATGCTACTCCCCTGAAAACTTTTAATTTAGATTTTTGATTCTATGCATGTCAATTTTGTATACCAAATTTCAAAAAAATGATGTTGGTAATGTCATCGTGAATAAGTCCGTCAAATTATCACTTGAGTGAATCTTTTAGATATTGATGTCGCCACTCTTTTTATGATCTTGTTGTAGAAGTTGTGAGATATATATTTTGTCTTGTCGTATTATATGTAGCCACATATGAGTTATGTGATACACAAAATATATCTTTCCACACTAATGGTATTCAAGTGTTGTCTCGTTAAAATCTTGGCAAAAAACCCTATGGGACAAAAGACTAATCGAAGGAGAAAAGAGTCCCATAACTTTAATTGGTAGTAGTTCTCGAGTTCATCATCCATCTTTCTTCAAAGCTTTGAATTATAATATGATCTATTAACTTTTCATGAGTTTTATACCGGGAATTTTCTTTTTGCCCCCCAATGTATGCAGTTTTTTACACAATGTCCCCCGAAGTAATTTTTGTTCCACTTTGCCCCCTGAAGTACAATAATTTTCGACGTTGGCCCCTAAACTTTATTTCCGGTGGAATATTACTTCTAGATTCCATCGACGGGCAACGAAGGGGTAAAGTGCAAGAATCTTATAGTTTGGAGGGTAAAGTGCAAAAAATCTTGTAGCTTGGGGAGCAAATTAAAATAATATAAATATTGAATTTTTGTCTTAAAATTTTATATTTGAAAAAGATATGTAATTCTTATCTTACACACACACACACAAAGTTGTCAATACAATTATAATTAAAAAAAATAAAAAAAATAAAAACCCATAAATTTTCAATTAATATTTATAATTTTCTAAATATAAATATTGTCAATACACCTTTTATATTATTAAAAATAAAACACACGACTAAATATTATGTAAATTATTAGGCTAAGTAACATAATAATATTATATTATATATTATGATCGAACAACATAAAATGAAGGTGTATTTCATATATAAATTATAATTTTATGAAACGAAAAATAAATTATCGATATTATTATTTGTATAAAAAATGTGATTAAATACTATATCAATCATGAATACATTATTATATAAGATTGTATCACCATATTACATAGAGAAAAGTGTAAAAATGGCTTTAATATTTGCGTCCAAGTGAAATTATAATTATATTATAAGATAATTTTTTAATAATGTCTTTTTAATTATATTATTAATTACTATGGTATCATTTCACGATTATATATATATATATATATATATATATATATATATATATATATATATATATATATATATATATATATATATATATATGAGATATAAACTCTATTTTTTAATAAAAATAATACTTTTATATAAAAACTCAATATTAATATTATTTTAATTTGTCATCCAAATTATAAGATTTTTGCACTTTGCCCCCCAGACTTTAAGAGTTTTTGCACTTTACCCTCTAAACTATAAGATTCTTGCACTTTACCACCTAACTGCCCGTCGATGGAATCTAGAAGGAATATTCTACCGAAAATAAAGTTTAGTGACAACGTCGAAAATTATTGTACATCAGGGGGTAAAGTGAAACAAAAAATACTTCGGGAGGCAATGTGTAAAAAGCTGCATACATTGGGGGGTAAAGAATAATTATCCCATTTTATACCATATGTTGATGTTTATACATCATTATTATGAAAAGAATATGCCTCGTCAAAACCTTTCAAGGGAATATCCGATGGGAATATCCAAGTGAAGAAAAAAGAGTACATTATTCTTTCAATATGCTCATAATGTTGACTCATTAACTTAATGGAAAAAACTCAATGGGATAAAACCTTAGTTAAGGGAAAAGGAGTGCAATTCATATCTAATCATATAAACTGACAATGTTACAAATATACTTCAAGCATATCAAAATACTTCTAAAATTTTATTTCATTTATGATCTTGTTCTATAGATTATACAGAAATTTTTCTTCGGTTGTCAAATTCATCACTGTGCTATTATGCTTGCATTAGTTGCTTTTTTTGATTGGGAGTTGAAACAAATGGATGTTAAATCCACTTTCTTGCACGGTGAATTAGATGAAAAAAAATTTATGAGGCAGTTGGAAGGTTTTGTTGACAATAAGAACCCTAGTTTTGTTTGCTTGCTTAAAAAGTCATTGTATGATTCGAAGAAATATCCTACACAGTGGATCAAAATGTTTGATTTATGTATGCTTTCTTTAAAGTTTAAGCGTATCTGGTATGATCATTGTCTATACTTTAAAGAATCTTCCAATGTTCCTGTTTACTTGCTCATTTATGTTGATGACATGTTGCTTGTTAGTCCTTGAATAAAATCTTTTGAACATGTTCAAAATTGTCTTTGTAAAATGTTTGATAGATGAAAACGTATTTTTGGCATGAGCATTGTTAGGGATAGGAAAAATTGTTCTATATTTTTAAATCAAATTTCCTATGTCGAAAGATTTTTGAGTAAGTTTTCTATGTATGATGCCGAGCATACTTAAGTTCTCCTGACTCCGAATATTGTGCTAAGTAAGTCTCAATCCCCTCAGACAGAAACTGAAATTGATTTTATGAAAAACATGCCATATTCAAATGCAATTGGTTCTATGATGTATCTCATGGTTAGTACTAGGCCTGACATTGGTTATGTTGTTAGTTGTCTGAGTAGATACATGTCTACTCATGGTAGACTCCGTTGAGAGGCTTTGAAATGGTTAATGCATTATTTGAAGTTCTCTGAGTTTTGGTTTGAGATATTGCAAATCGCTTGATGGTGTTTTACTCAAAGGTTATGTTGATTCAAATTATGAAAATGATAGAGATAGTTGAAAATCCACAACCTCGTATGTTTTTACTTCGTGTGGCTCTCGTATTAGTTGGAAATCTCAGTTTCAACCTATTGTTAATTTATCTACGTCTGAGGCTGAGTATGTTTTCAAAACTGATTCTTTTTAAGAAGATATTTTGTTAAAGGGCCTCTTGTCTGAAATAGGTGTTTTAGACGGTAATGTTGTGTTATTTTCTTACAATCACACTGAGATTCAACTTTGTAAAAATACTGTTTTTCAGGATCGTACTAAGCATTTAGATGTGAGTCTTCATTTCATTCGTGATATTGTAGCTAATCATATTATCGACCTTGAAGAGATTCCTTTTGAGTATAAACCGGTTGATATGAACATTTAGTGTTAGTCGGCGAGCAAATTATGAATGTTTTGAAAATTTTGAACTTTGACATGGCCGATTAGGCCGTGATGGTAAGTGTGAGGTAAGGCGTATTCGTTTGCACGTAATTTTTTCTTGGTATCTATGCTAAATTTGTTGTTGAGATTTTTTGTGAGTTTAGGTAGCCGGATGGCGATGATGAGAATCCTTTTGGTCCCTAGCAGCAAACCGGGGTCGAAACGTTAGATTTGGGCCAAGGTGGAGAATCTTAGAGTAGGCCCAAATGAATATTTTATAAGGGCAACCCACTTCTCTTTCGGGCCCCAAGAAAAGCTTAGCCCAACCTCTCACCTGGAAGGTCAACCCGAATTTGACCTATTTCTTGAGTTCGGGTCGTGTTGCCCAAACCCGGACCCTCGTTTGTGATACTGACTAGGGCTGTCAATTTTACCCGACGAATCGGGTAGGGTATTACCCTCAAAAATTGGGTGACGGGTCGGGTGAGGGTACTACCCGCAAGCTGCAGTATCGGGTACGGGTAGGGTACGGGCAAGGATTTTATACCCGCTACCCTACTCGATTACCCGATTATACTTTAACGGGTACCCTACCCGATTACTCGTACCCTACCCGAAATATATTAATAATATAAATATATTTATATACGAATTATAATAAAGTGTACCTAAATTATGATAAATAAAGACTAAAAAGAAAAAAGGAACAGATACAACACGGGATTCCATTATCGCATTAGGTTAGGGTTTTCATTATCACCACCAACCTCCCCGCCCCCGCCCGCAACTCTCTCCCACACTATTTCTCTCCTCTTCAGTTTTTTAATTTCATCACTATAAGTTTTTTATTTATTCTGTAGAATAATTGAGTTTTCTAGTGACGGAATATTATAACCATGATGTCACTTTGAGGAAAAATTTGAGTCAAGCACTATATAAAAATATGTTATATGAGGATTACCCCAGAAAAAGAATTGCTGCTAAAGGATGGCTAAAACTACTAACTGTTTCTCAAGGATGATCCTCCATTTGTTGATGAAACTGCAGATTGTGGGGTGCTCTCCAGAAACAAACCAATAATGCAAGTGGGTAAAAAAATCATGATCTTGGAAAAGCCTGATTTAAGCAAAAAGAGTAATTATCCAAAAGTACTAACCTCTTTTGAGCAGATTTCTTATTGGGGCTCTCCATGATTAATTACTAGCTTAGTAGTTTTAGTTATCAATGCTGGCTCATTTAATTACTAAGTTGAATTGAAGTATATATATAAATATAAAGCTATAAATCTGAAGGAGTTTGGAGATTTGTATGTTTTCATGGAGAAATTAGTCACTTGCTGTTGCTCCATCACCAAAGGAACTGTTTTGCTCTCTTTTACAAAACTTTTTGATTAAGTTTTTTTCGGTTACCCGTTGGGTACCCGATACCCGTCGGGTAAATACCCGTACCCTACCCGATTGCAAAAATTGGGTATTAGGGTAGGGTACGGGTAAGGTAACAATGCTGCGGGTAGGGTACGGGTAGAGCCGTACCCGCACTCTACCCTACCCGTTTACACCCCTAATACTGATGTCCTTTTCCTTTATGATCTTGGTCAATCTGGACCATCCACTTTGCTTGGGTTGACCAACCCTTTTTGACTTAACCCTATTTTTCCTCTGGATACAAAAGGGCCGCCTTCCCCCGCCTCTCTGCAAAAGAGTTGTCACTTTCTGACCTGCTCTCTGTTGGCTATCGAACTGATCCTTTCTTTTTCCCCTTATTTTCTATCTCTGTGACCTGTGGTCTTGAAATTCTCCCTGAGCAATCCCTTTATATGAAGAAGCAGTGAATTTAGGCAGAATTCAGACGACAGTCGTCATGACCACCAGGTGCCGTGGCGAGCTGGGCTTCGTCCCGGTGGTTGCTTGTGCATCTTCGATTTTCTACAATTAGAGCTTGGATACCCGAGTCAGTAATCAACATTCAAGATCTTCGGAATTTCTACGACCAAATTCAACACTTGATGACATCCTTGATTTTTTGGATCTTGTTCAAGATCCGAGT
The DNA here is from genome assembly GCA_014905375.1 of Phtheirospermum japonicum. Lineage (NCBI taxonomy): Eukaryota > Viridiplantae > Streptophyta > Magnoliopsida > Lamiales > Orobanchaceae > Phtheirospermum > Phtheirospermum japonicum. Next base: position 633,910 of record BMAC01000408.1, read on the forward strand.
GGTAAGAAATCATTCGGTATTAGTTTTCTTGTGTTATTTGTGTGGCAAGGCGCATGTTGAAGCCGTGCATCGGAAATGGAATGTGAACAGGCAGTAATAACAAAGGGGTTATTGCACCAGTTCAATCCCCAAGCTTGAAGTCCGGGCTAGCGTGAATGGCTAATTACAGACAGCAGCAATCCGAGTCGGTCTTCGGGCCAACGACTAAAGAAATTATAAAACCTAATCACGCTTTCGTAAAAACCATTATAGCGGGTATCGGACGGCCAACCACCCAACATCAACTACTACTATAATTCATGGTGTACCACTGATCTCTAATAATAATTTCCTTAAGATAACTCCTACAATATAATTATAAGCATTACACTTCATACTAACACGTATATTAACAATCTCTCAGCCGACATAAAGTTTTCTAGATAATAAATTACACCACATTACCGGGGTGTTTACAAATACACTTATCTACATTACCTCACAAATAAATAGTCTTTTCAATTTTCCAAGTCTTGAAAACAATATTTAATTCAATAAACCATATCCACTGATTAGCTATCTCAACCTCACCAAGCTTTCACTGCTTCTATAAGACAAATAACTGAACCTAAAACCCACAATCAATCAAACAAACATCATGAATGGTAAATTAGCAATGAAAAATGAAATCTTAGCACTAAAACATAATAACACTGGGATTCTTACTACTCTTCCATTCAACAAATATTGCATTGGTTACAATGGGTATATAATATCAAGTATAAAGTTAGTGGAAGCATTGAAGATACAACGTTAAGCTTGTAGCCAAGGGTTATACTCAAGATGAAGGACTTGACTATTTTGACACTTACTCTCATATAACAAAGCTCATAACGGTCTGATTAGTCTTGCCCATTGCAACGGCTCAACAATGGCACATTCATCAACTTGATGTCAATTATACTTTTCTTCACGATGAACTAGATGGAAATATCAATATGACACTACCTCTAGATTACAACAACAAAGAAAAGTTTACAAATTAGTAAATAGTCTCTATGGTCTAAAACATGCATTATGATAATGATTTCATAAACTTTCATCTCGTCTCTTATTCTATGGCTTCTTTAAATCCAAGTAAGATAGTCCCTTTTTTTTCTTTTACCAAATATACTCCTAATTCTATTACAAATCTTGGTATCTATGTTGATGACATCATTTTAGCTAAAAATAAGAGAAAAATCTTTTTTACCTCCTGAACTATGGCCATTTTGACACTTTGCCTCCTAAACTTTTTTTTCGTACAAATTACCTCCTAAACTGTGCGAATTTTACACTTAACCTCCTGAACTCTCATTTTTGGTGGAACTTTTGGTTCTATCTCACTCGTGTGACATGCACGCTTACATATAAGGGGTAAAACTGACTTTTCATCTCTTACTTATGACTTCTGCTCAAAACAATGGCACGTGAGCACTCGTGTGACATGTTAAGATAATGTTCACATTAATATATGTATACACGTAGGATTTGAAACCTACGTAGTGCTGATGTGCCATTATTTTTAGCGGGAGTCATTAGGGGAAGATGGAAAGTCAATTTTACCCCTTATATGTTAGCGTGCATGTCACACGAGTGAAATCTGGCTAGAATTTCCACAAAAAATTGGGAGTTCAGGAGGTTAAATGCAAAATTCGTACAGTTTAGGAGGTAATTTGCACGAAGAAAAAGTTTAGGAGGCAAAGTGTCAAAATGACTATAGTTCAGGAGGTAAAAAAGATTTTTCTCTAAAAATAATATACAAGTAGGCTCTTAAAACTCACTTAAATTATATCTTCACAGTAAAAGATTTGAGAAAACAAAAGTAAGCTTTTGGAATTGAGGTTTGAAGAAGCAACAAAGAACTAACACTCTATCAAAGAAAATATACTTTAGATATTTTAACTAAAACAAGCTATCTAGGATGCAAACCTAACTGCACACCAATGGACTATAAAGCTATTATCAAAGCTAGTGATAGTCAACCACTCTCATACCCCTTAGAATACAAAAGACTAGTGGGAAGGCTGTTATACCTAACCATTACATGACCAACCATGTCATACATTATCTACATAATGTCTCAATTTATGTCTACACCCGTGATCTAAGATTTCTTAGCACTCTAAGTTGGAATTGGTCTTGAGAAGTCGTCTCCGCAATAATACGGAGCGGTATATTGTATCTCGAGTCGTGTCTCTCGAGAAAGGCTAATCGAAAGATATTTTGTGTTTGATTTTGTGAAGTAAGATAAAACTAAAATAAGTATGATAGATAAAGCGTAATTCACTTTGGTTTGGGTTTTTTAAAACTAATCAACTACGACAAGAATTAAAAGTGATTTAAATGAAAATAATTAATAATGAGGGTTTAGGGTGTTTGGTTTATCTCCAAAATCAATTAGTTTTTGACGAGCACTTAATCCATGATTCGGGATTGTCAATCCCAAATGTCGATCAAGTATTGGGATCGTCAATCCCAATTCTCGGGTTTGTCAATCTCGAGTCTCGACAAAATCCGGTTAATGGCTCTGAACGAACCTAGACCCTAAACCCATAATTTCTAAAATAGTTGCATCAATTGAAAATTAAAATAATTAAAACTTGAAAACCTGTGAAGCTTGAACACAATAACATCATTTTAAAGTCTGAAATAAACTAAGGAGGGAAAAGTGCTTTGAAAGCTACAAGCATAAGACAACAACAAACTATGAATCTAGACATGATTTCTATTGAAAATTAAGAAATTTCCTAATTTGGCAAAAAGTTTCAAGAACTCATAAGAGCTTCAATGGGGTTTGCAAAAAATAGTAAATGATGTGCATGAAGAACATGAAATGAAGAAAAAACTCAACAACATAAGAAAAGTTTTAGATATTTTAAGAATCATTAATCTACAATAATAATTAAAGAATATAAAAATAATTAACAACTACAAAGCAAGAAATCAAGAGAAATGAATTATCATTACCAAACCAAAAGATTCAAAAACTAAATCTCCAAGATTTGTCAAGTATTGAAGAATATCTACACCAAATTACACTACAATTACATTGATTATTGATACTAAACTAAAAATCTAAGTCTACCAAAATGGAAAATGGGTTTTGAAGAGATGGGGACTTTGTCAAGGTCCCCAAATAGCCAAAATGAGGATATTTCCCTGGTAGATAATGGGTGGGAACCATAAATATGTCGGTCAATGGCAAAAAGGTCTATCTTTTTTTGCCAAAATCACACAATCTCAGCATTGCAGTCGATCCGATGGTGGCAGTCGATTGACTGCTTGGCTGCAGCATTCTGGAACCCTCATTCAGTCAGTCAATCAATTTCCATGGTCGATAGGCAGAAAAAGACACGGAATCAGCCATCGGTGTCTTCATATGAAATTTATCACTTTCTCTTGGATTTAATTTGGCATTTGATATGTGTCGATTAAAATTTTATTTCGAGAGTTATTGGCTCGGCCCAAAACCTGCCACAAGCGAGGCCATTGCGCACTGTCTCCAATTAAAGCTGCTTTTTACCATTCTCACCCTCAGAATTTGGGATCATTGTACACACAAAAGTTTTAGAGATTTATATCATATTTCCAATGAAATAAGGTGGAGACAATTGACACTAGTGGTTTTGGAGTTAAGCTTGTATTACAACAACTGATATATCCACCGAGCGAATGCGTGAGGCGACAATGAATATGGCCACATTTCTCGTCATTTCCGATTAATCATATCACCAAAGATATGTCGAGTCTTGGTAATGAATTTCTCGGGTTTGAATCATCTTCAGACCTCGTCCGGGGCCCACTTTGACCAAAGTTGACCTTCAAAACAAAAACTAATAAAAAAATCTAAAAAAATATAAGACAACCTACTAAAAACAAGAAAACACTACAAAACTTAAAATGAGGCAAAATATGTCAAGTGGACTCCAAAAACACATAAATACAAGCAAATCACGCACAAATGAGCCGCAAAAATATCATAAAAACGTAAGAAAAATGTGCAAATCAACTACCCCACACTTAGAACAATTGCTTGTCCTCAGACAAAAATACAATGAAGAATTAAAAATCTAACCACCGAATGAATTTAAAACAAATGCACAAGTATAAGAGTTGTATGCATCAACTTGCTTGTTAGCTTAAACAAAATGACGACAATGATGCGTTGTGCTAAAAAGTTAAGATTAACTCCTGAAACCTAAAAGTACTAGGTAACCCTCCCAAGTAGGTCCCCCCCCCGTCCTTACCCCGGCTAAGGTCTATCCACGCTCGAACCTTTAATCGACTCTCTACTAGCCAAATCATCTACTCTTGTTTACAAAATTCTAAATAGAAGAAAAAGAAAGGATGGAATGCACAAGACTCACAAAACTTATTACAAAGGTGCAACTATCAACCTAGGACTATTGATGATATCTTTTTTTTTTCTCTTTCTCTTTTTTTTTCCTCTTTTTTGTGTTTTTTTATATATTTTTTTTCTATACGAACTTCGTATATTCATTAAAATCGTGAGCATTTAACACTCCGAGACTCATTACAATTGTAACCTACACTTCCTCGATAAGCTTGTGGAGTTCGAAACGTCTCCAAAAATAAAAGGAAAAAGTACATAATAATCTTAAAGAAAGAGTGTAAGAAAATGGGGCTAGTTGAGGCACTAGTTCTAATTTGAGCTCAAGGATAGCACGAAGCTAAGGCCGACAAAGCTCCCCACATGTCAAACTACCTAAGTACACTAAATCCGATTGAAATTCTAAACTTCCGAACCAAGTGATCAAGAACGCGTCACTTCGCCAAGGGTCTAGGCATAAATAAACGCAAACAGCTCAAATCACACGATTATCACACATCAAGCATGCAAATCCCCAAAACTCCAAGGATTTCCCAACCACCCCACACTTAGAACCGAGCAACGACCCCATTGCTCATTAGCATAAAAGAAATGAGGTAAGAAGTAGGGAAAGAGAGTACGCCCCTAGAGTCGATTTCGTGATGAAGAGTCGAGCAAGTTCATTGTCCACGGGCGCTAGAGGCAAGAAAGACCTACAAAATAAGGGGTGAGTGTTTTTTTTCTTTAAATAATTGGATTGCCTCCCATTATGCGCTACTATGACGTTTATAGCTCGACAATATATACGAGCGATGCTATACGGGGTCCAAGAATAGGTGGCAATCGTGCCATGACTTGGTGTTCTCTAGAAGAAACACTGGGTGACAAGAATCAATAAGGCGGGCTACTCGACATGCCAGAAGATCAAATCAACAAAAGTGCAGGCTTGCTTTGGAGGTCGGAGAAGTGAGTATTTGACCACCAAAACTTTATTGTCACAAAATAGGTCGACATATTCCTTTGTCTCCCCGACTGCCATCTCCTCACTCTCAACATTAGAAGTAGCCATAGTAGGGCACAAGAGAGTAGTATCCAATGCATCCCCCACTACCTCTTCCACCTCCTCTTGTTCAAGTAGACATAAGGTATCAGGTGGTAGTAAAAGAGGCTCGACTATCTCCACATCCTCTAAAACTGGCACAACTTCATCATCCTAACAAAGAGAAAGTAAGCTCAGCATCTCAAGTGCCGTTAGAATCCCCAAAGGCAACTCCCCCACACATTCCTCTACAACATCTTCAAAATTCACGAGAGGGGTAAGTCCGATTTCCAACCTTTTCTCCTCACCCACCAACTCCACCTCCTTGCACACCTCTTTCAAAAGAACTTCAAAGATTGAATTGCCATCAACAAAGGTGGGATACACCACATCAAAGATGGGCATCTCGTCAAGACAAGGTTGTTTTATCTCATCCACATTGTTGGCAATTTTCTCTATTTGAGTCTCCATGCGAGCAAGGCATTCATCCAATTGTCAAACCGCATCCACAAGCTCGTCTAAAAGAGATTTTAAGTCTAGGGGTTGTGACGTAGTCAAATCTTGTAAAAGTTGTAGCTCGAAGAATAGGAATCATGGATTGGTGGAGCATACGAGTCAAAGCTCGGGTAAGAAGAAGGCGGGGTGAGTGGAGCATATGAATCTTTAAAACCCGAATCATAAGAATCATGAGGCAGTACATAAGGATCCATGCTCGGATTATAGTAATGTGAAACCAGTGGATAATATGAAGGGTTTGGGCCAGAGCAATCGAAAGGGTGGGCCCATTCTCGACTGCTCGGAGCATACGGGTCATCATGAGATGGAGGAACTCAATAATCGAAAGGTGAAGCATATGGTTCATTGATTAGAATGCATTTGTCTTGATTTTTTTTATATATTTAGGTAGTATTTGAGTTAGATTTGTGACTAATTTTTGTGTAGGTTGGATAGATTGAGCATATTTTCATATATATGTATCTCCAACTTTTTTTACTGTGTTTTGATCATAACTATTGCAATCAGGTGATTATTCTCTTTCTTTTACCCACCATATACCTAAAGTAATCGAGGAAGATCAGTACTGAAAGGATGAAGCTTGAAAATTGTTGCGTCGACGCCACCATGCTGCTTGCGTCAAAGGCAGCTATCGACTGATGAACTGAGAACATCGCACCACTATCGACTGATGCCCGATGTTGACGGTGGTTGATGCAATAAACACCATTCGTCGACTCTCTACGATGGTTGATCGATGATCATAATTTTTTAGCAATTTTACTGCGATGCCCTCCTTTTCTAAATCTATAAATAAGGCGTTTCTCCTCAGCTTGAAGGAGCGCAACACAGAGGGATGAAACCCTAATTTTGAACCTCTAGGGGCTGACAACCAAAGAGTGTTCTTGTATATTTCTTCGTTTTATCCTTTCTCGATTCAAACTTTAGTAGATTTTAGATCGTTACTCGTAGCTTAACTATATTAATTTTAGTAGATTTCAGTAGTTTAATTTATCGACTGAATGATGTTATCTCCTTCATTAATTAGTAATTTTTCAATTTCCTTTGCTTTACTAGTTTAATTTCTTGATAGCTTAGATTATGAACTTTTATTGCGTTTGTGATGCTCTTGATTCGTATTCGTAGTTGTGTTCCTTAGATTCTTATACTTTTTAATTATATGCTTGTTAAGAATTCTTATTAGAATAGTTGTCATTCAGAACCCCATTGTTTGCTTCCTTCAACTTTTTCATGGTTAATCGTGTTCTCGTCTGTTTTGGGTTTATGATATTGAATTTTTTGATGATTGATGGCTAGAAATTATGGGTCTAGTGCTTAGAATTGTTCAGAACCATCAATTGGGGTTGTTGGGTGTTTAATCTACAAGTTTGGATTGAGAACCCTAGCTCGTAGGCTAAGTGTTCGATGAAATGCCTATTGGTCGTGGAGACGATTCTATAGCCCTAGACCCTCGTTTTCTTAATCTCTTCAAGGTTTTTGAGTTCATTTTTCATCGTTTAAATAAAAGAATTTGACCAAGTGTTTAGATTAGCCTTTTCTTCATTATTTTCTCATTCGTGAAATCAAACACTTAAAGGGCTTCCGATTGATTTTCCTCGAGACATTGGACTCGGGTCAACTTATCAATCTACAAGTGACCTCGTACTCTTGTGAGCGAACTTTTAAGCCTCAACAAACTTATTTTAAAAGTAGTTACAAAAAGTTCGATTAAAAATTTTGGCGTTGTTGTCGGGGAAGGCTACCGGTATTGATTTTTGTGTTTGCTCTTCGTGATCTTTGTTCGTGTTTTTATTTCTTTTGTTTATGTTCAATGTTCATTTGTGATTTTTCTTTTTGTTTGTATTTTTTATTTTCCACCGGTGCGTTTAATCTCGTGTGTTGAGTGTTGTGTATTCAAGGTACCTCAACGACCAAGGCCCGAGATTCAACAAACAATTTTCAAATAAATAAATAAATAAATAAAAGAAGAAAAAAATAAAATGTCTAACCCATATGGTAACCCGTACGCTTTTCGTGACCTTTGACCGACCATTCGATTGAGTCCAGCGATGCGAGATTACAATCCTGGCGATTTCTACTTAGAGCAACTACCAATTTTTCATGGGCTTCTAATTGAGGACCTTCTGAAGTTCATCCGAAAGTAAGAGGCCATCACCTGGACTTTCCCTCTTCTTGGCCTTACGAGGGATCAAGTGAAGATGCGATTCTTCAATAGAACACAAAAGGATCGGGTAAGAAATGATTGGTATATTTGGAGCCTAATTTCTTGAAAACGTGGGAGGAAGTGTACGATCGGTTCATGGGGACGTTCTACTCACCTAAATGGTCCCCATCTTCAAATTCATATTATTCGAGCCATGACGATCTATATGCTTCACCCGATCACTTTGGTCCTAGCTTTGACCCTTATTATCCCCCAACCACATATCACGATTCGAGATATAAAGAACCACATGATCCTCACGAACCATGTTCTTATAATCTAGTTAAACCAGACGAGCAATTATTGGTGCGACAGCAAAATATCAAAGTTGAGACCATTCGTACTTGGGATGGAATTGTGCAGGTAAATGACTTTACTATGCAGATAAATGACCTTTCTAAGACTATAAAGAATATGTAGACGGTGATGGGTCAAATTGCGATTTCTATAGCAAAATTATCGAACGAGAAAGACAAACTTCTAAGTCAACCAGAGCTGCCAATTTATGATGTGGTGGAGTTCATCTTGGATGTTGAGAATTCAAGCTTGAACGCTTGTTCTGGAGAGGTGTGTAAACAGGTTGAGATTGGGGATTTGGTTGAGGGCATCGCCCCTCTTCTATTTTTTGATGAGGTTTTGGACATGAATGTTGGGGTGTTGCCGTTGGAGGGTCCGAAGGATGTTGAAGATTCGAACTTACTTGATCTATGTGTGGATGGTGAAGTTGTGGTGCCAGTTTTGGATAAGGGTGGAATTATTGGGCCTCAGTACTTCATTCCGCTCGATGCAGTATTGGAACTTAACTTTGAGGTGGTGGAAGAGATAGTTAAGGAGGAGCCCGATCGCCCTCTTCTAAGCTCGGATATGGAATGTCGAGTTTTTAAAAGTGTTGAGGTGATGATCGACGAAACAAAGGAGCTTGGATTGGTTGAGGGTTGTTTTGTTTGTTCGACTTATTTTCTAGTTCTTTCGGTGACCAAGCATCGCTCCATGCTCCGATTAACTTTCAATCTATTCGTGGTGATCGACTACTCTCGTTTTCGACCTCCGAAGCTAGTTGGAGTTTTCACTTCTCTCATCTTAGAAATTGATTATTGTGCCCACCTTGGTGACTATCATCGTCCGTTCTTACTCTTGGAGAACACTAAAGCATGGCACGATCGTCACTTATTCTTGGATCCCGGATAGCATCGATTGTATGAGTCATCGAGCTTTCGACGTTATTTAAGTGATTCTTGGGAGGCAACCCAAGTTTTTCGTATCCTTTTGCAATTTCTGTATTTTCCTCTCTAACGTTTCTTTGTTTTTGTGTTTTGTCGTGTTTTTCTTTGTTTTTAGAACAATTGGAGGAATTATCGCTGAAGAACGTCGATCATTTGAGTGAAAACAAGATGAGGGGAAGCATCCGTTGATCGATGGCCAACGTCAATGCGGTGTCGACGCCATTATGCCGTCGACGTCGATTCATCGTCGATCGAAAATAATGGTCGACGAACTCTCTATTTAAATCGTCGACGCTCCATTGATCAACGACATTGGTCGATGACCTCTCTGTCCCGACTGTTGATCCACGCGTCGATCGACGGCCCATCGACGCCGACCTGAAAACCGCCCGACTGGTGACTTAAAATTTGGATTTCACCCAGAAAACTTATTGCACCCCCCCCCCCCCCCCATCTTCATTCTTCTTCAATTCTCCTATCCAACAAAATCCCCCAACGGTTATTATTCTCCTTGCTCCTTCCTTACCAATAACTTATATACTTCTCCATATTCCAACAAATCAATTCCTTTTTCGTGCTTCAATGCCTACTCAATGGTCCCGGGCTTTATCCCTTGATCTTGAATGGACTCCACAATATTATGGAGAAGAAGCCAAGAAACAAGACCCCTTGTCTATCGTTCGTCCTGTACATCACCGGTCTTGCCTGTCACTACGGGTTCGACCCGGCCGACAACTGTCTTGAGCCACTCGGAACCTTGAATCTCCCATTGACGCGCACCCTACCACTTAAAGCAAAAACCATCGAACAAGAAGGATCATCGTCACGCCTCACCGACGAGAAAGATGAGGAGGCTCCACAAACTGATGCGGGCCTGAGCCCCGATAAGAATCGATTTTTCGAAGACAATCGTGCCTTCCACACGAAGATGTTCGAAAGGTTTCAGTTGATGAACGAGAAAATTGACACTAATAACCGACGTAGTCAAAAAAGCCTTCGATAGATCAATGCTCGTCTCTCTCGCCTCGAGGAGAGTTTCGACGAAGCTTTTCCCCCTCCTGCACCCGATTCTCATCCGAAAATGGACATCGACGGCAATCCCGATGACGGTCCTTCCAACGAGTTCTAATATCCTTTTGAAAAAAAATAGAAAATAAAGAAAATATAAAAAAATTTAGTTAGTTGTTATTTGTTTTATTTACTTTCGCAACTGTTCATCAATATAATCTCCGTCACGCGATTCGAGATGATGAGATGATTACGCAGTTCTATTTGGAGTAGCTCGACTATTTAATCTTTAGGGATGTTTTTCTTACTTCTTTACTCTTTTGATTTGATGTTTATATGTATTTATGGCAATCCAGAGATTGCCAGATTTTTATAGAGGGGGATGGTAGTTGAATAGTGATTTGTATTGTATAATTGCGCAATTTGTATTCGTAGTTTTGTAATAGCTAATATTTTAACGTGATTGATTGCTATTTCTGTGCTTAATTGTGTCTTGTCCTGTCAAAGTTGGTTATGTGTGATTTGATATTTTTGTCTTTGAGCGTGTATAAGTGCATAAATTTTTTAAAATTATTATTTATAAATATTGTAAAATAGTACTTGGACGCAAATGTTCGAAAAAACTTAAAAGCAACGTCAATTCAAAATCTCTTCATGCGAAATCCTGTGAGTAGCCTGAGTGTGTATCATCTTTGCATGTACTTGAGTAGGTTCTGTTTTGAGATCTCTTTGAAATCGCAGTGTGTAGTTAACTTTGAATATGATGATTAGTCACAACAATTACCCTTATTCCGGCCATATCCAGATATATTAGCCACTAAAAATTATGAATGAGCCTCTCATAGCCAAATATCCGTTTCCTATAGCCATGACTGTTTATGAGTTAACTCCTACGTCATTAATAACGTGGGGTAAGAGTTAGTTACTTTTGTTGGTTATTTGTGTTTTGGAATTATGATCAGGGATTTATGAAAAAGTTGTAATAGTATTAAGGATCATCATCCTTCAAATAATAATAATAATAATAAAATGATGAATAAAGAGGATGGTGAATCTTGTTGAGTTTTTGCCTATGCTTATTAAGGCTTGTGTTTAGTATTGTTGATTTTCGTATGACGCCTAATGTTTAAGAGGCATGAGTGGAGTTTGAAAGAAGAAGTGTATCATAAGCTTCTAATTTGTTTATGTGGTTTGTTCAGAAGTCGGTTTTGGGTCTCGAGGTGAGAAATAGCCTAAGTGTAAAGGCTATGTTATGAGAGTTAAGTGAGGTTTCGTTTGAATGAGGTGAAGCACATTGCTTCGTGATTAGAATAGTTTGGTGAGTTATTGATCACGTTAGATCATCAGTTAGCCACACGGCTTATATAGTCCATACAAGGCTTGTGTTTAGTATTGATTTTCTTATGACGCCTAATGTTTAAGGGGGAAGAGTGGAGTTTGAAATAAGAAGCGTATCATACGCTTCTAATTTGTTTAATTGGATTGTTGAGAAGTCGGTTTTGGGTTTTGAGGAGAAATAGCCTAGGTGTAAAGGTTATGTTATGAGAGTTAATTGAGGTTTCGTTTGAATGAGGTGAAGCACATTGCTTCGTGATTAGAATAGTTTGGTGAGTTATTGATCACATTAGATTTTCAGTTAGCCACACGGCATATATATTCCATACCCTTCCAAAGAGCCTACATTACAACCCGTTAAAGGCCATTTCCGATTCTTTGTTAATTACACACTTATTATGCGATGGAGAAGTTTTTGATTTTCAGTTCTTGTTATTCTTTGAAATTATCATTTGTTCGAGGATGAACAAACCAATAAAGCATGGGGTAGTTGATTAGCATGCATTTGTCTTGGTTTTTGTATATATTTATGTATTATTTTAGTTATATTTGTGATTAATTTCGGTATACGTTAGATAGATTGAGCATATTTTCATATTTATGTATCTCCGGCTTATTTACCGTATTTTGATAGTAACTGTTGCAATTGGGTGATTATTCTCTTTGTTTTCACTATACAGTTAAAGTAGCTGAGAAAGCTCAGTACTGAGAGGATGAATCTTGCAAACCGTTGCGAGAACCGAGAGACAAGAATGAGCGAATCTGCAAAAAAGTAGCCAAGGAGCAGCCGTCGATCGATGGCAAGCTTCGACGCGGCATCGATGCCACTATGCTGCCTGCGTTGAAGGCAACTGTCGACCAACGCGCTGAGAACCACGCACCATTGTCAACCGACGCCCGGCGTCGAATGTGGTCGATGCAATAGACACCGTCGATCGAAGCTCCCCGATGGACGATCGACGATCGTAGTTTTCTTGTGATTTTATAAATAAGACGTTTCTCAGTTGGAAGGAGCGCGACACAGAGGGTCGAAACCTTAATTTCGAATATCTTGGGGCTGACAACCCAGGAGTGTTCTTGTATGTTTCTTCATTTTATCCTTTCCCAATGCAGACTTCAATATCCAGACTTTAGTAGATTTTAGATCGTTACTCGTAGCTTAACTAGAATAATTTTAGTATATTTCGTTAGTTTAATTCCTCGATTGAACGATGTTACTCTCCTTCGTTAACTAGTAAGTTTTCATTATCCTTTGCTTTACTAGTTTAATTTCTTGATAGCTTAGATTATGAACTTTTATTGCGTTTGTGATGCTCTTGATTCGTATTCGTAGTTGTGTTCCTTAGATTCTAATACCTTTTAATTATATTATTGTTAGGAATTCTTATTAGAATAGTTGTCATTCAAAACCCCATTGTTGCTTCCTTCAAGCTTTTCATGGATAATCATTTTCTCGTCTGTTTTGGGTTTATGGTATTGAATTTGTTGATGATTATCTTTGGGTCTAGTGTTAGAATCGTTCAGAACCATCAATTGGGATTGTTGGGTGTTTAATCTACAACTTGGGATTGACAACCCTAGCTCGTAGGCTAACTGTTCGATGAAATGCCTATTGGTCGTGGAGACGATTTTAGAGCCCTAGACCCTTGCTTTATTAATCTCTTAAAAGTTTTTGAGTTCATTATTCGTCGTTTAAATCAAAGAATTTGACCAAGTGTTTAGATTAGTCTTTTCTTCGTTAGTTTCTCGTTCGTGAAATCAAACTCTTAAAGAGATTCTTATTAGTTTTCCTTGAGATTCGACTCGAGTCAATTTACCAACCTACCAGTGACCTCGTACTCTTGCGAGCAAACTTTTAAGCCTTGACAAATTTATTTTAAAAGTAGGTACGGAAAGTTCGATTCAGTCATTATAAATCAAGGGTACCTGATATCTTGGAGGAGTGGTGTACGAATTTGGGTAATCGGTAGTTTGGATATAAGGGTTATCATATGGCAAACTAGCTCGGTAGTTTGCCATCTTCAGTCGGATTAATATCGGATGTTCAAAGATGCGGGTTGAGGTTTTCAATGTAGCTACAAATAACAACACTCAACAAATTATATTAAACGTATCAGCGAGAAACAAGATAATTCAAATTATACAATAAACGGACATGAAAAGCAAACACAAAACTGCGCGACCTTTATCCTTCCCCGGCAACGGCGCCAAAAAGTGATCGAAGATTTCTTAGCACTCTAATTTGAAATTGGTCTTGAGAAATCATCTATGCAATAATACGCAGTCAATTGTAGAGCGGTAAGTTGTATCCCTAGTCGTGTCTCTCGAGGAAGGCAGGAAGCTATTTCACGTTTGATTTCATGAAGTAAGATAAAACTAAACTAACTATGCTAAATAAAGCATAATTCACTTTGGTTTGAGTTTTTGAAATCTAATAAACTAAGACAAAAATTAAAAGTGATTTAAATGAAAATAATTAAAAATGAGGGTTTAGTGTGTTTGGTCCGTCTCCACAATCAATCGGGTTTTTTCGAGCACTTAATCCATGATTCAGGGTTGTAAATCCAAAATGTCGATCAAGTATTGGGGTCATCAATCCCAATTCTAGGGTTTGTCAATCCTGAGTCTCAACAAACTCTGATTAATGGCTCTAAACGAACCTAGACCATAAACCCATAATTTCTAAACTAGTGCGTCAATTGAGAATTAACATAATTAAAACTTGAAAATCTTTGAAGTTTGAGCACAATAACATCATTTTAAAGTTTAAAATAAACTAACCAGGGAAAAGAGATTTGAAAGCCACAAGCATAAGACAACAACAAACTACGAATCTAGACATGATTTCTAATGAAAAATAAGAGATTTCCTAATTTGGCAAAAATCTTGAAGAACTCATAAGAGATTCAACGAGTTTGCCAAAAATAGTAAATGATGAACATAAAGAACAAACTCAACAACATAAGAAAAGCTTTATACATTTTAGGAATTGTTAATCTACAATAATATTTAAACAAAACAACAACAATTAATAACTACAAATCAAGAAATCAAGAGAATGAATTATCATTACCAAACCAAAAGATGCAAGAACCAAATCTCCAAGAGGTGTCAAGTCTTGAAGAATATCCACACCAGATTACACTACAATTACATTGATGATTGAACTAAACTAAAAATCTAAATATAAGAAAATGGAAAATGGGTTTTGAAGAGATGGGGACTTTGTCAAGGTCCCCAACTAGCCAAAATGAGGATATTTTCTTGGGTGGATAATGGATGGGAAGCATATATAAGTCGGTTAAGGGCAAATTGGTCTCTCTTTTGTTTTTGCCAAAATCACACAACCTCGGCGTTGCAGCTGATCCAATGGTGGCAGAGGATCGACTGCTTGGCTGCAGCATTCCGGAACCCTTAATCAGTTAGTCGATCAATTTTCGTCGTCGATAGGCAGAAAAACACACAGAATCAGCCATCCGTGTCTTCATATGAGATTTTGCCCTTCCTCTTGGCTTTCACTTGGCATTTGATTTGTGTCAATTAAGATTTTCTTCAGAGAGTTATTGTCTCCACCCCAAAACCTGCCACAAGCAAGGCCATGG
Organism: Phtheirospermum japonicum; assembly: GCA_014905375.1. NCBI lineage: Eukaryota > Viridiplantae > Streptophyta > Magnoliopsida > Lamiales > Orobanchaceae > Phtheirospermum > Phtheirospermum japonicum. Next base: position 649,187 of record BMAC01000408.1, read on the forward strand.
CGCACTGTCTCCACTTAAAGCTGCTTTTTAGCATTCTCAACCTCAGAATTTGGAATTGTTGTAAACACAAAATTTTAAGAGCTTTCTCTCAGATTTACAATAATATAAGGTGTAGTCAAATGGAACTAGTGGTTTTGCAGTTATGCTTTTATTACGACAACTTAAATATCCACTGAGCGAATGCGTGAGGCGACAATGAATATGGCCACATTTCTCGTTGTTTCCAGTCGATCCTCACAACAAAGATATGTCGAGTCTTGGACATGAATTCCTTGAGTTCGAATCATCTTTCGACCTCGTTTCGGGCCCACTTTGACCAAAGTTGACCTTCAAAACAAAAACTAAGAAAAAAACCTAAGAAAATATAAGAAAAACTACTAAAAACAAAGAAAACACTAAAAAACCTAAAATGATGCAAAATATGTCAAATGGACTCCAAAACCACATACATACAAGCAAATCATGCACAAATGAGCCGCAAAATTATAGTAAAAAATGTATAAAAATATGCAAATCAACCCACTATAGTACACCAACTACTGTACACATAATTCTAAGATATCTCAAAGTCACTTCAGGAAAAGGTCTATATTACTCATCTCAATCAACATGTCACCTAAAGAACTTCTCAGATTTAGACTGGGGTATGTGCCTAGACACTAGAAGGATCACTACTGGTTTTCCAATCTTCATAGGAACTCACTGATCAGTTAGTAATCAAAGAAACAACCCACTATAAGCATACCTTCAACAAAAGCAGAATATAATGCCATTGCCTCCATCACCTGTGAACATCATTAGCTTATATATCTTTTACAAGACATCAATATCCCATATTAGATGCCTGCCTCAATCTATATTAGAAGTAGATTATCCAATTGTATAGATCATAATCCTTGTTATCTTGAGCAAGGTATACATATCCAAATTGATTGCCACTTTATCATTGAGAAGATAGAAGTAGGCATAGTCAAGCTCATTAACATTTCATCTATATTAGGCTGCAGACACCTTAACCAGGACCCCATCTCCAAAGTTGTTTCAATACTTCATGTCCAAGTTGTGCATGATCAATATCCATGCACAACTTGCGAGGTGGGGGTCAAGATACCAATCAGATGCCACCTCATGAAGAACCCCTAACAGAAGTTAATTAAGTTTAAAGTTAATTAATCATGCAGTTAGGGTTAGTTAACCATAAAGAGCATGTATATATGTTTTCTGTACATTTAGAAACACTTTTTTCAGATCATAATTTTCCATTCAATAATATCAAAGCGTTCTTCTCATCATCTTATCCCTTCAAGATGATCATCGTATCTCATATAATGAAATTTGACAAGGTGTATGGCCTTTGGAGTTTCTTGGATTGAGAGTTTTGATAAAGTACAGAGGGCGGTGGGTGTCTCGGTCCTCAAATCCCCGAGATCCTGGATTAGAAATGGTAAGTGCATGAATGACCTCTCTCTCTTTAGTGACGCAGCTGTTTGTGACACGAAATTAGCCTGGGGGCTGGATCTAGAATGATGATGGTCTGGTGATGGCGATATATGCTTCCCGTGTTTAAGTATTTATTCACCCATATTGGCGGAGGATATCACGCTACATCTTTGCCTTTGACCGAATAGGGTTTCAAAACCTAATTTTTACAATGAACTCACTGAATGTTATTTTCGGTTTACAGAAGTGGGAACTTATTGATCCAAATGTTATTATTTTCTCAAATATTATCCCTCTCCTCGACTTTGTTTGTTCTGGTAGTTATATCTATTAAAGGTTTTTAGTTTTTGCTAACCCTAGTCGGTTAGTTATGTGGTAAAGCAGTTAGAAAGTTGTTAGGTTTAACTAATTATTGTTAAGGTTAACTAATTGTTTTTAGTTGTTGTTGGTTGTTGTTAGCAAAAACAGATAAATGGTGAAGCCCACCTAAAGGGTTAAATACCTAATCCATTGATTCAGACTTTTCGTACTTACTTTTATAAATATGTTTGTTAAACGTTTAAGTCCGCTCGCAAGAGAACAAGTTGGCTTGTAGGTTCGTAAGTTTAAATCGAGTCGATTCTCAAGGAACAACCAATTAGAATTTTCAATGATTATTTTATCACAAAGTCACACACGAACAAGTTTAGTTGGGGGTTTTGTTTGTTTTTGATTTTATAACTAAGAATTGAAAATCAATAACAATTATTTAAAACTAATTAACCAACTATAATTTAAAAGCTTAATTACCTAAGAACTATGAACTATGCTTTTGAAAATTAAAAAAAAAAACAATTAAATAGCATAAATAAATTATCACTATAACCACCAAACGATAATGAAAAGTTGAAGGATTGCAAACTATATTATCAAGAAATTCAAGGTATCAAGCATCAAAAGTTAAAGATCCAAAAATAAAGAGCAATTATCTAACAATCTAAAGTAACGGAAAACTAAACTAGAAAACGATTAAAATAGTTTATAGTACTTATTGGAACTAGAAAAGGTAGTAAATCTCCAAATTTCCAGAGAAAGGAACGATGATCTCGACCGAATAGCAATCCACGAACAAAAGAATGGAGCGTAGGAACTTGTGAACTTGAGTCTTCAATCTCGATCATTTATCTACGTAACGGGAAATAGAAACGGGCTCATTCTGCGTCTCGGAACCATAGGAAGATGTTAATTTGTACCCTAGACGGATTATAGAAGGGTATATATAGTTTTTCAAAACATGGAGTACAAGTTTCCTTAAAGATTACGAATTTGGGCCCGTTAACGGCCAACTTAGCGGTAAGGGTTATCGTTAGCACTACCGTTAACCTCTTGCAGGAAGTCTCTGTCCGTCCTTAACGGCCAAGCTAACGGTTAGGGACCCATTAAGCCTACTGTTAATGTCCTTATGCAACCCTCTAACAGTTAATCTAGTGGGAAAAGGACCGTTAATCTCGTTGTTAAAACTTGCAGTTGTCTATTAATGGTTGTGCTAATGGTCAGGCAACCGTTATGCCCACCGTCAAATACTCCTGGGGGCTCTCTGTCATCCTCTAGCGGTTGTGATAGCGGTATAGTGGCCGCTAGGGTTTAGCGGTAGCCTTGGCGGTTAGAGCAACCTCTAACCCTACCGTTAACTAGTAAAAATTTCTACTTCTTCACTGAATCACTCATTTTCATCTCTCGGTTTGCAAACTTCATTTACTCAATGCTGAGCTTCTTCGGTTAATTAGTTGTATGTGGAAAAAATAGAGATTAATCACCCATTTGCATCAATAATGATCAAAACACGGTAAAATAAGCTGGAGATAAGAAAATACAAACACATGCTCAATCTATCCAATTTATACCAAAATTAATAAAAAAAACTAACTAAAATACTAACATAAGTCAAGAAAAATTCATATTAATCAACTACCCTATGCTTTATTGGTTCGTTCGTCCTCGAACAAACGATAATTAAAAAGAATTACAAGTATAAAAATTAGCCAAAGCAAAGAGTCGTGCCGTGTTAAATAAGTAATATTGAAAATATAGATAACTGCAACACAACCTCAAATTCTAAACCCTTATTACATTGTCATTCCAAAAACAAAATCATGCATCCTCACAAAGGAAAATATATATGTGTACGCTCAAAAGCACTCAAGAATTCATTTATGGGAACGTGTATACGCTCAAATCATCAAAATACATGCACAATAAACAAGAACTGAAAATCAAAAACTTCTCTATCGTTTTTAAGTGGGTAACTAACAAAGAATCAGAAAAGTTCTTTATGGGTTGTAATGAAGGCTCTTTGGACGGGTATGAAATATATAAGCCATGTGGCTAACTCATGATCTAACGTGATCAATAACTCAGCAAACTATTCTAATCAAGAAGCAATGTGCTTCACCTCATTTAAACAAAACCTCACTTAACTCTCATAACATAGCTTTTATACTTAGGATATTTCTGAACTCAAAACCTAAAACCGACTCCTCAACAAACCACTTAAATAATTCAGAAGCTTATGATACGCTTCTTCTTTCAAACTCAGCTCTTTCCTCTTAAACATTAGGCATTATAAGTAAATAAACAGAATTAAACAACAATCCTTTATAAGCATAGGCAACAATTCAACAAGATTCACCATCCTCTTTATTCTTTCTTTTCTTTTTCTTTTTTTTCTTTTTTTTATTATTTTTTTTGAAGGATGGTGATCCTCACAAACTTATTTCATAAATTCCTGATCATGATTCCAAAACACAAATAACCAATAAAAATAATGAACTCTTACCCCCACGCTATTAATGACGTAGGAGTTAACTCAAAAACACTCATGGCTATAGAAAATGGGTTATTTGGCTATGAGGGGCTCATTCGAAATTTATAGTGGCTGATATATCGGGATATGGTCGGAATAAGGGTCATTTCTATTCCTAATCATCAAATTCAAAGCTAACTACACACTGCGATTTCAAAGATATCTCTAAACAGAACTCACTCAAGTACATGCAAAGATAATTAGTCTACTCACAGGCTTTTGCATAAAAATATTTTGAATTGATGCTGCTTTTAAGTGTTTGCGAAATCATCTTCGTCCAAGTACCATTTTACAAAATATATAAATAATAATTTTGAAAAACGTATGCACTTATATACGCTCAAAGACAAGAACCTCAATTCACACATAGTCAACTTTGACAAGATAAACCAGACAAACACAATTAGGCGCGAGAATATCAATCAATCACGTTCAAATAGTAATTATTACAGATCACGAATTAAAATTTCACAATTAATATCAATACAAATCACTGCTCGACTGTTACCCTCCCCCTCTCTAAAAATCTGGCAATCTCTTTATTGCCACAAATACATATAAAAACAAAAAAGAAGGAAGGAATAGGACAACATCCCTGAATATGAATATAGTCGAGCCGCTTCATGTTGAATTCATGTAATTCACCCTTCGTCTCGAACTTCGTGCTTTTCATTGACTTGATCCAAACTACGAAGATAAACAAACAAGAAAAAACAAAGAACAAACAAAGTAATATTTTTTTAGTTTTTCATGAGTTTTTTAAAATAGAAAATGATAAATAGATATAACAACAACCAACAATCAACTCTCACTCAAATTCCCGGTGGCATGTTATCATACAGGCCCTGATATGGAACGACATCCATCGAGTCTGGAGGAGGAGCAGGTGGCCAGCGGCCTATCATGTCCATCCTGAACTAGGTGAAGTCTGATGTCAGGGTCGCAGGAGCTCATTGTTCCTATCTCCAACCTCGCGAGCATAGAGAGCATCCTTGACAACCGAAAGACGATCGTAGACGTTCGTCTTGAATTCATCATATTCGGCTAAATAAGCATCAAAATTGGCCCTTCCAAAATGCGATGATCCGCCTGCCGTCCTGTAATTGGACCCAGCGTGGATTCCAGCATCAGTACCAGCCTCCTCGTCTGTATCGGCTCGGCTTCCATAATCGTCCTCCTCTCCTTGGACTCTATACTCCCACAGCTCCGTCACCTTCATCTTAATCCCTTTTTGATTTCCCGGAACTCGCATTACCCTGGATGTGAAAACTAACGTCTGAGGGTCATGGCTCATGTCGTCCTTCCTGGGCACGTAGCCGCTCATAGTAGCAAGGCTCGTGATGAAAGTGTCGTGGGACATAGGAATAGGACTCTCACTGCCCATCTTCTGAATGTTCCAGATGCTGCGCATAATCAGGAGGTATACCTGAACTGGCCTCCCCGTCTTCATGCACCAAAGTGCGTATAGTTCATCCTTTCTCAAAAGTGTTAGCTCCTCTTTGTCGAGCACGCAGATGGAAAAGAAACTATCACTAGTGCAGAAATAGCTTTTAAGAACGCCTGTTTCTGCAGATCAAGAACGCCCTGCTGAGGCATTCTGTATGGACCTGTTCTTAAAAGTCTGACAATCAAGAACGCCCTGCTGAGGCGTTCTTGATTGTCAGATTTTCAAGAACAATTTTCAGAGACGTTCTTATAAAAATTTCAGCCGTTCTAAAAAGTCAGTTTTACAGGTTTCGCCTGTTCTTGAAAATAACTCTTCAGAACGTCCTTTTTTCAGCCATTCTGGAAAGTATACTTTCAAGAACGTCCCTTTTTCAGGCGTTCTCAAAAGTATACTTTTCAGAACGCCTCGAAATACAAACGTTCTCGAAAGTACATTTTCCAGAACGCCTGTTTTTTTGGACGTTCTGGTGTTCTCAAAAGTATACTTTCCAGAACGCCTCGAAATACAAACGTTCTCGAAAGTACATTTTCCAGAACGCCTGTTTTTTCGGACGTTCTGGAAAGTATACTTTCTAGAACGGCTGAAAAAACAGGCGTTCTGGAAAATGTATTTTCGAGAACGTCCGCAAAACAGACGTTCTGGAAAGTATACTTTCCAGAACGCCTCCAGAAACTGGCGTTCAAGAAAATGTATTTTCGAGAACGTCTCCAAAATAGACGTTCTGGAAAGTATACTTTCTAGAACGCCTCCAAAAATTGGCGTTCTGGAAAATGTATTTTCGAGAACGTATACAAAATAGACGTTCTGGAAACTATACATTCCAGAACGCCTCTAGAAACTGGCGTTCTGGAAAGTATACTTTCGAGAACGTCGCAAAAAACAGACTTTCCAGAACGTCTCTAAAAACAGGCGTTCTAGTTTTTTGTGTTCTAGAACGGTTTTTTGATAACCATTCTAGATTTTTAGATTTCTGGAAATTCATTCAAGATTTATATTTCTTATATTTCCTTTTCTAGGCCTGCTCATATATCACAATTAATTAAATCACAAAACACATTTTATTTATATAATCCCAAGATCACCAACACATGTCATTAAATAACAAAAATACACAATCACCATAATATGTCAATCCAAACAACACAAGTATCCAAATACAAGATCTCCAAGTATATCCAAATACACGATCACCAAGTCTTAAAATAGAAATCCACAAAAGTTGATGAGTACCTATTTTGCTACCATTCAAGTTATCCACAAATAGTTTGTTTCTTACACTCCAAAATATTGCACCTACGTGGCGATCAAGCAATGAACTCTAAGAAACACTCGGCCCAACGTCTACGTACATCATCAATTTCCTCGTCTGAATAAGGTTGTTCCATATTGAGTGCCTGCATGTCAATATGAAAATGCAAATGTAGCTAATGAAAAATAACGGAAAATAATAAGTGTTATAAATAATATTAATAAAATAATGAAAGATCCTGCATGTGTGAGACAACATAGCATCAGACAACTAGCCTAAGCCAAAACAATCTTTTACTCCAAAGGCCAAGACAAGATTAAAAATTAATGACCTAACAAGGAGCTTCAGCCAAAGAAGACAATTTATCCAGAGCCAATCATGCCTTCGGTTACTTCGTTCCTTACCCTCTCGGCATGACAGTAAAAGACCAAACAAGGTATTTCAGCCTAAGATATTTATGGAACTTAACTCTGAAGCTCAATCATCAATACTCATTACAATATTCAAAACTTGACCATGAAGGTTCAAATAAATTACTTGCAATCTATTCTTCCAAATACAAACCGAAACAACAAACTATATAAAGGAAAAGGGAAATTTGATAAACCTTTTCGAATGAATCAACGATGTCTAATCGGATTATCTCCAACATATGCCTCATTACAAAAAACCTGCATGTGTCCGATGTCTTTCGTTGGTCCAAACACTAGAAAAAAAATAATTATGAATTAGATCAGGAAGATATGGAAAATTTATGAAAAAAAATAAATTTATGGTAAATATCCAAGTGCAAATTTAATCTTCAATCTTCAAAACAGTTTGTACAAGGCACGTTAGTATACTGCTCCCTCGCCCCGGTTTTATTTGTTGCATAAAGGATGCCTCTGAAGCTAACTTTTCTATTCACAAACTTCTCAAAGAACAAAGTGACTCATAATAACCATTTCACACAAGCAGCATATGTGCATAGTAACAACATAGTAACAGGTAGTTTCTTATCAAATCAAATAGAACATAACTGTGGTTAAATACAAAAGTTGGCCTTGGTTCCTGCAGTACATTGTATTAAACGATCGTATTCCTTTGATGACTCATTCACGATAACTCCAACGTCATGTTGTACTTCACACAAGTTCATATCCTTTATGGTGCTATATAAAAGTTGAACACGGATTAAATTAGTTACCCTAATTTATGAGATAAGTGCAAATATGGCAAAAGAAGGGATATGTCAATAAATAGTGGGAAAGTTCACTCAGTCACGAAAAAGAAAATAGTCATAAAGGACGGCTTACTTTTAACAAATGCAGAGGAAGAATTCGAATTTCGCCACCATCGATCACGAGAATCAAAATTTTAGTCAAAATTGCATGATGAAAACTCGATGCTTTTTATTGTTGTGTATAAACCATATACTATGTACTAAGTTGAAACTTTTGGAAGATCCATTGTTAGTCATCCACTTGTAAGACAACAAATCAATTAATATCTAAGTCTAGATTCCAATATGCACCCAAAGAAAAAACAAGCCACCTGAGTTAAAGATAGGAGAATAAAGAATATAAAAAAAAGGTGTGTAGAACCATTTGATCATCTCTCCAATAACATTTCTTTTTAAATCCACTTCACAAATTAAGCAAAATTTAACAAAAAAACTATACTGCTGGAAACATTACCAGTTTTATAAAGTTTTTAACATAGTTTTGAAAATCGTTTCCACCTAAAACAATAACATACAAAGTCAAGTTCTGGATACAGCCAAATATAATAAAAATTACCTAAAATGACAAGCAAACAAAAAAGTTAGAAAAATGAAGGCACTTACTGACAACAATCATTGTGACATTTCTCTACTTGGTGGAAATCATGTGCATAAAGATACACTATAATTGCACTAAGATAAGCCTACATCCAAATAAGATTATATTAATGAAACAATAATCACACTGAACTTGTGTTTGTCGTAAAACAGAATTTGGCATCTATGAAAACTATTAATATCCAAAATACATGTTTACATCAAGGCAAGATGAGCCATTGATGGGCAATACCTTAGTCCACTAATGAGATTCGGGCGAAGAACATCCCAGCATATCATTATCAAATAAAAATACCAACCTTATTTTCACCTCTTTAATGCCATGCCAAATAGAATATCTACTTTTTTTTATATTTGATACAGAACTATTTTACAAAGTAATTAATATTAACGCACCTTGCACTGGCTATGCACAGCATTGCTCTTGTCAGCTGCTAAGGCCCACCTTAAGAGAAAAGTAGAAGCATCTGTATACCTGTAAGTTTTTTAAGCGCCAGATACGAAGAGAACTCATTTTTCGGGATAAAGCATATAATAATCGACACTCCAAACCATTGCAGAAGAGAACCTACACACGTAAAGATCATTTTTCTAACATATTTCAAAGTTTTGTTCTAATGTTGCATAGATATTCAGATGAAATAAGAGGTTGGCCATTTTGGTGATCATGGATTTATATGATCGAGGCAACACGACCAGTGTTATCAATGGCGGATGGCGGGTCATGGCGGCGAGGCCAAAAACCGCCATAAAAATATGGCGGATGGTATGACGGGCAAAAAAATAAAATATTATATATATATTTATACTTAGAAAAATACTTCAAAATAACAACATAATCATAAAAAGCAAATCAAACACTAATTAAATGTCTCTATTCCTCTTCTTCAAAAATGGATCAGAAACAGAAAATGGGGCAGGAGCAGCAGAAAAATAGAAAGAAGAAAAAAATGAAAATGAAAAAAAAAGAAAAAAAATGGAAATAAAATATCAAACCAAAATCTATAATCATCACAATCTCTAAATTAAGGAAAAAGAAAATAAAATTAGGAAAAGAAAATGAAAAAAAAAAGCAAATAGGAGAAAAAAAAAGGAAAAAACTTGAACTAAAAACTTTCCCGGAGGTTGGGTCGCCGGAGGGTGGAGGTTGCTGTGCGTGGGGGTCAGGGGTTAGGGTTTTTCATTTTTTTTCGTACTTTCTGTCTGCTCTCTCCCGTTTGTAAAATGGGAATGTGATAGGGTTTTATAAAATGGGGCAAGGGAGTCAACGGGTCAGAGTTTTTTTCCCATTGTGGCCTCTAAAGATGGGCTAAAAAGGCCCCAAAACCTGCCATTTCCCGCCATGGCCGCCATAGCGCCGCCACGCCCAAACCGCCCCAAACCCGCCATAATATGGTGGCGCGGCAAAATTCCGCCACGCCATACCGCCATGGCCGCCATTTGATAACACTGAACACGACATGGGACATAATCGAACCAACGTTTTTAAATTTATACAGTTTTCATAACTCAAATATCTTCAGTCATTTATTAAGATTTTCAAGGAGCGAAAGCTTACTTCTCAAGCTTCACATAAATGCTTGTAGCAGTACGATACAGATCAAAGGTCATTTGTTCCTTCCCGTCTTCTTCAAGAAGATCGCAAGCAGCAGTGTAAAGTTGTAAAGCTTCCTCAGGGGACGCATCTTCTAAAGGACTTTTAAGACCCGAAAGAAAAATGCAATCGGCAGGTCATTGAGCATATACTAAGATAATCCATTTGAAAAAGGTTAGAGCATTATTGCCAGTTACATGAACAAATCTAAAATATCACTAACAATGATCCATTGATCTGCAATTTTACATGAATTTAAACAAGGTTGGTGTCACATCATCACGGCAAATCATCAAAACAAACAGTAGTGATACACAGACTAATTACAACAAAGCATCTCAGCAATAAGTAAATTACAGAAATAAATCTAAAAATAAATCAGCTCATACCGAGCACCCTTTGCAAGTGCATCCGATGCGGGTTGAGACCTTCCACATTCAACGTACAACTCAGATGCGCGTTTATAGAAATCAGACACTTCGTCCCAGTTACCCACTTCCTTTGCGATAGCTCCTGCAGACTCCATATGTTTTGCAGCATCCCAAGGTCTGATTCACTCAATAAAGAAAACTCATAAATAAGAAAATGGGAGGGGAAAAAGAAAACCTTTAGCCAAAGCAGAAAAAGAATTCTACCTGTTATGAGAAACGGTGCCAACCAATCGCCATTGTAACAGATAACACTGTCGGCATTGTAATCGGAATCCCTCCAATCAGGAGCACGAGCAAATTATCAATTCCTGGACGATAAGGACGGTGTTGAATCGAGTACATTATGATGATCTCAATAACCATTCCCACCGCAATCGAACATATGCAGAATATCCCAATTGCAGTCAAGACCTTCAAATGGACAAACAAAACCCAGCTCGTGAGAAAACCGAAGTGCATTCTCAACAGCAAAATTATAAAAAGGAGAATGATATTCAGTAATATAAACCTACATGTAATATTTTGGAACATTGGGAGGGTGTAATTGCAATATATTTGCAATAGCAACTAACGGTTATGGCAAAATATAAGCATAATGGCACCTAAAGGGTCATTATTGTAATATATAAAGTTAGTTGGGTTTTTTTTTAAATACCAAAAACATCAGGGGTGATTTTTGTAAGTATTCCTTTATTGTGGAAAAGCTAATACGTCTTGCAAGGAATAGGGGGACAGAGTGTATATATAAATAAAACTCATATTCTCAAATATGATAGGTATGGATAATGAATTTAGTTTTCACATAAATGGTATCATGAAACTAATGTAAAGCTGAAAGGTTAGCAAACACATACAGTGTCGTCAGCATTGTTAGGTTCCCTATTTTTGCTGACAATGTTCCCGAAAATCCCATATTAGGCAATACTCTGTCCGAAAAAACAATCATGAGATATCTTACTTCATAATTATGAAACCAACAAATTTATACATGGGGTGTTGTTGTAAATGAACTTTATTTGTTTGTAAAAGTCAAACTAAAAACAAAATAGAAAATCTAATGCACCCAATCATCACCCACTTAAAACTACATTAATCAACCAAAGCTAACAATCCCTTAAAAAGAAAAAAAAAAGTTATTGAGTTTGAAAAGATTTGATGAACACAAAACTACTAAAAGGTTAATAAGTTAAAAGGAATAGATTTTGGTGAATAAGTTGTAAAAGCGCTATATTTGTTTCAAATGTCAAACCAGAAGCAGAATTAAAAATCAAATGCGCCCCTCCAAATTAGAAAGGGAAGTTGGGTATTAAAATACACATAAAACTACTAATTTCAGCCAAAAGCTGACAATCACTTTAAGTGTTTGCAAGAAATCAATTAAGGCCTTCAGGGACATATTTTAAAAAGGATGAATAAATGTTATAGATTTCGTACACTGATATTGTGTTGTTGTCAGCGTCGCATGTAACTTTGGACCAAGTGCAAGCTGTAACTTGATTAGGATTCCAATCTGTGAGCTGATTGATTGAAGCATTAAGTGAAGACCTCAAATCATACAGCGCAATTCTTGGGGAAAAAAAAGACACATTCAAGACCATAAAAGTGAAAAGCTAAATTCCAAGAAAGGACTAGTGCACAAAAGCTAAATTCCAAGAACAAAAACTGGAATGCAAACCTACAATATAAATACATCATATGCTTACACCCTATGACCATTCACACCTATTCCAGCTTATACTCTTGAAATAATCAAGCAATTGAATTGTTTACAGTTTACCAGTGAAAGAAGCAATTCGAGAAGATTAATAAAGTCCATTTTTTTTCATTATGTTGACTTTTTTTTTAATGTGGATTCAATAAAACCCAAAAAAGGAACAAGTGCATAAACATGTTGTTTGTTCATATGCCTTAAAAAAGGAAAAAATATATGGAATAATACCTTGTGAATCAGGGGACACAAAAAAAGACAAATATGCTAAGGCTAAGACTCCAATAAGCAGGTCCATCTCCATTAATAACAAATTAACTGATGTATAGAAGATTCCGAGTTTTCACTGTGGTAAAATGCATTGGCCTGTTTATGCGTACAAGCATTCATGGAATAACGAACTCTGCCAAAAAACTCCAAAAACTTAGTAATGTCGAGTAAAAACCTTGTATTAAATAATCAAAATTATGCCAGCCGGCGATGGTCAAAGCATACAAATCATTTTAATTGCAGCTAGCAGATTTCTCTCGATCAATATATTTATGATCGAACCATTCATAAAAAGTGCCAATTTGAGGGGGAAATAAAGCAGATTCATCTAAACTTATTTTTAAATGCAGATTTATCCATTCAGTGTTTTCATTTTTATTTATTTTAAAGAAATGAAAGCGCAATAGATAGTTAAAAAAAAAACAGAGCAACAAATTATCACACTAATTCAAAAATTATGCAATAAACATCTTTTCCCTCCGAATTCAAAAGATCACATATTCAAACAAACTACTTCCGCCTTGATTAATTAAAGCTCAGACAATCTATTCCTCGTCAAATATTAAAAAATTAATAATACCCACACACACAAACAGACAAATCACAAAACTTTAAGGCAAGCATTCAAGAACAAAACCAATGCCAAAATTCACACCTCATCAAATTCTCTTTCAACAATCACCTTTAATCTCCATCACATCTAATTGTTTAATGTTGTTTTATCAATTCTGAGATTGATTTAAAAATATTTTAAAACTCTACCCTCTTGCTTGGATCATTCACAATAAAATAAAAAAGACCTTTTCGCCACCAATTAGTCTCACTGTTTACTCCTTCAAGCCTTGGTTTAAAATTTGAAGTCTAAAGTAACAAGACTGCAAGTATCAAAGTCTAATGATTATGTTGGCCTACCTGACTGTGTAACCCACTATCAGCAACATTTACTAGCCGTAGAACACGAGCTTAAAGTTCAGCATCAATTACTTCTTGTGATTCAGCACTGTGAGTCACACACAACATAGTTAATAATCCTTCTACAGAACCAAAATGCTGGAGTAAGAAATTGGGGACAGTATAATTATAAGATACCTGCAGCGAACAGATTGCTTTATTTTTAAAATAGCAGCAATTATATGTACAATCCATGCAAGCTTGGCTTCAACTATAGAAAGTTCATTTTTATCACTAGTCTGGAGTTGTGCTCTTTCCTGTTGAAAAAGAGTAACATTTTGAAATAGTATCCTTTCGCTCAGAAACATATGGTTCATGAAAACTACAAGAAAGAAAGAAAGCTTTCTCGAATAGAATTTCAGCATACCATATAAATTTGCAAAATAGGCTCCCATGATATTGATAATGAACAAGATACTCTTTTCATACTGAAACAATAAGCTCAAATAGGTTAATCACATATAAAATAAAATTGATTAGAATATTTAATGACACAACAAAAGAAAATCAACCATCGAAGTCATATTAGACCTGAAATCTGCAAAGATATGGAAAACAATCCAGTTGGTCCTGAAGAAGGTCAACATTGTCCAGTGGATGCTCCGAAATATCATCAGTTAGGCCAGCCTGCAAAAAAGATAAGTTGATAGTGATAGATTTATTTATTTATTTATTCTATTGATCTAGAATGGATTTTTCTTAAGAACCAGACCCTGTTTTACAGTCGAACCCGAGTAAACACCGTCTCCTGGGCTTTTCATCAACGGAAGGGATTCACCAGTTAGAGCAGTCTGTAAACGAAAAACCAAGAAATAATTATTCAGAACTCAGCAAAACAAGTAAGAAAAAATTTTCCAAATCAAGGGAACGAAAAGTTAGAATCGAACCTGGTCTCTTCTGGTACTTGCGGATCACACGGAGCGCAATCGTCCCTGGCCTGAAGCGATGGGGCTTCTTGAATTACTAGAAATGTAATTATTAATTTCTTTTCTTCAATATCAGGTTAGCAAATGTTAAAAAAAACGATGATAAAATATAATCAAATTACAGAACCAAGCATTTATATCTTTAATCTTTTGGAGGTAAAAAATGCAAAAGCCACAAGTTAGAAAAAAAAAAGAAGAGCTAATTATTGATCTTAATCTCCATTTTTTTTATCGTAGAAAAAAGAAAATCCTTAGAATCGCAGAATAACAGCAAGGCCTTGCGGCCATTCAGTCCCTAAAGATGGTGTAAAATTTATAAAAATTTCTTCACAAGCCACAAAATTTCTAAAAACTCATTTATCAAATAAGACTAACAAAATTCACACACACAAAAAAAAAATTGATAAATTAGAAAAAATGTAAATCTCATGGCAAATCCCAAGAGATAATAGCAGAGGATCTGCTACCCAAGGCGATAGGATATGAGATTGCCATTAACGCAACTTCAGAAATCGCAATTCTGAACTGAGATCTCAACGAAGAAAGGTTGGCTTTCTATTGCGACGATTTCAAATGAGTCATGCAAACACTGTCAAAGATCGCCCCATTTCTTTTTGTGAATCGTCGCAATATCTAACAAAATTGAATCACAATAACAATTCAAAATAGTTGAATGACCTCAAAATATCTCCATTGCTCTGCGTGCGCTTGTTTTCGTCTCTTCTTGAACCCTAATTGATAAAGAGGGGAACGAGTGAATGGTGGCCGTTGGATTTGGGTCCAATTTCACCCAGATTTCCTCATCGCCCTAGTCACCAGCTGCTTCCTCGGAGAGTCGCTGGAGCAGATTTCCTCGCCGCCCTAGTCGCCAGCTGCTTCCTCGGTGCCTTGCCTCTATTGGATTTTATCGCCGTCTGCTTTGTGCGGGAGTGTAAAATTTTGGAAATGGAATGACAGAGAGATGGATCGGGGGAGGAAGGGCTAGGGCAGAGGGTATGGGATTTTTGTTTTATTTTTTAATTAGAAAAATTGATTTTGTGGGTATATTTTAATACACAAATAATATGACATACGAGAACGCCTTTTTAAAGGCGTTTCGAATAATACTTTCCAGAACGTCGTTTTTAAAGATGTTTTCGATATTTAACATACGAGAACGTCATTTTTAAAGACGTTCTTGATATTTAAAATATAAGAACATTTTTTTTAATGACGTTCTGGATATCTAATATACCAGAACGTCTTTTTAACGACGTTCTGGATATCCAGTATACCATAACGTCTTTGAAAAAGACGTTCTCGTATGTGACACTTTTATTACAAAAATGCCACCGCCTGACATTTAAGAACGCTGCCTCCTGAGGCGTTCTTAAATGTCTGTTCTTGAATCCTATTATTGTACTAGTGTATACGCCGCGTAAAGGGGCGTTATCTTTAACTATGGTTAAGGGGTACTGGTTTCGTGCCTCGACACTTGGGAGCTAAATCTCCTCCCAAAACTTCTCTCATGGTATGCGTCGTCGCGCTCATCGAGGTTCATCTTCTCATTGACATCGAAGTACGAATCTATTGCGTCAGCGTTGAAATGATTCTCCTCCCCGAAGTGACACATAAACATAAAATTGCTCAAAATTTTGAAGGTCGAGTAAAATTTGAGCATCAATTGCTCGTAGGCCGAGACATGAATTTGGGCCCATTCAAAACATCCAAGGACCCGAATGTAATGCATAAAGCGCTCGCCAAAGGGGTTGTTCCACTCGGACATCTTGAGCCAATACTCGATGTCAATCACAATCGGTCTGATGATCATCCGGTTCGTCAATGAATTGTATAAATCGACCTCGTCGTCGTAAATATTCAACTTAGCCCCCACCTTCTTTTCGACATTCTTGCACTTTTTTGATGGATGCAACGACGACATGGTTATCGGAATCTGAATAAATAGCCGGAATGCGGTTAGGAAATTTGTTGGATTACGACCTCGGTTGGAGGGAAAAGATCGGAAGAAAACTGTCGGACAGTAGCAGCTTGCGTTAGCGGTAACTTCAATCGCTAGTTCTAACCGCTAAGAAGTTAGCAATCACAGATAGCGGTAAGGGTGGCCATTAGCTGTTACCGCTAACCTTTCATCGAAACTTGGTGTGCAGAAATTCTCGCCGACGTTTTCAACCAAAACTCAACCCAAATTTCTCAATCCTAACCTGGAACTCAATCCCAAGCAGTTCAATTGAAGTTTATGGGATAGCCGCTCTTACCCACTTGCCGAGAAGATGGCCTTTTCCTTGCTTCCGTGTTCTTCCGAAAACAAATGGCCGGAATGCGGCCGAAACGGATTGAAATGCGCCAGTATTCGCCGGAATGCGGCGAATTTCTCCTTGCTGTTGACTTAAAATTTAATTATATATTAGCGGTGAAATTCCATGCACTAGCGATGGTGTTTTTCTTTGGGCAGCGGTAGGGTTTAAAAGTTAAACATAGCCCTTGTTTTTTTACTTTTAATGCTGCTATGTCGGCCCGGGCTTTTAACGCGTTAGTGGTTACCTTAGCGGTTGTGGCTACCTCTAAACCTTACCGGCTCTATTTGTTGCTAATGGTAGACTTAGTAGTAGCGGTTACCTCTAACTCTACCGCTATGTACGTGAAACTTATGGGAAAGAGTTCCAAAAATCACAGCCCAAAAATTCTCCAAAATCCGCGAATTTTATCATGTTAGCGGTAACCTTAACGGTAAGTCTTACCGCTATGTCAACCGTTAAGTGTCTCTGAAGGTGGCTAGCGGTTCGGTTAACGGTCAATTTGCGTTGTAAGGACTTGCAAAAACATGCTAGCGGTGGCCTTAGTGGTTGGCTCCACTACTAGGTCCGCCGTTAAAACTCTTTGATCGTGGTTAGCGGTGGCCATAACGGTTTGGGCCACCGCTACGTGGACCCTAAAAATCCTCTGTTTCCTTCTAGCAGTGGCCTTAGCGGTTGTAGCCACCGCTAATCCATTGTTAAGTCCCCTCTGTTTTTAGCTAGCAGTAGGTTTAGCAATCGATCTTTGTCGTTAAGCCTGGGGAAGATGCTAACGGTAGGGTTGACGGTTACAGCTACCGCTATCCCACCGCTAGGTCTCCGAATTTGGAAAATTTTTCATCTTTTCTGCACATCGACACACGCATAAATGTACCATAGAAATTGACTAAATCAAACGACATGTAAACATGACACAAAAGAAGTAAGAAATCAAAGAAAAATAAAAGAGAAAATAAAAGAATACAAACGCTTGGGTTGCCTCCCAAGAAGCGCATCATTTAATATCGCTTGCTCGACAAGAACTCTAGCAATTAATTTTTAGCCAAAAGTGGATCTACCAACTCCACCAGTTCCTGATCTTCGCTTGGCAACATCCCATCATGATATAGTGTCACTCTGTGTCCGTTGACTTCAAAAGTTAAATCCCTCTTCTCATCGTACAAAATGACCGCTCGAAAACTATTTATCTCTCTAATCATAAACGGCCCACTCCATCTCGACTTGAGCTTACCCAGAAACAACTTATATCTAGAATTATAGAGCAAAGCTAATTTCCCAACCTCCAACTATTTATCAACAATTCTATGGTCATGACGTGCCTTCATCATTTTCTTTTACCTCCATGCGTTATCGTATGCTTCGTTTCTGGTTTCTTCGAGTTCGGTCAACTCTAACTTTCTATACTCGCCCGCCTCATCATAATTCATATTCAGCTTGCGAATAGCCCAACTTGCTCTGATCTAGCTCGACTGGCAAATGACACGCATTCCCATAGAAAATCCGAAAAGGGCTCATACCAAGCACTATTTTATATGTTGTTCTATACGCCCATAGTCATCAATAAGTTTTGTCGTCCAATCAATCCTATTCAGCCCAACTGTCTTCTCGAGAATGATCTTCATCTGGTGATTACTGGTTTTGACTTGCCGAGACATTTGAGGATGATATGGAGTGGCTACCTTTTGAAGTGTAGTTTTTCGTGGTTCAAAAGATTTGAAAGTTCATTTGGCTCGGTATTATTGGAGATCGATTCAACTGAAGTATTCAATGTGTTTCAAGCTTGAAAAATAAAAGGAAAATGAAAATAAAGCAAATAAAATAACTAACTATCCTAAAAATTGAAAGAGCAAGTTGGTCGGATRCCTCGTCGTATGCCTCAAATAGAAAATGCAAAGCAATAATGAAAACAAGCAAGAAAATGCAATGTTTCACCGAGTACAAGCATGCAAGCACAAGGTACAACTATGCATAGGACGATGAAAGCTTGAAACATGCCATTGGAATTGTCGTATGAATTCAAGAGGGTCCCT
>BMAC01000408.1:677578-689054 GCA_014905375.1 Phtheirospermum japonicum
AAAACTCAAATAAAGCAAATTGACTAAAATTGAAAGCATGAATGGACAAAGCAATGAAAATAGACGGGAAAGTTTAAAACTTTAAAGAAAATAACAAGCAACGAAGTCTAGATCTAGGATTTAAGCTAAAACTATGCATGAAAATAAAAATGCAAATAAAGCATGTGAAAAACTCAAAATCAAGACGATCCAAGAGCCGATCTATGATCTAGATGTGTCACTCATCTAGATTCCATAGCCAATTCATATGTTTCATCATGAATTCAAGGTGCTAAGGCTAAAAGCATGAAAGGAAGAAAAATGCATGAAACATGTGAAATAACTTGAAATTAAACAGATCAAGGCCTTGATCTATGATCTAATTGTCTCACTCAACTAGATTCCATGGATGATTCACAAGATCAAGCACAAATTCTAATACCTAAGGCAAAAAGCATAAAACAAATGAAGAACCTTAGCAAACCCATGGAAAATCGGGAGACGTGCAAAGTCGAGAGAACGGATATCAATGGCCATAACCTCGGGGGGAAGATAGATACAAGATGAAATATTAGTCCCCACGAAGGCTTGGCTCACCTCCTTCATCGTACGGACGGGCGGAAGAGGTGGAGTACTTGGATCATAACCCCCAAACATTGCATACTCTCTATCGATTTCATCTTTGTACTCAAGACCGGCATCACCAAAATCAAAACCATAATCATGCTCATACGGATACACTCTCGGAGGTGGAGTCGGTTGACGCACGGGGGGAATGCCAAACGGGCCTCGGTTCGTGCTCGGCATATTCGAAATGTGAGGAGAGGCTTTATAACCATGCGGGCCGGAATTCGGGGCTCCTAAATCGTCGAAGGATCCATTATACCCAACATGGTTTGCACCATGCCCTCCCATGTCGGGTCTTTCAAATCTTTGCGAACCCGGGATAACGCGGTTTGCACCATGCCCTCCCGCGTTACCCAATCCATCCGAACCACCACCATTCCCAACATGGTTTGCACTATGCCCTCCCATGTTGGGAACTAAACCTCCTCCAAAAGAGTTGGGAAATGAAGTCATACCTTGGGGTCGGCCCGAGGCGTGCGCATGAGTGGGAAACCCACTCCCTTGATACTCGATAGCTTCTTCCGAAAGAGATGGAGGTGCGGGGTTCGACGGCCCATCATTGATATTCGTGAGATGCTCCCATCTGGGCTCGGGTGGTTTTGAACTTTGAGGATCGGCCCGGAGAGGAGAGGTCGTGCCGGGATGAGGAATATTAGTCATCATCTCGGGAAGAGAATGCAAAGAGTGCCTCAAACGTCGTAGTCGCTCGGGAGTCAAAATGTAAGGAGCTAAGTCGTTGCCAAGTGAACGACGACCTTGCATGCACTCAAAGAAATCGTCAAATACTAAGGAAGCTAAAAACACAATGAAATAACAATTAAAACGAAGGCCTTAACCAAGCCGTGTCGCAACGACGCCATTTTGAAGTGTAGTTTTACGTGGTTCAAAATATTTGAAAGTTCATTTGGCTCGGTATTATTGGAGATCGATTCAATTGAAGTATTCAATGTGTTTCAAGCTTGAAAAATAAAAGGAAAATGAAAATAAAGCAAATAAAATAACTAACTATCCTAAAAATTGAAAGAGCAAGTTGGTCGGATACCTCGTCGTATGCCTCAAATAGAAAATGCAAAGCAATAATGAAAACAAGCAAGAAAATGCAATGTTTCACCGAGTACAAGCATGCAAGCACAAGGTACAACTATGCATAAAAACTCAAATAAAGCAAATTGACTAAAATTGAAAGCATGAATGGACAAAGCAATGAAAATATACGGTAAAGTTTAAAACTTTAAAGAAAATAACAAGCAACGAAGTCTAGATCTAGGATTTAAGTTAAAACTATGCATGAAAATAAAAATGCAAATAAAGCATGTGAAAAACTCAAAATCAAGACGATCCAAGAGCCGATCTATGATCTAGATGTGTCACTCATCTAGATTCCATAGCCAATTCATATGTTTCATCATGAATTCAAGGTGCTAAGGCTAAAAGCATGAAATGAAGAAAAATGCATGAAACATGTAAAATAACGTGAAATTAAACTGATCTAGGCCTCAATCTATGATCTAATTGTGTCACTCAACTAGATTCCATGGATGATTCACAAGATCAAGCACAAATTCTAATACCTAAGGCAAAAAGCATAAAACAAATGAAGAACAAAGCATGAAACTAAAAGAAAGCTTACTAAAATTAAATGGAGAATCCAAAAGCTTGATTGAAATTGCAAGGAATTAAAGATTCAAGGGAGTACTTGAATCCTTCTTGAGCTTACAACCCAAGGCAAAGCTTGAAAATTAAATCTAGAGAGAGAAATTAAGTCTCAAACCCAAGCTTGGGTTGGGAGGAGGTGTTTTACAAAATGAAAGAGAGGTTCTATTTATACAAGTTAATTAGGGGTAAATGGGTCAATTATGACATATGAACTTGAATTTCCATGCATTGACCAAATTTGACCCAAAATGGTCAAAATAGACCATTTGGGTCGAGTTGGGCTCGATTGGCTCGGCAAAATTGCAAGGTGGCTCGGAGATGGGCGAGATGGCTCGGCGCTGGGCAGACTGGCTCGGTCGTTGTCGGCAGGTGTGGGCGGACACGTGCGGGCATGGCCGAGCGCTCTCGGCAGGATGGTCGGCAGGCGCGCGCAGTCGATCGACTGACTCGGCAGTCTATCGACTGCTCTCGGCAGGATGGCCACTCACTGGAAAGCAGTCGAGCCAGCCCTCGGCAGTCGATCGACAGCGCTCGGCAGTCGTGTGCGGACATGATCGGCAGCTCTCGGCAGTTGCGCGTGGGACTAGGCAGGCGTGCTCGGCAGATGCCGGCAGGTCTCGGCAGCTCTCGGCAGGACCGCTCGGCATCTGCTGGCAGGTCTCGGCAGCTATCGGCAGGACCGCTCGGCAGTCTCGGCAGCTGCCGACAGCTCTCGGCCGCTGTGCGCAGGACTGCTCGGTTCGGGCCGACTCGGTTCAATTTTCGGACCTCTATGCCTCCACCTATAAAATGTGAATTTAAAGAATAAAAAACCATGATTTACCACAAACCTCAAGCTAACCAGACCATTTAACCAAATTAAATATAAAATTAATAAGAAACACGAAAAATAATAAAACGAGAAAATAAACGTAAATACTAACAAAACTCGACTCAAAAACTACTAAAATTAACATAAAATCCTAATTAAAAACACTAGACAAACACCACAATTACATGCAAAACAGCTACCTTGTGCGGAACCCCATATTTAGTCATCAACCTTTCAAAAGCTTGGTTGCAGAAATGACTTCCACCATCACTTATTATTGTATTTAGGACTCCAAATCTGCTGAAGATGTTTTCTTGCAAGAATTTAAGCATTAGCTCAGCATTTGCCTTGCGCACGGGAGTCGCCTCTATTCACTTGGATGCGTAGTCGACTCCTACCAGAATGTACTCGAAGTCACTACTCTTGGGAAATGGTCCCATGCAATCTATGCCCTAAACATCAAAAATCTCTACCACTTGATTGGGCACTAACGGCATCTCATCCCTCTTACCTATATTTTTGGTTCATTGGCAATAATCGCACATCTTACAGTACTCGTATGCATCAGCAAATAAGGTTTCCAACAGAATTCGGCTTGAATAAATTTCAATGCCGTCTTTTGAGACCCAAAGTTCCCTCCAAGATCATGAAAAAAATGCAGGTTACTTGACATCGCATCATTAAGGATGCATCTTCTACTAAGTCCATCCTTGCAGCATTTGAAAACGTATGGGTCATCCCAAAATTAACTCCTGCACTTATGTAAATATCTCTTCCTTTCTTGGTAGGATAAATGGTTAAGCACAATATTACAAGCAAGATAATTCACTATGTAAGCATACCAAGGAGTAATTAAATTCTCAAGAGCATACGCATTCTCATATGGGAATAAATCATCAATCATACTCTTCTCATTCACATCATTCTCAACTACCATCCTAGATAAGTGATTAGCGACTACATTTTCACAACCACGCCTATCTTTAATTTCTACATCAAATTCTTGCAATAATAAAATAAAAAGAATAAGGCATGGTTTACTTTGAGGTTTAGCAAATAAATGGTGCAATGTAGCATGATCAGTATGAACAATTACTTTTGCTCCTAAAATATAAGATCTAAACTTATCCAGTGAAAACACAACAGCTAGTAGTTCTTTTTTCACTGGTTGTGTAATTACGTTGGGCATCGTTCAACCTGTAACTCGCATAATATATAACCATAAGTGATTTATCCACACGTTGCACTAAAATGGACCCCATCACACATGATTTCAAATGGTAAGGTCCAATCCGGGACAACAACAACAGGTGCCGATGTAAGCTTTTCTTTAAGTAAATTAAATGCATTCATGCAAGATTCACCAAAAACAAAAGGAGTATCTAGAGTCACTAGTTTACACAGAGGTCGACTAAGTTTTGAAAAATCTTTTATGAATCGCCTATAGAAACTCGTGTGTCCAAGAAAAACTCTGTACACATTTAACATCACGAGGGGGAGGAAGAGTTTCAATAACATTAGTTTTAGATTTATCCACTTCCAACCCCTTTCTAGAAATAACATGACCCATCACGTTCCCACTCCTGACCATAAAATGGGATTTCTCCCAACTCAACGTAAGACTCTTCTCAATGCAACGTTCTATCACCCTAGATCAATAGGATAAAAAATTCTAAAAATATGAACCATATATTGAAAAATAAACCATAAATACCTCAAGGAAGTCGTCCATGAAATCAGTGAAAATGGATAGCATTCATCTTTGGAATGTTGCTGGGGCATTGCACAAGTCAAATGGCATCCTCCGAAAGGCAAACGTGCCAAAGGGGCACGTAAATGTCTTCTTACTTTCGTCCACCGGGGCAATAGCCACTTGATAATATCCCAAAAGGCCATCTAAGAAGCAATAAAATTCATGCCCGGCAAGCTTGTCAAGAAGTTGGCCCATGAAATGTAAGGGAAAGTGATCTTTTCTGGTGGCTGCAATTAGCTTTCTATAATCGATACGCATGCACCA
Source organism: Phtheirospermum japonicum (assembly GCA_014905375.1). Lineage (NCBI taxonomy): Eukaryota > Viridiplantae > Streptophyta > Magnoliopsida > Lamiales > Orobanchaceae > Phtheirospermum > Phtheirospermum japonicum. The sequence goes on from BMAC01000408.1 coordinate 682,669, forward strand.
CCAAGTTTTCAGTCACATTGGGACTATCTCGCCTTTCTCGTTCTCGGTTATGGTGATGCCACCCTTCTTTGGAACCACATGGATTGGACACCCATTTATTGTCAAAGATAGAAAAAATAATACCTTCATCTTTTAGCTTCAAAATCTCCTTCTTGACCACCTCATAAAGTGTTGAAGTCAATCTTCTTTGGCTGTCTCTTACCATCCTTGCATCAGGTTTGAGCTCGATTCGGTGCGTAACATGACTTATCCCTTTGATGTCGCTGATGCTCCATCCTATAGCTTCTTTATAGTTACTCAACACCGAAATCAGATCTCTTTCTTCATGTTCCGTCAATGCTGAGTATATGATGACGGGTTTTGTTTTGTTGGGCTCGAGGAAAACGTACTTTAAATGGCTTGGTAGTGATTTCAACTCCACTTTCGGCTCGAGCTCAAGTGCGTTAGACATCTCGTACATTTCAACATCAAAATCTTCAAATTCATCTACAATTTCACCTAAATCAATTCCCAGTAATTCAGCTACGTCCTCCCCACTAAAAAAATCCTAGATGTGTGACTCGTCTAAAACAGTAATTCCTTTAAGCTCATGGAGGCACGACACAATCGGATCAACAAATGAACACTCATCTCGCATGAATGAAGAAGGAGTATTATCGATATCTTTTAGTGAAAACATCATCGATTCGCCCAAAACTGACAAAGTCATCCTCCCTCTATGCACATCGATCAATATATGGGAAGTAGACATAAACGGCCGCCCTAAAAAAATGGTGTGTTCTTTGTTTCTTTCTGGAACCTCACCAACATCTACGATAATAAAATCAACTGGAACCACAAGTTCACCAACCTGCACCAAAACATCCTCAACAATACCTTAAGGTTGCCTTATTAATCGATCCGCCAATTAGTGTCGCATCGTGGCTGACTTCATCGTCCCGAGGTCAAATTTCTTATAGAGAGAATATGGCTTCAAATTAATATCGGCGCCAAGGTCAAGCATCCCTCACGCTGTTTGCCCGTTCCTGAGTGAATTAGTGTCACAAAAACTCCTGGGATCCTTTTCCTTGGGTGGTAACGATTTCCTGAAAATTTCACTCACTTCTTTCATCAATGCCACTTGATGGTTTGCCCAAATTCCTATCTCGTGATTCAAGCTCTTCGAAAATTTCACATAAGCTGGCATTGTCTTGATCACGTCTAACAAAGGAAGGTTGATATTGACGTTTTTCAGTAGATTATAAAGTTCCATGAATTTTTTATTCTCCTTTGCTGGTCGTAGGCGATTGGGAAAAGGGACTGTATCTCAAATCTTTATCGGTAACTTCTCTAGCGTAGCCTTTGATGACTGTCTGGGCTCGGTAATCGGTGTCTAAGTGGTGGCCTAGTTCAGAATTATCCCCTTAATAAACTCGGGGACATAACGATTAGGTGATTTGTGCATCTGGTCTACCGGCTTCGGTATGTCTTCTTTTCATGGGGTCGAAATTTCAGCAACCTCGACATCTTCTTCGTCTTGCCTAAGTATGCCATTGTCAATCTTTTTGCCACTTCGAAAAACATGAACAACATTGGCTTGCTCTAGTTGAATTGGAAGTTTCCCTTTCTTGTTCAATAATTTTACCATAGTGGCCTCCAATTGACCCATCGACGCCTCAATATTCTGAATGCTCTTCTGGTTTCGTTCTACAGTCTTGGAAAGATCATCAATCTTCACATTCAGGCCATTTATCTACACATCCTGTTGCGCAAGTCCGTCTCGATTCTTAATGGGCTCCGTAACTTGATTTCGCTGCCACATTAACAATTGATCATCTGGTTTCACGGGAGAAGGTGCTTGCCCTTTTGTCAGAAATTTGCTTTGTGGTGGTGCGGACAGGTACTGGGGATCGGTTAGCGAAGGAGCCAGCACATGATTCGGGTTCTCAGGACCATACGTGAGATTCGGGTGATCACGCCACCATGGATTATAATTGTTCGAATACGGATTATAATTCTTTGTAAATTTTTGTCCGGGATTAGGTGGTTGGTTTTGATAGTTCTGAATGGCGTTAACTTCCTCCTGTTGCAATTCGTCAAACGCCACCGTATCTGCCGAATGCCCTGGTGCTCCACATTAAGCACACACTTCATGTTTTTCTTCGAAGAAATTATGCTTGCGAGTTTGGCCTTCATGGCAGCCATCTCTTTGGTCAATTCCTCAACTATCTTGTCCTCTTCCTTTAGCCTTACAAAAACTTTGTTAACTTTTAACTTTCAGGGATGAGAATTCATTTGTCTGGATTTTTTGCTCATCTTTTCTAATACACTCTTGGCGACTGTAGCAGTCAACTCTCCAAAATCTCCTCCGGATGTCGTCACAACTTGAGTTTTGTATATTAGAGACAACCCTTCAAAGAAAATTGATTAACCATACAAGAGGTGTTGTTATGATGTGGGCAAGCTTGCAACAGTTGTTTCTAGCACTCCCATGCCTCGTGGAATAGCTCCCCATCTTGCTGATAAAAACTCATGATTTTCCTCCTTAGTGCCCCCGTCATCTAAGCTGAATAGTACTTGTTTAGAAATTTATCATAAATCATATCCCAGTCTGTCAATGATCTCGGCTCTAGAGAGAGAATCCAAGATTTAGCTTTATCCTTCAGGGTTCTTGGGAAACATATCATTTGTAACTCATCACAATGAAGTCCCAAGGCCGGAATTCTACTAACTTCGACCTAAAACTCCTGTATAAATGCCAACGGTTTTTCATGAGCATGACCATGAAACGTCGGAAGTTGTATAATGCGGTGCGGTTTTAACTCAAAGTCTCTGGTAGCACGCCGAATTGCGCTGTCGAGGATCTCGTGCGCCTCTCGGATATCTATAACTGTCATTAGCTCTATTATAGTCTTCGTTCTCATCAAAATTAAAACGGTCGTTCTGATTGTTTAGCCATTGGTCCACGCGTCCATTTCTAAAGGGGGGTCTTTCGTAATTGTCAGCACGTTCATTACGTTGACCATCTCTCACTCCCTCTCTGTATCCATCTTTGTCCTCATTTTTGTTCTCCATATTCCATTGGAGGTCTTCCCAATAAGTTCTGGGTTGTACCGGACCTCCGAAATAAATTGACTCGCTACCATATTCTCCCCTATTGTAGAGTGGACAGCGTCTAGGTGGCTCATTGTCGATGATCTCATTATGAACAGAATTCGCTCCTCTTGACATTGTTTCAGGATTTTCGTCGCACACAAAATCAGTAGTGATGGAAAAAAATTACTATCAGGAATGGAAATACTCTTTGATCTTGGTTGATTGGAACGATGAATGTTTTAAATTAATGGTGCAAGCTCTAGTCGAAGTGATCATCTACCCTGCATGCACTCACCAACAAATCAAACGTACCTTTGCGTTGTTTTCCGGCAATGGTGCCAAAATTTTAATTCAGACTTTCCGTACCTACTTTTATAAATATGTTTGTTAAACGTTTAAGTCCGCTCGCAAGAGTACGAGGTCGCTTGTAGGTTGGTAAGTTTAAACCTAGTCGATTCTCAAGGAACAACGAATCGGAGTTTTCAATGTTTGTTTTATCACAAAGTCACACACAAACAAGAATAATTAGGTTGTTTTTTTATAACTAAGAATTGAAAAGCAATATAAATTATTTAAAACTAATTAACCTAAACTAATTAACCAACTATAATTGAAAAGCTTAAGTACCTAAGAACTATTTACTATGATTTTGAAAAAAAAATAATAACATGAATAAATTATCACTATAACCACAAAACAATATTGAAAGAAACTATATTGAAGAGTTGAAGGATTGAAAACTATATTATCAAAGAAATTCAAGGTATCAAGCATCAAAAGTTCAAGATCTGAAAATAAAGAGCTATTAACTAACGATCGAAAGTAACGAAAAACTAAACTACAAAGCGATTGAAAATGTTTAGAGTACTTATTGAAACTAGAAAAAGTAGTAAATCTCCAGCTATTCCGGATAAAGGAACGATGATCTCGACCGCAGAGCAATCCACGAACGAAAGAATGGAGCGTAAGAACTTGTGAACTCGAATCTTCAATCTTGATATTGTATGTACGTAACGGGCAATGGAAACGGGCTCTCTCTGAGTCTCGGAACCCTAGGAAGGTGTTAAGTTGTACCCTAGACGAATTATACAAGGGTATATATAGTTTTCCAAAACTTAGAGCACAAGTCTCGTTGAAATTTATGAGTCTGGGCCCGTTAACGGTCAGCTTAGCGGTAAGGGTTACCGTTAACGCTACTGTTAACTTCTTTCTGAAAGTCTCTATCCATACTTAATAGCCAAGCTAATGATTAGGGAACCGTTAAGCCTGTCATTAACGTCCTCCTGCAGCCCCCTAATGGTTGATTTAACGGGAAAGGGACTGTTAATCCTGCCGTTAAACCTTGTAGTTGTCTCTTAACAGTTGTGCTAATGGTCAGGCAACCATTAAGCCCACCGTTAACTACTCCTTGGATCTCTCTGTCATCCTCTAGCGGTATAGTAGCTGCTAGGGTTTAGCGGTAGCCTTAGCGGTTAAAACAACCGCTAACCCTACCGTTAAGTGGTAGAAATTTCTACTTCTTCGCCGAATTGCTCGTTTTCATCTATTGGTTTGAAAACCTCATTTATTCAGTGCTGAGATCCTTCGTATACTTAGCTGTATGGGGAAAAATAGAGAATAATCACCCATTTGCATCAATAATGATCAAAACACAGTAAAATAAGCTAGAGATAAGAAAATACGAAAACATGATCAATCTATCCAACTTATACCAAAATTAATAACAAAAACTAACTAAAATAATAACAAAGATTAAGATAAATTCATGTTAATCGTCCATGTAATTAACCATCACTTATGCAATTCCAATTAATTAAAATATGATCATTCTCAAAAATTTCAGCATGGTATCAGAAAAGAGAGCTTCTCTCTCCTTTCGTCTCTAATTTTTTCACTACCTCTCTATTTTTCCTAATTCTTTGTCTACTCCGTCGAGCTTTTTCAAGCTTCGTCAATGACAACATTAAATTCTCCAATTATAAACACTCTTACCATTCGATTAGATCAGAACAATTAATCATATTGACGCTCCCAAATCCTGGCTATAGTTCATGCGTATGGATTTGATGAATTTCTACTCAGAGATCAATCCATCATTCCGGCAGCTGGAGTTGGCACAGACATCAATCTGGATATTTCGATTTGGAACCGCCGTGATCAATTTCTCATGAGCTGGTTGCTATGCTCAATTTTTGAATGTATGCTTGGTCATATTAATCGTTGTACACGTGCCTTTTAAGTTTGGAACAACTTTGAGAATATGTTTAGGTCTCACTCGAAGTCCAGAGCTATGAATTTGCACTTTCAACCTCAAACTCAAAAAAAAAGGATAAAAGTATAGAGGAATTTGTTATGCAGATGTAGAACATTGCAGATCAAGTTCAAGCTGCAGGTCAAGAGTTCACGGATGATGATTTGATCTTGTATATCATTGGTGGTTTAGGACATGAGTATGAAAGTGTTGTTGTCAATCACATAACTCGTGGTAATACGTTATCTCTGTTGAAGTGCAGTTTTTTGTGGTTTTGGAAATAAAAGGTTCATTTGGCATGGTATTATCGAAAATCGATTCGATTGAGGGAATCAAGGTGTTTGAAGCTTGAAGAAATAAAAGGAAAATGAAGCGGGTGACCCGGGTTCGATCCCCGGCAACGACGCCATTTTGTTAGAAGAGTTTTAGTTGTGATGAATAAATCAACGGGTTCATGGCTTGGTATTATCGGAAATCAATTCAATTGTAAGAATCAGAGTGTTTCAATCTCTGAAAGTAAAGGAAAATGAAAATAAAGCAATTAAACTAGCTAAACTACACTAGAAATTGAAATATCAAGTTGGTCAGATACCTCGGTCGTATGCCTTTGATGAAAATGCAAGCAAAATCAAAAATTTAGCAAGAACAAGCAATGTTTCACCTAGTACAAGCATGCAAGCACAAGGTACAACAATGCATAAAAACTCAAATAATGAAAATAAGCTAAAATTGAAAGTATGAGTGGATAAAGCAATAAAAATAGAGGGGAAAGTTTAAAACTTTTATGAAAAATAACAAGCAACAAAGCATAGATCTAGGATTAAGCATGAAACAAAGCATGAAAATTAAATTCCAAATAAAGCATGTGAAAAAATCAAAATCAAGACGATCCAAGACCCGATCTATGATCTAGACGTGTCACTCATCTAGATTCCATAGCCAATTCTTAAGATCTAACATGAATTCAAGGTGCTAAGACAAAATATATATATAGGCGGGTTTTGGAAGAAGCAAAAAAATTTAACTCTTTACACAAGAGGCATAAACATGCAAAACCCAA
>BMAC01000408.1:702858-718488 GCA_014905375.1 Phtheirospermum japonicum
TTTTCAAAATCATCAAAAAATATATTTCAGGCTAACGATTTTTTTTTTTTTTTGCAAATTTTTTTTCGCCCAGAAAACTACTTACTGTATGTCTGAGTTTTTTAAATGTCCGTCGAGTTAGTGTAAAAAAAAATTCAACCCAGACAATTTTTTGTTGGAATGGAGTAGTGATGGTTTGTTGGTTATTGATACTATTATTATATTATTTTTAATAGGGTAACCTTCTAATTGTATATGTTGTGCTTGCTCGTACGTTCGATACCCGCGGTTTGATCACAACGGAAGCGTCGTTGTAATTCGTCGAATGTTAGAACAACGCTTCCGCTTCGTGAAATTGTGAGCACTGGACGATCGAGCGACCCCAACAGTATATTTATAGTTAGATTATTTAATATTGTATATAATTAATTAAATTATTTGACAAAATATTTTTTCCTATATGGTATTTGATATTTGTTGCTTGAATCAATTTCTCTTTCGTGTGTAGGGGGTGGGTGATTGTGTTATTTGTATGCCTGCTAGAAAAAGATTATTTCAAGAAAATCATTATTATCATTATTTTAATTCTTGTAGAAGAATTTGGGCCGCAATATGATTCCGATCCAACACGTAAAGCCTTTAACCATACGATGAATGGTCTTTGATTGTCATGTAAAATATTTCTGAATTGTTGAATGTGTTGACATCCTGGCCAAAATCATGATCAGATATTATCATATTAAGATTATATGTGATTTTATTATGTATTTTATATTAAAATTGTCAATTATAATATTTATTGTTATTAAGATATGTTTTGTTCACCAATTTAACTTTTTTGTTCAAATAAATAGTTTATGATTATTATTAGGGTGGTTAATTATTGATATTAAAATTTGAGAGTTTCTATATATTGTGTTTTATTTATGTTATTCTAATATTTACTTGAATTAATATTTTTATTGATGGTCAACCTGACCTAAAAGACCATGCAGGAATATGAAGGCCACGTGGCCGGCCCGGATCCACACATGTACCGATATTGATAAAAATGAGTTATACAATAAGAAATCACCCGACCCGAAAGAGGCAATGATAAAACACCGAGTCGCACGATACTTACAGGGTCGACCTAAGCCAAAAGATAATCATTAAGGGTGATCAGTCCCTCTAGCCAACCACTGCGCACCAGCTACTAAAATCGTCGCTCCTAGGTAGCCCAGCCGCTGGGCACCAATAGAGACTGCCGCCTAGGCTATCGCACTTGACGTCTGGGCTATCAAGCCATTACATGATTGACTGACCGGTCAAACATGCCTAAATTTTTGTGCCTGTCGCCAAGATTGTTGAGCCACTTCACGTTGACTGATCGCTCAACATGTCTAGGCTGCCGCACTCCTGACGCCTAGGTTGTCGCGCCCAACGCCTTAGCTGTCAAGCCACTAAATGCCGACTAGAGCATAGGCGCACAATTGCACGGACCATCACCGACCATGATGGGAACCGGCTAACCTTGGTATGATATGCCAACCCGAATTTCAATTGTGTAGTGGCTTGGACTATCGCCAACTATGCATTGGCGGATCAGCGCACGAGAAGCCAACCAGGTCTTGAGAGGCGCATGGGTCTGTGCCTGACGCGAATCGGTAAATCACGACATGAACCACCGACCTGACATGTGTCGGTCGACTAGACGTCTAGTGGCCGACCAGTACATGTGCTTGACAAATCGGTTAACTATGACACGCGCCAGCCAACCACATCAAGTGTCGGTCGACTAAGCATCCAGTGGTTGACCAGCACACGCACCTGACACAAACTGGTCAACCATGACACGCACCGCTAGGCCAAGTCACGTGTTGGCCGACCAAACACCTGATGGCAAATCAGCATGCGCATCTCAGTACATTGGCAATAGGCCTCGACAAGGTCGACTCATCTAGGAACTCGGAATAAGGTTGGACTAAACCTGCCACATGCTGTCACCCGAAGCTATGTATGAATAGCTAAATTTACTCTGTCGAGCCGATCTGGAGACAAGGATGGAACGGCTCGATGTTAACATTATATGAGAATGGCCGTAAGATGGTGAAAAATGCTTAATTAGAGTTAGGATTTTGGTTAACTTTTTTCCAAAGAAATTTGGTGGCCAACAAGGTGTTGGCACGTGTCTTATTAAGCTTTCAAGGGAAGTCTATAACTAGTGTTTGTAAAAGAATGAAATGGGAAGGAGATTTGGAGTGAGGAATATTTAGAGAGGATTTTGGATATAAATCTTGTAATCAAGGATCCACGCTTGTATTTAGACCCGTTTATGACCGATCCGACCCAAAAAAATTGAAATAAAATTATACACTTTTTCCTACTCGGTTTCTTCGAGTTATTTGGTTGATCAGCATATGATTATTTTTATTTTTTGTTGAGTTACATTTATCTCAACCATTTACACGTGTCTTATTAGGCTTTTAAGGAATTCTCATAATAAGGGGATTTCACTCTTAATTTCACGTTTCTCCTAGGAATGGCAATGCGGCGGGGCGGGTACTACGAGACCCGGACCCACCCCGTCAACCTCACGGTCCGGGGCGGGGCGACCCGTCCATATATATATATATATTAATTATAAAATATCAGTTATTATTAATACAAAAATTAAAATTTTACTATAAAAATTAAACATAAGACTACAAATTTAATAAAACAACAATAAACCAAAATATTTAAATTTATTAGCTTATTTATAAGTTTATTTATCATTTATTTTACTTTATTAATGTATATTATTTAAAAAAAAATATTATTATCAATGTATAAATGTTAAATATAATATTAAATTTATAAGAAATAGATAATCATATGAATTATATATATAAAATATATAAAAAATATTTAAAAAAATAAAATATTGTGCGGGGCGGGTACCCAGGGCGAAAGTGGTACCCGGACCCGCCCCGCCGTGGGGAAAGGGACGGGGCACCCCAAATGGCTAGGGCCAGGGCGGGTCGGGACGGGACGGGCCTAAATTGCCATCCCTAATTTCTCATGTACAATTGCTAAAGTTCAAAATTCATAAAAATTAATAGGCATTTTAATTATATGATAAAGTCATCCTAATTCAATATGAAATATAAATAAATTATAGTATGAACTATGAAAGCACATATATATTCCTAAACTTAAGATAATAATTAGTTGAAACGAAGTGTTTAGAAATGTAATGACATGTTTATCTTAATTATACATGTTTGATTTTAGAGGAAATTAATGCCTACTCAATTTAAAATCACTCGGTTATTTAAAATAGTATAATTCCTTTCAATGTTAAAAATAATTCGCAACAATTTTAACTATTAGTCGACTATATAAAATGTTTATTTTTGGTCAATGACCATGGAACATCCTGATCATCATCCCCCGATGCTTCTTCGGCACCATAGTCATTATCACTCCTAAATTACCTATCTTTATATTTCTCTCTCACAGAAAAGAATCTTGTTTAAGGTAAATGTAATCAAACGAAATGAAATAGTAAAAACAAGCAAACTAGGTAGGGGAAACAAGCAAAACAAATAGGAAAAAGCACTTAATTATTTTATTTCCTTTTGAACTCGGATCGGTGTTAACTAAATCCAAATAAAATTATGAATTCTTTTACAAACTTTCTCTCCTAGAAATTCTCTCTATGTGCTTTCTCTCTATAAAATGCAGATCCTTACTTCTCTCTTGGTGAGGCTATTGATAATTTTCCTTTGAAACATTAAATGGACACATGTGACATATAGCCATTGGCCATCAAATTACTTTAGGATCATGAAAAACAAAACTCTAAGCCTAGTTATGCATTTTCCACCGCCTTATAGTTGATCACGTCTCGTGTATATATAACATAGTTTCCAGGATCAGGTCGGCTTGATAGAGTTGTCATTACAAAGAATCTTGACAAGCGAATGAAACAGCTCGGTAATCAACATGAGTCAACCCAATATTCTCATATCAGTTCGGCCACAAGCGCGAGAAGGTGTCATTGAGCATAACCAAGCAACTTATCTAAGCCTTTACCTCATCCTGAACTTTTATCAGTCCAGCACGAAGTTACTAGCACGGCCCGGATGCAAGTGATTAAACCCTAATTAGCCCAACACGCACCAGCTCGGAGCAAAGTTACTAGTTCGGCCTAACACTCTCCATCTCGAATCAAACTTCTTCAGAGTAGACTGAATGTGGAAATGAAATCTCCAGGTCGGCCCGGGCATGCAGTTGTTGTTTGGCAGCTTTAGGCGAATGACTCAGTTCAGTTGTACATTTAGTGGGGTAGGTCGGCTCAGCCCAAGGTGTACACTTAACGTAGTACATGCTAGTTGTTCTTACATATTCGGTTTGACTATGTGTGGAATGGTTTAGCTGCCTAAGTTGGGAGATGCACCAATTACCATAACCAAGTTGTTCAACAATTTTGTAGGTCAGCCCCAATGCAGCAGGCAAGGTGGCTCGGTATCTTAAGAGCTCATCGGAAGCATATGCTCGACATAGGTGCTGCTCAACACTTGTGCAGGTTGACAATCTCAATTTTTCACATAGGCCCTTGAATGTGTAGTCATCTTGAAGTAGATGGGTTTAGACTCATACTTGAATATGTTGATCTTTGAAGAACATGAATAAGGTTGTGTAGATGATCGGTCGTGTCATTTATAGGAGAAATATCATGAGCTCGACCATCATCATTGGCTTGGAAAGTCCATCTTATCTCGATTTAGTTTTGCTTCCTCATTACTAGTGGTGCAGTTTCTTATATGAGGTCAATATTATCTCTTGGTTAACACCTAGCAAACCTAGGTGGTATGTTGTCACTACTGCCACTTGTGGTTGGCCTTCTGCTCGGCTTAAGGTCGGTTAACTTCTGATAGGTCACTCGACTAAGAGGTCCTTTCAGGACGAGTTATATATTGCCCCCTCATTGGTGGCATTATATTTAAACTTGACGTGCACATTTCTAGTAGAACATCTTTAAATAACTTGCATTCAAGGATGAATTATAAATCGGCCCCTAATGGACATCAACTCGGCTATTTTGTGGAGTTTTCTCAAAGTGCTTTGAGTTTATTTAGCATCTCTGAAAAACTTGTTGGGACTTGGACTTTAGGTATCTCAACCATTTTTTGCTTTAGAAAATCTTCAAAGTGCCTTTATCTCTTAATTTTTACTTTTCTTTTGAAACTTGTTTAGGTCGGCCATATGTAGATAGACCTTTACTTAGAAATTCTGAAAGTGCCTTAAGTTGGCTTATTATCTTCAATTATAGATTTTCAAAGTGCCTCTAGTTAGATTATTATCTTTGAAAAAATTGTTGGGGACGAATCCTCATTGGTGACTCCTCAAAAATAGAGGTAGGCCCCTCACTATTTTTTGAAGTGACTTTATTTGGCTATTGTATTAGGTCGGGTCAATGACTTAAGTTGGCTAAATGCCTTAGGTCGACTAAATGCCCTTGATTGATAATGCCTTAGGATTACTCGACACCTTTAATTGGCTTAATTCCTTAGGTTGGCTTGATGCCTTAGGTCGGGTCGATGCCTTTGATTGGCTTAATGCCTTAGTCTAGCTAGACGCCTTTGATTGAATTAATGCCTTAGGTTGGGTCTATGCCTGTGATTATTTTAATGCTTTAGGTCAGTTAAGTGTCTTGATTGACTTGATTCCTTAAGGTTGGATAATGCCTTTAGTTGTCTCAATACCTTGAGTCGGCTTGATGCCTTTAATTATCTTAGTCCTTAAGTCAGTTAGATGAATTTAATTAACTTAATACTTAGGTCGCCTCGATGCCTTAGGTCGGCTTAGTGACCTTGATTAGCTTGATGTCTCTGGTAACCTCAAATCCTTTTCTTAATTTGATGTCTTAGTTATGCTCTATTTATGAGATCGACCTTATTGACTTGATCATTTATGTTGATGAGCTCGATCATGTTGACCTGGTTGGCTATGTTGATGATCTCGACCAATTTAACATGTTGTGTTTCATTTTGGGTTTATTTGTCGAGCAAGGATGGGGATGGGTCCTCCTTGTTCATACTATTTCTTAAAATAATAGCAACTCCGAAGGAGTAGTCCTCTTTAAGAAAATAGATCAACATTCTTTTATTACAAAATTTCTTCATTGTGACGATGGTCTTGCAGAAATGTGATGATCGAAGTTGTCACGTTGAGTTCGGTGAAGTTTGAAGTTTTTAGTGGTGATAAAAGGAGGGGTTCATGGCATGGTATTATCGGAATTCGAGCGATTGTACAAATCAACGAGTTTTTAGCTAAGAGGAACTAAAAGAAAAAGAAGAAAAAATGAAAAATGTAAAGTAAAAGAAAGTTTTTCAAATGCTACATGCGTTTGCCATATTGAAATTGCAAGTAATAATCAAAATAAGCAATAAAAAATAAATAAACAACAAAGTACAATCAAAGAAACCTAAGGTACAACTATGCATGCATGGTCATGAAATCTAAATAATGTGAATCAACGAAAATCGAAAGCACCAATAGAAAAGGCAATAAAATTTGACGTGAAAGTTAAAATATTTTTGAAAAATAACTAGGAACAAAGAGTAGATCTAGGAATCAAAGTTAAATCATGCATAAAAATAAAAACCAAAATAAATCATATGAAATACTTAAAATAATAACAATCAAGGACCCAATCTAATAATAACAATCAAGGACCCAATCTATGATCAATGTGTGTCACTCCCCTATATTCCATAAACCAAATCATAAATCTAACAACAAATCTAAGAGCTAAGACAAAATGTATAAATTAAAGAACAAGTATGAAATTGAAGAACAAGTAATTAAGAAAAAATTACTTGAATTAAGAAAGAGAATCAAAACCTTTATGAAATTACAATCCAAATTAAATCCAAGTGATGGCTTGAATTCTTCTTGATCTTACAAACCCAAGGAAAAGCTTGAGAATATAATCTTAGAACTAGAGAGAGAAATTAAATCCAAACTCATGCATGAGTTGGGAGAATGGATGATTTTTTAGAGCGAATGAGAAATCTCCTATTTATACTAGGTTTAATTGGGAGTAAATGGGTCAAATAACCCTAAAAGTTTGGATTTTCCGAGTTTGACCAAAGTTGACCCGGAATGGCCTTGATATGCGCTTGGATCAACGTTTGGCATGATTTGGCTCGGCATTGGAAGGCCTTAGCTCAATGCTGGGCGGGCTTTGCGCACAGCTGTCGGCAGGCGTTGGGCGCTGCTCGGTAGGCGTTGGGCGCATGGCTGGGCAGATGGTGCGCGCGGGCGCGCTGGCGTCGATGGGTTGGCGAGGCATGCTGGCATGCACTAGCGTGGTATGGCGCGCGGGGGTGGGCGCTGCGCACGGGCGCTGTTGGGCGGTGTGCACAGGCGCGCGCTGGCGGGCCTTGGCTTGCATCAAGCCGTTCGTCAAGGTCCTCGAGCGCGGGTTGGCTCGTCCAGGCACGTTTGGGCGACTATTCCAGAATGTTTTGGCATTTTGGAGCTACTTTTTGGCACGGATTTAGACGCATCCTGGCATGTCTTGGCGTTCCCAGACTCTCTTTGGCTCGAGCCAAGGTTAGGCTAAGGGCCAATTTCACCTTCATTTTGCTTTCTTGTCAGAATCTATCAAAAATCACACCCATCCACAAATTAATTGAACCCATTTAACCAAATCAAGTATAAAATCAAAAAGAAACACGAAAAAACACAAAACGAGAAAACAACCTAATAACCTAACAAAACTCGGCTCAAAACTACTACAAACGACACTATACCCTAATTAAAAATACAAGAAAAACTCCACAATTACATGCAAAACAACCACCCCACACTTATTTTGTTATTCGTCCTCGAACAACGAAAAGAATCGAGAATGTACATGCAATGAACATTATGCAAAAGAAAAATCCTTGTACTTATCCTAATTAATATGATAAAAGTATCAACATAAACACGTTATCACTAAGTATTGCTCGTATTAATCTTTCTTAGATGAAAACCAAATCGATGAATTCCTCATAAATGGAATTCTGAGGGTATTCGCTCAATTCACTCAAGTGTTTTATTTTATATATGGGACATGTATACGCTCAAATCTGACAATGCATGCACCTTATCAGGATTTCAAAAATTAGAAACTCAAAATCACCCATTGTACATGACCAAACAAGAATCATAAGAGTACTTCATAATGTTGGCTCTTTGGTAAGGTATGGAATATATGGATATAGTGAATAACACACGATCAAACTTGATCAATAATACACGAAACCCTAACTTCTAGAAATCAGAGCTTATGAACGCTTCACCCTTCCCAAATTACCCAACCTTCATTCAAAACCCTTTCGTACACACACACTCTTTTCCGACTTTCATTTCACAACACTTAGAAGCTTTTTGAATTCACTTATTTTTACTAAACTTAGCCTTTTAAAAATTAGGCTTTTCACTTAAACGCACACTTTATCACTTTTCGTGATTTGTGTTGGAGTTTATTTGTTCTCTCTCTCTCTCTCTCTCTCTCTCTCTCTCTCTCTATATATATATATATATATATATATATATATATATATATATATATATAAGAGACTCAAAACCCAAAACCCACAATTGATTTCCCACACATTTCTAGTCAACTAACAACATACACTCTCACCTCACAATTTATGAAGATATAAGAGCTAAAACCGAGCTCGGCTAACAAGAAACGGGGCATAGGCTCAAGGGGGTTCATTTGAGATATTTAAGTAGCTTATATATTTGGATATGGCCAAATTAAAGGAGATATATGTGCCTCGAGGTCATTTCCAAATTCAATCGTGTACGAGCAAAATCAAGCCACCTCAAAACAATTTCCATAAAAATGCAAGTAAAACTGATAATTCACACAAGGCTACTCACTAGTTTGCACCGGGTTTTGGAAGACAAAATCAAAAACACTTTTAGAGTTTTGCAATCTTTTCACGAGTAAATGTTGATTATATATATATATAGTCGGATTTTGGACGAAGCACAAAAATTCAACTCCTTACATAAGAGGGTACATACATGTAAGAACCCGACAAGTAAACTATTCAAACTTCTAAGCATGTGGTGATTGCTCAATAATGTAATAAACACACACAAGACATAAAAACGACTCAACCATATAAATGCGCAATTAGTAAGCGTCACTTCGCCAAGAATACGTCACTTCACCAAGACTCGAGTTAATAAAGGCAAATCATCCCTAATCACCTACCCACCCCAAACTTAAACCATGCAATGCCCTTATTGCATTTTAATGAAAAAAAGTAAAAGGGTGGGTGATATAGAAGCTTCCTTATCCGAGCGAGTTTGGGTCAAGCTCAGTGGGGTCCACTTAAGCATTCAAGCAATCCAATCGAAAATCGAGCATGACATGTTTCACCCGGCTCCATGAACGCTACTAACTTGTCAAATCGACCAAAGTTGGAGTCGAAAAACAAAACCTTATAAAAGAAAATCACACAAAGTCAAAAACACAAGAAAATATGCACATGAATCAAAACAAAACCAAACCAAGGGCTAGAAAGAACCAAAAGACAACACATTCTTCTAATTTTCAAATTTTTGAATGTTTTTGGTTTTTTTTTAAAGAAAGTAAGAAAGAAAGAAATGTTAAAATAAAAGAAATAAAGAAAAGAACATGGGTTACCTCCCAAGAAGCGCTTATTTTACGTCATTAGCTTGACGAACTCCCTTCTTGATCATGGTGAAGTTGAGACGAGAGGATCTACTAAAGCAATAACCTCCTTGTTGGGAGAATCCAATCTTGAGACGTTCCCAAGGAATTGCATAGCTCAAATGGCATTCGACGAAAAGGAAACGTTCCAAACGGGCAAGTAAAAGTCATCTTGGCTCGATCTTCGGGTGGAATTGTGATTTGATAGTAATCCGAAAACCTATCTAAGAAATAATAGGAATGACGGTTATTTAACTTATCCAACATTTTCAATCTTTCGGCTTTCACTATCTCCTTAAGATTTGGATTCGAACGCCTTTGGAATTCTTGAGAGGGTTCGACATCATCCTCCAAAACGATCTTATGCATGCAAGTTGAAGGGCTAATTCCCCTAATATCTTAAGACTCCAACCAATAGCACCCTTACGAGCTTTAAGCACTTCAGTCAACTTCTCCTCTTCGTCGATTTAAATTGGCAAAGTTAATAACAGGTCCGCTCTCCTCTTCTTCCAAATAGGCATACTTGAGGTGATATGGGAGAGGCTTAAGCTCGGGCTTGTGACTCCTCTAGACCTCATTAGGGATTAACTTGAGTTGTTCGACGATCTCCTCAAGATAATCTACAAGCTTTTCAATGGGTTTCATTTCCAACTCATCATCAATAATCTCCACCTCCCCCTCTAAAATTTTGTCGTTGCCCTCAATGACACATATATAATCCTTCTCACACAACCCTTCGTCACATTGAAACACAATTGAATTGACATTATGAACAAGGGTCTCATTTCCCTCATAACAACCTTCAACAAGAACTCCCGGGTCAAACTCCTCCTCATTGCTCTCTTCCTCCATATAAACTTGGTCATCCAACTCTTGAATCACGTCAATATGTAAGCAATCTGCATAAAAGATTCTCGATGGAATAGATGACAAGTTAGACATAGATAACGTGACCGATTCACCCGCTACGGAGAAAGTAATATTTTTCTTCCCAACGTCTATCAAACATTAAATTGTAGCCATAAATGGGCATCCTAGCAATATAGTGTGTTCGGCGCCATCATCCTTTACCATACCAACATCCAACACAACGAAATCTATTGGAACCACAATCCCTCCAACTTGTACAAGAACATCCTTGATCATCCCCTTTGGGTATCTAATTGACCAATCGGCCAATTGTAAGCAAATACGTGTATGTTGTAAAGGAGGAAGTTCCAATTATTTGTATATCAAAAACGGCGTTAAATTAATACCCGCCCCGGAATCAAGCATACCTGTAGTGGTTTTACCATTCCCTAGTGTGATATCAATACCAAATGAGCCGGGGTACGCCTTCTTAAGAGCCAAGAGAGAAGGGTCACAAACCACACTTGCCTCCTTGGATAGATAAACTCTCTCATTCGTAGCGCTCACAAGCTTCTTGGAGGAAAGCTCCTTGAAGAACATGGAATAAGGGGGCATATCTCGGATGGCGTCTAACAAGGGAAGAGTGATGTTTACGTTGATAGATCATAGAGCTTTTGAAATTGACTATCCTTCTTAGCATTTGGTAGCTGGGATAGATAGGGCATAGGGAACGTAGAAGTTGGTGGCTTGTAGGCGTTCGAAAACTTTTGGAGGCCATCGGGAAGTTCCTTCGTCAAAGTGGGACCCACAGGGGTAGAATCGGGAGGAATAAGAACATTCAGAATAGAAACCACCTCCTCCTAGGATGGCGGGGCAACCTTATTATAAACTGTTGTAAATTGTATTTAATCAATTTAATGGTACAGTGAAAATTCGTGTTAACGAATTGTATAGGCTCGATCTACGTGTCGTTTAGTTAATCGTAGCTTTTTGAATTTCTCAAATCCAATTATTGGTCAGTGAGAAATGATGCTTGGAAGTTGAATGGTTGCTTAAATGGACTGTTGGGTATCCCACATTGATAGTTAATCAATACGGAAAAGAGTTTAATAATTATTTCATTTCATTAGTGGACATCAAGTGGGCCAGCGAGTATTGTGGGCTTTGTGTGAACAAAGCTTACGCGGGCTCTTGGACTTGGGTTCGTCCGTCCGCCTTCGGCGGAGCCGAGCGGATCTGAGACAGAGCCCGAGCCCGGTCCCAGTCCCAGACCTCAGACATCGGACCTCAGTCCTGGGCTCTGGGCCTGGGCCTGGGAGTTGGGTCTTGGGTTTTGGGCAATTGGTCCGAATTGGCTAGTCCGATTGAGATGGTCCGTGTAGGGTCCTGGTCCTGGTTCAATCCTGGCTTATTTTTTAGCCACGTGCGGTTTTGACCCCTGAACTTTCTCAAACACCTAAAAATTCAAACAACTCCTGGCCGTTCAGACGTTACCATAACGTAAGAATTCAAACATGCAATGCATCTACATGCTAAACCTGTCCAGGTTCATGCTGCCAGATGACTGCCTGTTTGAATGACTTAATGACGCCTTTAAAGACGTCATTAAGCAGGCTGTTACCTCCCGCTGGAACCCCTATAAAAGGGTGAGAGGCTCTAGTTCATTGCGCATCTGAAACACATGGAAAAATGAAGAACACACGACAACACTACATATTGTTTTCTGTTTTATTTTCTTTACTTAGCTCAGTCCACTTTCATCCTGTTCGTCAGAGCTCTGGTGTTTACGGTGCTGTAATACCAGAGATGAATTCGTTTCATCTTTGGAGACGAATAGCAAGAATCGAAGGGCACTACCGGGGCTATTTCGCCTTTCGGATAGAGATTATTCTCGACTCGACTTGACTTTTGATTTACTGTTTTCTATTTTTCCAGTTTTCTCGAGATATTTAGTTATATTCATGTTCGTGCTCGACTCAGTTGTAATCTCTAACAATCGCAAGATGAAATATTTAATATTGTAACTTGTAATATCCCTGACTGGAAAAATGTCAACCTCTAGAACTTCGATCAGTTCGACCGCTCCTGCCGTTTCCTCCATCATTTCAACGACGATCACGACGACCACTGCCCCTGCAGTCACGAACACCACGACGATTGACACCTCTACACCAAACACTACCATGAGTCTTGATGACTTCCTCTTCAACCAAGGGACCATCGACACCCTTCTGGAGACTCTGTCGAGGCGTATATCGGCAAATAACCCGAACTCGGGATCGTTCCCTTAGGGGATGGGGACTTCGATCCAAACTGTGTCAGCTTCGGCTGTGATCCATCCTTCTGGGATGACGGGAAATATGGTTCCAAGTATGTTTTCAGCCACTACTTCGGCCGCTGGATCATTCCCTTATGGGATGGGGACTTCGGTCCAAAATACGTCAGCTTCGGCTGGAATCCATCACTCTGGGATGTCGGGAACTTCGGTTCGGAACATGTTCGCAACGGCTCCACCGACATACTCACATGTTTCAGCTACTTACTCAACGGGTACGATGGGGACTTTTGTTCCAACTATGACCGCTCCGGTGCACTCCTCACGGATCATGCCCGTCGCGGAGAAGCCTCCAAAATTCAATGGGGAAGGCTTCAAGAGGTGGCAACAAAAGATGTTGTTCTACCTCACGATGCTTGGCTTCACTAACTTCGTGAAGGAAGAAGAACCACCTACTCCGGATGAGTCCGAGAACAACTTCAATGTTCGTGCCGCCTACGATAACTGGCACAACGGCGACTATCTGTGCAAAGGCTTTCTCCTAAGTAGCCTAGAAGATAGTTTGAGTAACTTGTACTCGGACGCAAAGACCTCCAAGGATATATGGGAGGCACTTGAGAAGAAATATAGTTCCGATGAGGCGGGAACTAGGAAATTTGTAGTCACAGATTTCATGGACTACAAGATGGTTGATTCTCGCCCGGTTATGGAACAAGTTCAAAAGTTCCAAATGTTGGTGAATGAAGTCCACGCCGAGAGGATGGTTCCGAATGCTTTCACGGCTGTTGCCATGATTGATAAGCTTCCACCGAACTGGAAAGACTTCAAGACGTACCTCAAGCACAAACGAAAGGCGATGTCTCTCGAAGATGTTATCCGGAAGGTACGAATTGAGTCTGAAGTTTGAGTTCAGTATAAGAACTCGGAAATCTCGGATGAACTTCGGGTGAACCTACTTGAACGTGGAGACAACTCGAAGAGGAGGTCGCGTCCTGGCAACACTAAGCCTAAAGCTCCTTCTTCTAAGAAGTTCGACGGCAAATGCTATAATTCCGGTTATCTTGGACACATGTCTAAAAATTATCGCAAGCCAAAGCAGAAGAAGGCCAAGCCAAGTGCCCAAATAGCCGAGAGGGAGCTGACTGTTTGTTATAGTTTTTGTGTTGTTGAAATGAATCAACGGGTTCATGGCTTGGTATTATTGGAAATCGATTCGATTGTAAGAATCAAAGTGTTTCAAGCCTTGAAAATAAAAAAAAATGAAAATAAAGCAATTAAAATAGCTAACTATCATATAAAATGAAAGTGCAAGTTGGTCGGATGCCTCGTCGTATGCCTCAATAAGTAAATGCAAGCAAGTAATGAAAATAAGCAAGAAAATGCAAAGTTTCACCAAGTACAAGCATGCATGCACAAGGTACAACTATGCATAAAAACTCAAATAAAGCAAATTAGCAAAAATTAAAAGGATGGATAGAAAGAGCATTGAAAGTTGACATGAAAATTTAAAACTTTAAGGAGAATAACAAGCAATAAAGAGTATATCTAAGATTAAACCTAAAACTATGCATAAAAATAAAATTGCAAATAAAGCATAGCAAAATCTCAAAATCAAGACGATCCAAGAGCCGATCTATGATCTAGATGTGTCACTCATCTAAATTCCATAACCAATTCATATGTTTCATCATGAATTAAAGGTGCTAAGACAAAAGGCATAAAATGAAGAACAAGCATGGAAATGAAGAACAAAGCATGAAACTAAAGCATAAAACATTAAATTGAAAGGAAACTAACTTGAATTAAAGGAAAGAGTAGCAAGCTTGAATTAAATTGTATCAAAATAAACAATCCAAATGAGTATTTGGATTCTTCTTAGGCTTACAAACCCAAGGGGGTGCTTGAAATTAAATCTAAATCTAGAAAAGAAATTACATCAAAGCTTGAAATTGAATCTAAAACCTAAGAGAGAGAAACTATCAAAGAGCTTGGAGAGAGAGTTTTTAATCCCAAACCCATGCTTGGGTTGGGAGAAAATGAGAGGTGTCTACAAAAATGAGAGTTATAGTCTATTTATACTAGGTGTAATTGGGTTTAAATGGGCCAAAATAGGCCCTTAAGGCTTGAAAATTCTAATTTTGACCAAGGTTGACCAGGTTTGACCAAGGTTGACCTGGATTTGACCTTGATTTGACCTTGTGGCGAGTACTGTGGCAAGCATTTTGGCAAGCACCAGCGGGGGCTTGGCAAGGAGTTTGGCGAGTTCTTTGGCAAGCGTCGGACGTTTAGCTTGGGCGAGGAGACTGGACAGTGGTTTGGCAAGCGCCAGCGGGTGCTTGGTAAGGAGCTTAGCGAGTTCTGTGGCAAGCGCCGGACGCTGGCAGCTATCTTGGAAAGTGGTGGCGCGAGTTGGCAAGTATTCCAGAAAGTTTGGGTGTTTTTAAGCCTCTCTTGGATTCAAGTTTGGCTTGGAGTTTGGCTTTGCCTTGGCTAGTATTTTTGGCCTTCAATGCCTTTACCTATAAAAATAGGAGTTTTAAACATAAAAATCCAAAATTACACCAAACCTCCAATTAATTGAAACCATTTAACCCAATTAAACGTAAAATTAACAAGTCAAGTGAAAAACAACAAAACAAGAAAAAACACATAAAAACTTAATAAAATTATATTAAAAACTACTAAAATCAACATAAAACTCTAACTAAAAATAGAAGAAAAAAGACAACAATTACATGCAAAACAACTACCCCACACTTATCGGTTTGTTCATCCTCGAACAACGAAAAAATCGAGAATGTACATGCCAATG
>BMAC01000408.1:722521-739218 GCA_014905375.1 Phtheirospermum japonicum
GGCCAGTGGTTTGGCAAGCGCCAGCGGGTGCTTGGCAAGGAGCTTGGCGAGTTCTGTGGCAAGCGCCGGACGCTGGCAGCTATCTTGGCAAGTGGTGGCGCGAGTTGGCAAGTATTCAAGAAAGTTTGGTGTTTTTAAGCCTCTTTTGGCTTCAAGTTTGGCTTGGAGTTTGGCTTTGCCTTTGCTAGTATTTTTGGCCTTCAATGCCTTTACCTATAAAAATAGGAACTTTAAATATAAAAATCCAAAAATTACACCAAACCTCCAATTACTTGAAACCATTTAACCCAATTAAACGTAAATTAACAAGTCAAGTGAAAAACAACAAAACAAGAAAAACCACATAAAAACTTAATAAAATTATATTAAAAACTACTAAAATCAACATAAAACTCTAACTAAAAATAGAAGAAAAAAGACAACAATTACATGCAAAACACTGACTAGTGATGATCGCATTGCGGTCATCACTGAGGAAGCTAACATGGTCGAGAACCGTGGTCAATGGTTCATCGATACTGCTGTAACTGCCCATGTGTGTGCAGACCGGAGCTTGTTCTCCAAATACCATACCTGTGAGGGAAGGAAGCTGAACATGGGAAACCAAGCGTCTTCGCAAGTTGTAGATGTTGGCTCGGTTGTCCTAAAAATGACCTCTGGCAAGGAGATCACTCTGAATGAGGTGCTGCACGTTCCGGACATCCGAAAGAATTTAGTCTCTGTTTCAATACTAGTTAGTCATGGTCTTAAACTTGTATTTGAGGCTAATAAGTTTGTCTTGTCAAAGTTTGGAACACCTCTGGGAAAGGGTTACCTTACAGATGGACTATTCAAACTCAGTGTAATGGCTATACGCCCAAAACCTATCATTAATAAGATTGCTTCTGATTCCTCTTACTTGACTGAGTGCTCTAGTTTATGGCATTGTATATTAGGCCACGTTAATCTAAATGCAATAAAACATTTGTCAAATCTCAATTTACTTAAGGTAAATGAATTTGTTAATAAAAGTAAGTGTGAAATTTGTGTAGAAGCAAAAATGACAAAGTTACCATTTAAATCGGTAGAAAGGAGCACGAAACCTCTAGAATTAATTCACATGGACGTATGTGATTTGAAGTTTGTGCAAACAAGAGGTGGTAAAATTTATTTCATTAATTTTATTGACGATTTCACAAGGTATTGTTACCTATACCTTTTAAGAGGTAAAGATGAGGCTATTGAAGCTTTCAAGAACTTCAAAAATGAAACCGAAAATCAACTTAACTGCAAAATCAAATCTATCCGGAGTGATAGAGGAGGGGAATACATAGCTCCGTTTGAGGAGTTGTGCAACGTAAGTGGCATAATTCATCAAACTACAGCCCTGTATGCTCCTCAATCGAACGTAGTTGCAGAACGCAAGAATCGTACTTTGAAAGAGATGATGAATGCGTTGTTAATTAGTTCTGGGTTACCTCAGAACATGTGGGGGGAAGCTGTTGTAACAGCTAACTATATCCTCAATAAGATTCCACTTAAAGGAAGGGACGGAACTCCCTATGAGTTGTGGAAATGAATGAAACTTTCTTACAAATACCTCAAAGTGTGGGGGTGTTTAGCGAAGGTAGAAGTGCCTCTACCAAAGCAGGTGACAATCGGACCCAAAACAGTTGATTTTATTTTTATTGGGTATGCACTGAATAGTAGCGCCTATCGATTTATAATTCATAGGTCAGATGTTCCGGACATGAATGTCGAAAATACCATTGAGTCAAGGAATGCGATATTCTTTGAAGATATTTATCCTTGTAAGGATAAAGCTACTTCCAGTTCAAACACTGGTAATGCTGAAGGAACTACAAGTCAAGAACTTGTGTGGGTTGAACCTAATTCTCGCAAATGACCTAGTTTAGAACTTGAAGCTCTAACTCCTAGAAGGAGCACTCGAGCTAAAGTTGCAAAGGACTTCGGTCCCGATTATGTGGTTTTCATGTTGGATGAAGAACCAAACTCTTTGAAAGAATCTTTCTCACGGACTGATAGTTCGTTTTGGAAGGAAGCTGTACAGAGTGAGATCGATTCAATCATGCAGAACCATACGTGGATTCTGACTGATTTACCTGAAGGTTGTAAACCTTTAGGGAGTAGATGGATTCTGAAATGAAATTTCAGAGCTGATGGATCAATCGATAAGTATAAAGCTCGTTTGGTTGTGAAAGGATTTCTCCAGAAGGAGGGTTATGATTTCTTTGATACATACTCTCCTGTGACGAGAATTATCTCTATCCGGGTGCTTCTAGCGATTGCTGCTTTGCACAATCTTGAGATTCACCAAATGGATGTAAAAATAGCTTTTCTAAACGGCGATTTAGAAGAGGACATCTATATGGAACAACCTGAAGGTTTTGTAAAACCTGGACAATAAAGAAAGGTGTGCAAACTTGTTAAGTCTTTGTATGGCTTAAAACAAGCACCTTTACAATGGCACTTGAAATTTGACGAAGTAATGATGTCAAATGGGTTCAAGATAAACGAGTGCGACAAGTGTGTCTACATTAAGAATACTAATGATAGATTTGTTATAGTATGTCTTTATGTAGATGATATGTTAATCATGGGTAGCAACCTACAAGTGATTAACGAGGCGAAACTCATGCTAAAAAGAAATTTTGACATGAAGGATCTGGGAGTTGCTGACACTATTCTTGGCATAAGAATTATAAGAACTCCAGATGGAATTGTCTTATCACAATCTTATTACATTGAGAAAGTGATCAAGAAATCCAATGCTTACGATAGTCTTCCAGCAAAGACACCTATGGAACTCGATGTTCACTTGAGTAAGAACAGAGGTGATCCTGTTGCTCAGAAGGACTATGCTAGGATAATTGGATGTCTGATGTACATCTCTAACTGTACAAGACCTGATCTACCTTGCTCGGTAAACTAACTGAGTCGATATACAAGCAATCCAAGTAAAGAACACTGGAAAGCGCTTGTGAGAGTTTTGAGATACTTGAAGTATACTCTGAACTTTGGGCTACATTATGGTAGATACCCCAGGGTACTTGAAGGTTACTATGATGCAAACTAGATATCCGACACAAAGGACTCACTATCAACAAGTGGATATGTGTTTGTAATAGGGGGAGGAGCTGTTTCTTGGAGATCCACTAACCAGACATGTATAGCCCAATCCACCATGGAATCTGAGTTTATCGCTTTGGACAATGCAAGTGAAGAAGCGGAATGGCTTCGTAACTTTTTAGAAGATATTCCATGTTGGGAGAAACCTGTGCCGCTGGTTATGCTTCACTGCGATAGTCAAGCTGCTATTGGAAGGGCAAGAAGTTGTTTGTAAAACGGCAGGTCTCGACATATTCGTCGGAGACATAACACCGTAAGACATCTGTTATCGAGTGGGATTATCTCAGTTGACTACGTAAGGTCGATAGATAATCTAGCTGATCCATTCACTAAGAACATAGCTCGAGATCAGATGTACAAGTTGCTTGAAGGAATGGGAGTGAAATCCACATCTTAAAGATGATTGTAGTGGAAACACAACCATTATGAGTGGAGATCCCACAAACTTGGTTCAATGGGAAAACTAAACTATAAAAGTCTGGGTGAGTAAAACTCTACGACCCTATTCCTTAACGGCAAAAGTAGAGTTTATAATCTGTCATGTGGTGAGGTTGAATCTCTGATTTTTAATGATTCTTGTGCAGGTCTTTGACTTGAGTATGACAGAATGCTGATTTGAAGAATCACCTATGTAAGCGAGAAGTGAGGGCCGCTTCTACTGTATGCTTATGAATACAAAGAAGTTGTCCATGGCCAGAAACGGACACAAACATGAGAACGGAAGAGTTCTGAGACCTTAGTGGGTTGGTACTATTGTCTAGTATACACAAAGGGGAATAGTTCAAGAATTATGTTCACTAATCCTCCGTTATGCTCGATAGTATTAACTAAGGAGGGTTCCAGGCCACAAGCCACTTATCCCTATTCTCTATTGTCTCTTAAGGACTGGGCTACGTATTTGCATTTATGTTTTTCATTTCTTGGAGTTTCTCACTCATGTGGGGGATTGTTGTAAATTGTATTTAATCAATTTAATGGTACAGCGAAAATTCGTGTTAACAAATTGTATAGGCTCGATCTACGTATCGTGTAGTTAATCGTAACTTTTTGAATTTCTCAAATCAACCTATTGGTGAGTGAGAAATGATGCTTGGAAATTGAATGGTTACTTAAATGCATTGTTGGGTATACCACATTGATAGTTAATCAATGTGGAAGGGATTTTAATAATGATTTCATTTAATTAGTGGACATCAAGTGGGTCAGCGGGTATTGTGGGCTTTGTGTGAACAAAGCTTACGCGGGTTCCTGGACTTGGGTTCGCCTGTCCGCCTTCGGCGAAGCTGATGGCGGAGACGAGCGGATCCGAGCCCGAGACCGGACCCGGACCTCGGACCTCGGTCCTTGGTCCTGGGCTCTGGGCTCTGGGCTTGGGACTTGGGTCATTGGCAATTGGTCCGATTGAGATGGTCCGTGTGGGGTCCTGGTCCTGGTTCAATCCTGGCTTACTTTTTAGCCACGTGTGGTTTTGACCCCTGAACTTTCTCAAATGCCTGAGAATTCAAACAACTCCTGACCGTTCAGACGTTACCATAGCGTACGAATTCAAACATGCAATGCATCTACACGCTAAACATGTCCAGGTTCATGCTGCCAGATGACTGCCTGTTTGAATGACTTAATGATGCCTTTAAGGACATCATTAAGCAGGTTGTTACCTCCCGCTAGAACCCCTATAAAAGGGTGCGAGGATTTTCATTTCACATCTGAAACACCTGGAAAAATGAAGAACACACAACCACACTGCATATTGTTTTCTGTTTTATTTTCTTTACTTAGCTCAGTCCACTTTCATCCTGTTCGCCAGAGCTCTGGTGTTTACGGTGCTGTAATACCAGGGACGAAGTCGTTTCATATTTGGAGATAAATAGCCAGAACCGAAGGGCACTACCGGGGCTATTTCTTCTTGCGAACAGAGATTATTCTCGACTCGACTTGACTTTTGATTTATTATTTTCTATTTTTCCAGTTTTCTCGAGATAATTAGTTATATTCCTGTTTGTGCTCGAATCAGTTGTAATCTTTCAAACATAAACCACCCTACCACTTCGAAGGGTCGTGGCCGCATGAGCATGCAAAGGTTGTCTTGGCAATTTGCCTTCATATTAGCTTGCTTTAGCATATTCACATCACTTGCTAATTGCCCAATTTTAGTGTTTAACCCATTATTCGTAGCCTCAAGAGCATTGAACTTAGCATCAAACGAAGCCATCATAACGGAAAATGATTGCATTTATTTCATAATGACCAAGAGATTCGTATCGGAAGGTGGAGTAGGAGTATTCACCGTAATAGGTGGACGATATGGACCCGCATGAGGATTAACATTCGCATTTGTATTGGCATAACTAAAATTCGGATGCATGCGGTTGCTTGGATAATAAGGAGGATTGTGATTCGGCGGACGAGCAAAAGATGGCCTATCAATACGGGTCCCGATTGATACCCTTGAACCCAACACACTTCCTCCAATTGAGGCATCGACATATAGAAAAAGGGATTTGAAGGACAGGATGTGGTATTATGACAAAATATTCCACACGATGCACACGGAGGATCCGAGCTTGGGCTATACAACTTAGCAATTTGAGCCTCCATAGCCGCTATTTTCTTTTCCAACTTAAGCTCTCTAGGGGAAGAAGCTTCACTCACTTCATTAGCACTAGAATACATCGCTCGAGAAGATTTTTATTGAGAATTTTTTGATAAAGTGGTGAAAATCTTGTGAACCACTTGAGGAGGTTGATCTTTCATATTTCCCCCTGCCGACGTATCCACCATGTATTGGAAGTGTGGGTCCAATGCCTCATAGAAAGTTTAGATTAAGAGCTCCTTTGCCATACGATGATGTGGACAACTCGTGAGAAGATCTTGGAAACGAGACCAAGCCTAGTGAAATGGCTTATTTTTTATTTGTTTAAACGAGATAATCTTGATACTCAACTCGGATGTCTTTTCATCGGAATAATAATGATCCAAAAATATCGCTGAAAGCTCATCCCACGTACGAATCGAGTTGGAAGGAATACTCATGAACCATGAGAATGCCTTATCATGAAGAGTATATGAAAAACATCAGTTGAAGATGCTCTATACTCATCATGTTCGGACGATGAAAACTCGAGACTTGCCATAAGAATTGTCGGAGGAATTGGAGAGGATCCTCTTTAGCAAACCGATGAAATATCGAAAGCCGAGAAAAATTGAATGATCTTATATCAATAGCCATAACTTCGAGAGGAAGGGATACGCAAGATGAGATAGTCGGCCCCACAAAGGCTTTGCTAACCTCTCTCATAGTAAATACGGGAGGAGCATATTGGGCATTGGGGCTCACACCTCCAAACAATGAAAACGGGTCGAGAGTACCCTCGTGAACATTATTGTCGACACCAATCGAAGCATGATTGAAATTTAAGCATGAGGACCTCCATACGGGCTGAGATTCAAAACTTGGACACCAACATTCCCATTCGGATTAAGAAAGCCTCCATTATACATATTCGGGAATTGATTGGAGACACCATAACCTCCATACGGACCATTCGTGCCCATAAAGCTGTTATACCCAGCATGGTTCGCACCATACCCTTCCATGTTAGGAATGTAACCCCTATTGCCTTAAGTATTGGAAATGTGTGCGTTACCTTGGGGTAGGCCCATGGCTTGTCCATGAGTGGTGAAACCACTCCTTTGATTTCCTTTAGCATGGTCGTGAGGGCCCGTTTGATTGGAACTTGAAAGCTCGGGCTTGTCACTTGGTGTGGGTGGCTCGACAAGAATGGGCTCAAAATTAATAGAACTTTTAGGATCATGGGCCCATGGAGATTTCCCGTTAGGAGTAAGAAACGGGCCGGTATTGGGAAGATTATTCTCCATGTCTTGAGTAGTAGCCAAGTGATGTCTTAAACGCCTTAATCATTCGGGGTTCAAATGTAAGGAGCCAAATCATTCGCAAGAGTTCTACAACCTTGCATACACTCAAGAAACACGTCAAATACAAAAGAAAGCTAAAAACTCAAAGAAACTACAAGCAAATTGAAAACCTTAACCAAAGTCGAGTCGCAACGGCACCATTTTGAAGTTTGAAGTTTTTAGTGGTGATAAAAGGAGGGGTTCATGGTTGGGAAAATTCTTTTGACCATCCTGTACTATACGCATTTTTTAGGTTTGCATCCTAACATTTTATTTGTAATTTAGTGCATCATGTACTATGCGGGAATTTGTAAGTGTATCCTCCGATCAAAAAAAGGCCGGAAATCCACGCGTGTGACTCGCATGCTCCATCAGCGAGGGTATTTTAGTCAATTCGGCCATGGAAGGATAATTTCCCGCTAGAAAAATGTGTGCATCTCACGTGCCCCTCCTTCAAATCCCCAAATTTTATAATCTAGGGTTTACTGTGTTGACAAAAAGAAAAGAAGGAAAAAAGTAGAAGATTCTCTTTTAATCCTGACAACTGAGTTTGGCCCATGGGTTGGAAGATTCACGACAAAGACTCTAACTTTCCACATGGAAGATTGTCCCCAGACTACGGTATGTGCATCTTTTGTTAATTTGTATTTTAATCCTTTTTTTTTGTTTAATACATAACCTTTTTATTTATTCCGACATTCTTGTGAAAGTATGCGTGAGTGGGGCTTTTGTTATATATGTGGGGTGAACTAGGGATTTTTTTCCATTAATGTCGTCGTACTGGGGGCAGGTGTGGTGTGGGGCTTTCAATAAATGTGAAAGTTGTATTTTTTTTAATTATTATTTTTATTGCATAAATTAGGGGTTTTTTTGTTCAAATGTGCTAACTTATATTTTTACCCACCCCAATCAGGTGATAATACACAGTTGTTTACCATTAGATTACATCTCAGCGGTCAATTTGTGAACTTAGGTGATACATATTACATGTGTGATAATATGGGGATAAGTCACATAGACTATTGTGACCCTTGTGATATGTTATTGCTTGAACTATTTTGTATGGATAAGGAAATTGGAATAACAGGGGTTAAGTTTATCCAATGTAACAATAATGGGATTAATGATTGTAAGTCTGTGTTTATGTTGAAAACTGATAGTGATGCTTTAAGATTAGTGAATTGGGCTGATAATGATAGAATGGTTGGGTTGTTTATAGAACATGACAAAGTCAAAGGGAAAGGAACCTACACTTAAGTTGCCCAACGTTGATGAACCATTACCTTTTTTAGGAGAACAAACTGTGGATGAAAAATTGTCTGATAGTGATAGTGATAGTGATTATGAGCAATCTTTTGGCACAGACTCTCATTGTTCAGATGTACTTATTGAGATTGATTGTGAGTTGTATGATAAGGATGACATTATGTTTGATGGTCATGTAGATGAGGAGGTTGAATGGGGAGTCATGGATATGGATGTGTCACAAATCCAGGCCTGTAGCAGTCAATTGTCAAAGGTGCAATATGTTAAAAAAAAACTCACCCAATCTTAAATTCAAAACTAGATCTTCAAAATCCAAACATTGAGTTAGGCATGTTGTCTCCTGATATTCCTACATTTATACAAGTTGTTAGGAATCACTCAATTAAACAGGGTAGACTGGTGCAGTTCACAATTAATATGAGTTTTAAGGTTCAAGCTAAATGCAAACAAAAATCATGTACTTGGCTCATTTATGCTTCTAAGGCTCAAAATGAAGACACTGTGGTTGTCAAGACTTATAATGGAAAGCACAAGTGCCTTACAAGGACAAATTGTTGACTGACCCTAGGTGGCATGTTGACTCTATGATGGTAATCATGCAGAAGGAGGTTGGGTTAATATTCAATAGGTGGCAGATGTATCAGGCTAAAAAACTAGATTCTAAAATTGGGGTAGGGTCTAATGCTAAACAATATGGGATGTTATGGTCTTATGCTGAAGAGATTAGAAGGAGTAACCCTGACACAACTGTTAAAATAAAAGGCAAATTGGTAGATGGAGAGCCTGTGTTTAAGAGATTTTATTTGTGTTGGGGAGGTTTGAAAAAGGGTTTACTAGAATGGTGCAGGCCTGTTATTTGCTTGGATGGATGCCATCTTAAAACTTCTTGTGGAGGGATACTTCTAACTGCAATGGGAGTGGATGGGAATATTTGTATGTACCCATTTGCCTATGAAATTGTAGAAAAGGAAACAAAGAACTCATGGTCATGGTTTCTGCAATTATTGATTGAGGACTTGAAAATTGTCAATAGCTATGGTTGGACAATCATGCCAGATAAGCAAAAGGGCCTTGTAGCTGTAGATTCACGTGGGCATTACAAATTTATGCCATATTTTGATATGGTACGAGTTGGTTGATCACTTTGATAGACCTCAATAGAAGATCCGCCAAATTTGATTATAAGTTCAGTAAGTCTTTGTTAGGAACTACCAAGTTGATCAATCAATCAATGACATCAAAATGTGGTCCGAACTTATGGTACACACATTTGCGTCATAGAATTGCATATAGAACAAATATGTGTTTTTTCAAAAAGAAATTCTAGAAAGACAAATAATTTGTTGGGAAATGGGGTATATCTTCTATCTCGATTCAATTATCATAGCATAATTTTATATTTCACACAAAAATCAATACTTTATCCATCTCGTTCTATCTTTCGTAATTTAAGATTTTTCATGTCCCATTTTATTTGTCCCATTTTTATTTTCATAAGATAACTATTGTTATTTTTTTACTTTTTCTATTATATTTATATTTATTATTTTACAGTTTTAATTATTTTAAATAAAAGATGGAGTATAATTTTCAAAACCAACTAAAATGAAGAACCACCCCTCGTCAACGGTCAAACAATTTGAGTGGGTATATCATGGACCCAGAACCATCTAATAAGGTGCACCCACTTCCCCAATTCAGTTCCAATTAAGATTTTTTGGGGCCCACTCCAATTTCACTCGCTCAGCCCCCACGCGCTCCTAAATTTCTCCCTCCAGAAATCTGCATCTTCAGCTTTTCGCGAGAAATCTGCCTCTTCAACTTTTCGCTCAGCCACATATATCAGCCACATATCATCCTACAAACTAGACACATATCATCTTACACGCTAGCCACATATCATCCTACACACCATCCAAATATCATCACATACACCAACTACATATCAACATATACACCATACACACATCACATATAACATCCACACACCATCTACACATTTTGAATCTCCACCCATTTCAAAAATTAACCACAACTAACGAACAAACATATAACTTTTTCATAAAAAAAAAAACCATTACAATTACAATAAAAAGGATTGGATAAAAAACATCAGTCCAAGAATAATAAAAGAATACAGTCTAAAAAATAAAAATTAGTTATCTCTCTATTTTGTCATATATTGAAAAATACTAACTATAAACTGACTTTAAACTAAAAAAATTACAACTTAAAAGAATGTAGCAATGGTGGAAGCTTTGAACTCGTATTGGTACTAACAACTATGAAATTCGAACTCGATATTGAACCAACACTCGGATGCACAACATAACCGTCTCCAGCGAATGTAGAAATACCATCCTGAAAAAAAATAGAACAGAATGAGAAAACGACCACATTACAGAAAAATAATATATAAATTACAAAATAAATACCTGTAGACTTTCTACGACCTTTTTATTTTGTGACTCGTCAATTTGCGCTCGATTTCTTTTTCCTTTCGCTTGATTTCACTTCTTCTCAAGTATACTCTTCTCCCTATTATTCCGCTTACCTTTCTCACGACAACTTTGAGAATTTTGAATAACACCACTCAACGATGGATCAACACAGTCTTCAAAATAAATGGGGCCGACTTCTCATATAATACTAAATTTAGCACTTTCAAAAGCTTCTTCACACTTCGATCAAGCTTCAATATTGTCTTCACTCGCTAAAATCAACTTCTGAAACTTTCTATTCATTTGAATCCTCCATAACGAGCCCGCCATCGATTTACTCGAAGAATCAAATACAGAAACATCATCTAAAACACGATCACTAACAATATCCTTGCGCCATCTTTTTGTAACATATCTCTCCGGAATGGCACAAACACAATGTATATTCATTACACGCAAACAATGACAACACAAAATACCAACCTCAAAAAATAACTTGCTCTCTCAGCTGACTGACTATCACCACTCACTACATAAGACAAAAAAATAAAATATCATCACATTCTACTTTCAGATATCATCACATTCTACATTCAGATATCATCACATTCTACTTTCAGATATCATCACATACAGACTGACATATCATCACATTCTACTTTACGATATCATCACATTCTACATTCAGATATCATCACAATTCTTCTTTCAGATATCATCACATTATCAGACTCACACATCATCACACATTCCCTTCCATGAATCGTAAACACATACAGACTGACATATCATCACATTCTACTTTCAGATATCATCACATTCTACATTCAGATATCATCACATTCTACTTTCAGATATCATCACATACAGACTGACATATCATCACATTCTACTTTCAGATATCATCACATTCGCCATTTACATACACCATAGACATTCTAACCATGTAATTCACATCAAATAAACATACATCCAAAAAGATACAACTACATTATTCCACTTCCAAGTACCAAAATAAGTAGCACAAAGGCACTACAAAAAAACTTACAATTTACCACTAAAAAATGTTACCATGTCAATACCAGACAATTCCCAAACAATCAAGTTTCTAAGTTAAAATCAAATTCTTTTTATCATAATCATAGCACAAAAGCTCCCTGGTAAAAAAATGGGATTAAGGTTTTTTTTTTTCTAAATTGAAAAAAATAATTCACTAAGATAGAGAAAAACACCTTGTAAGGAACAGCACGGAGCACTCTCTTCTTATTGTCCAGATCCAGAATCAATCTGGCGTCCTCGGCACCGACGTTCTCATCCACCGCCATGAAAAATTTATTGCTAGTTTGGTCAAATTGGACAATCGACGCCTCTTCACCCAGCTTGCAATAGAAGCTGTGCCTCTCTCTCACCAGATTAACGATCGCCAAGCACTCGTCGTGGGCGACGGCCAACGCTAGCTTCCCAGACGGGTGCACGGAGATCGAATTGATTTATTTTTTGTATATCTTGACGCTCTTGAGGAGGATGAATGGATCAGTCGTAGATGGAGACTGAGCCGTCAGCGTCGCCGGCGATTAGGTTGCAGGGGAAGGAGGAGAGGGAGGGGGGAGAGAAGAAGGCGATGGAGGCGTAAGAGTGGAGAGAGATGATGAGAATTCTGAGGACAGAGGGGCGCGTGAGAATTTTACAAATTAATTTTATATGTGCAATAGGGTGCACCTTGTAAGGTGCACTTGGGTCCATCTAATAATTTGCCAAACAATTTGCAAAAAAAAAAAGGTAAATGTGAATGTAACTAGATTTTATGGCTATAACTGTTTCCATATTTGTATAATAAAATTCTTTTTCCTTTTTTAAGTTTTTACCCAAAACAATCACTAATTCTTCGGTAAACAGAAATTAACCAGACAAGATTTATTTTTATTTTTTCCTTTTAAGCTTTTTACGCAAAGCACTCGTTAATTCTTACCCTTAAAACAATATCACGAATTATTCATTTTACAGAAATTATTAAATAACCAAACAAGATATTTTCCTTTTTAAGTTCCCCCCAAAAAACTATTGTCAAAATTGCCCCAAATGAAAGGCCTAAATACCAAAACCCTAGAAATTGCCTGTTTCTCTTTTGCCCCACACTCTCACAAACCCCTCTCAACAGTACAACAGTTGCCTGTGTCCCCGTCTCTTCTCATACTCATTTTTCAACCCAGTGTAAACGGGTTTTGGGAAAAAAAAAAAAAAAAAAAAGCTAAAGGAAAAGGAAAAGAAAATGGAGGTTGAAAAGCTTTGCTACAATGGTGCTCTGCTGCAGAGGATGATGTTCTGTTCGGTTCGTGATACGTGCTTCGCCGCCCAAAAATCTCTTCTTTTGCTTCTTTTGCTGGTAAATTTCCCGACTCTTCACTCTCTATTATTTATTTATTTTATTTATTTTATTTATTTTGTGGTTTTGTGTTATAGTTTCAACGTGTTGTTGGGTGTTTTTTGTCGTAAGTTGTTCTATTCCATTTTCTGTTTGTATAAATTTTTTTCTTCTAAATTTGCTCCAATGGGATTTGGATTCTGTGACCAATTCTCGATTTTTGGTTTGTCGCTTGTTGTAACCTTTTTTGTTATTGGTATATGTAGTTGTTGGGTTCATGATTTTTTTTCTAGAGAAAATTATTTGGTTTCTTGAAACAGACTTAAAAGTTTCATGCTTGCTAAAATTTTAAGCTTTTTTTTAGCAACCAGACAATTTAATATTTTATTTGAACGTTTGGCTTTAATCTTTCCCAGAATCCAGATTTGGTAGTTTTGGTATTGGTGTATCTGGCTTTTCAATATGCTATCTTTTGCTTTGTATTCATGAGCTACAGATTACTAAAGTCATTGTAAATGATTCATTTGAAATACATAAATAGGAAAATAAAATAAAATTGAGTGAAGGGAATATATGTTGTGTAATTTTATCAAAATTACATGATGTAGGAAAATTTAATATTTTTAGGATCTTTATTCTGAATTTGGGTCTTTCGGCTGTTCCAAAAGACTCAAAGTTTTACATTGTTTTTGATTGCGTAAGTTAAATGTGGATGATGGAGGTTGACTAGTGTGTCCATTTCTTGAATTTTATTTTACACGATTCTTGTTTGCCAAAAGTCGTTGCAAAGTTTCTAAATACCAATATTATTTATGACTACAAAGATCCAAGAAGAAAATGGCCGCGTGGCAACTCATTTAAATGGATTCATACACACGTGTTTGACCAAATGAATTGTAACGTGACAAATGTGACTGCCAAAGTTTTATTTCCAGAGTTATTTGTCGTTATATCTTTCATTTTCTTGTGAAATTTGGTTGAGTATTATTGTGACAATTTAGTAAAAAAATTATAAATATCCCGTAAATATCATGGATTTAAATAAAAAAAATAAAATTGGAGATGATCTAGAAGTGTCCAACTCATGATTATAGTTCAAAATGTGATACTTTATTATCCATGGAAATTTTGCTTTCTTGGAGGGCCCTGTTTTGATGTCTTGTAGAAATAGTAAAATAAACTCTTTTGTAGATTTATTCACAGTGCTCGGAATTCTCTTACTTTCGAAACCATGTAAAAAAATATATAATATATTAAGTATAACATATTTTCTTCATCCAGTGGTTTATATATTGTGGCTTTTACCATTTACTTTGAATCTGTTTTCAGAGTGGAGCGTTGCTATGTGATATCAGTGGTTTTCCATCTCCTTTAGTGACGGATGAGAGGTATTTGTCAATTTACCCGTTTTTAATCGACTTTTCGCTTCATACTTGTATTTTTAGTAATTTCTTTACTAAAAGAAAAAGAATGATTGGTCCTTGCATGTCTGCACAAATTATTGCAGGTTTCCATTTGATGGTCAGAAATCTTCGGAATCCAAGGAACCCAAAGATTCTAGTGACAGTGATAATGATGACGAAGACGATGATGATGATGATGTGGGTAATGATGACGATGACGAGGATGATGATTATTCTGGAGAAGGGAGCGATGACGATGACGGTGGAAATTCCGATGATGAGGTCATTAAGACCAACGGGGGTGGAGGCAGTGATGATGACGATGAGGATGACGATAGCGATGGTGATGACGATGACGGTGATGAGGATGAGGAGGACGAGGATGAGGATGAGGATGACGATGAAGAAGAAAACCGACCATCGAAAAAGAAGAAGTGAGAACCTACTTTTGTTACCTTTAATTTGTTTGGATTAGGAGTACCATGTTATGGATATGATTGGTAAAACTAGATGATATTATTGTTCTCGAGTAGACATGGTGATAGGAAAAAACGTAACGTATTTAAGCTTCAAACTATTATGCCCCATTGGTTAGATCTCATGCCGTGTTGTTTGACAGAAGATTTCCTGTAATCAATTCTTTGCACCTATTTGGGTAATTTCTTCACGGGATAATTACAAAAACTACTCCTGAATTGTCTTATTATTTTATTTTATTTGGAAAAAAGAAACATATATACCAAAATCACAAAAATACACTCATGTCTTAAAAAACTTTCTGGTTTATTTCAAATGAGTTCGCTATTTTATTCCAAAATTTACAATGCCTTACCGTATTTATTTGATTCATTCCATCCATTTTTATTAAATTGTAAATTTGGTACGCCTATTTCCACCTCAAGTCGTGACTAAATTCGTGACTTTTTTGTTAAATTCGCGGCGTCAATTATACTCCATGTATCTCATATTATTTAATATTAATTCATTTAACTTGGGTGGGGGCCCTCTTTTATTATGTAGTAGAAAAACGACCTGCGCTTCGTTGTGGGCTTTTGTAGATGTGAAATCGAACGAATGAAATGTAGTCGCATTGTCCGTCAGAGTACAGTTATATAAGAACACAACTAAGTGTCATAAAATTTAATCCCCTTTGTAGGCTATTCTAAGGGATAATAAGGTATTGAGCATTATCAATGCACTTTGAAGAAACTACAATTGCTAGTTTATTTACATAGCATTTTGCAAAGTACGTCGTCCCCAGTGTATATTGTTTGAAGACAAAAATACATACAAAGTGCGTAATGCCCACAATATCGATGCACTTTGAAGACACTATAAGAGCTAGTTCATTTACAGAGCATTTTCCAAAGTAGATTTGTTTCAAGTCAAAAATACATACAAAGTGCGTAGTGTGCACAAAATTCACAGTACATTTATGTCAAAAGGTGGCAGATCACTCGTCTTCAATCATGAAGTATCTTCCTCGCAACGCGGACGTCAAAAACATGGAAACAATGAAGAACTATTGTATAGGTAACATGTAAGAAGAGCAAAAGAATCCGCGTTATATCGAAACGTTTACCTGGGCCTCATTTTCTTTGCAAGTGATTCATCAGTAAAAAGATCTTCTGGGATTGCAGAAGACGTTGGAGAGAGTGATGAGAGTACTGCATTATCTTGAGGCCTCTCACTCCCGCAAGTCGACCCAATTATATCCTTTCCTTTAAAAGTTTCATCCTTGGTTGGATCTTTTGTTTTCAATAAGAATGCAAAAACTTTGTATTTTAGAAGGAGCTGATCAGACGCCTGATCGGTTAAACCGATGGTGAAAATATATTTTTCATTGATAATTGCCTTTAACTCCTCAGGTAGCTGATCATTTTGCACTCCTTTTGAAACTACTGAACTTGTAAGCTGGTATCCAGACATTTTCTCAGCAAGTGCACCGATAGGACTGCCTCTAGTTTTCCAGTTTGGTCTTGAAGAGTCAAATTCAGACGCATACTGTTCATATTATAATGAAACTGATGTTAAGAATTCTGTAAGGTGGAAATCTTAATTGAAATATGAGATAATATTTTTTTTGACAATTAATTTGTAATATGAACTGTGTGTATATATATATATATATAGGTTCACATATAATGACGGGGTTCTCATTTGAACCCAATCCTATATATA
>BMAC01000408.1:748385-768094 GCA_014905375.1 Phtheirospermum japonicum
CCTTAGATCTAATATTGCACAGTGCAATTATATGTCCAGGTTCATTGTGCTTTTTAGACAGTACTGTAGTGCTAAAATCAGTCCAGTTTTTTTAATTTATTATATATATATATATATTATATATATATATATATATATATATAATATATATATATATATATATATATATATATATATATTACGTTTTAAAACATGCAATATGTATTGTTGAATTCTTGGTTTGGATTGGCCACCTAGATTAGGAATTTGGTTATCAATTGCTAGAAAGAGAACTGCTTCCCGTGTAATTGTCGTAGTTTTGATTTCTATGAAGCAACTAATGGTCTCGTACATTAAGGGTAACACAACATAGGTTGAATAAACCGAGCTTATGTGTTTATTGCTTAGATTAACCTATTTGCCTGGTTTTTAATGCTGTTATTGGGTTGAATCTAGAGAGCTTATTCTAGATTATTCAATAATTAGAGTTAATTAAAGAGCTACGGTAAGGGCAAATTCGAGAAGCAGAGCTTATTGTTACTTAGGGTTTTTAGTTTCATATGATGAGTGGATTTTATATTCCAATTGGTTAAATGAATTGAACGAGGGTGGAAACTGAACTAGGACTGGAAAGTTATTTTATTATTTATTATTTTCTTATTTGTTTTGTTTAATTGTTTTCTTTAATTATTTAGTTATTTAATTTTCTTAGAATAATTAATATTCTCTACCGCGTTTGTTATTTTATTTAAATACGGAGTATCACAAATTAATCCACACTCCTCGTGGGATCGACCCTTGCTTGCCGCTGCTACTAGTTAGTAGAGGAAAGTCGAGAACTTATATAAATATTATTTTTGACGCTTCAACGACGAGCGGTCAAATTTTGGCGCCATTGCCGGGGAGTGGCGCGTTTAAATTGTGATTTAACGTATTTTAATATTTTAGTATTTTTAATTTTAATTTTAGTTTTTGTTTTTCTTTATTTCCATTAATTTTTTTTTTAGATCTTGTGACTATGGCAGAAGGTAGAGAACGCACGTTAAAAGAGCTAGCAAATCCGGATCTTCCTCATCAACAACTATGCATCACGTTTCCAACGTTGGAGGGTGCTAATTTCGAATTGAGATCCGGATTAATCTATCATTTGCCGGCGTTCCATGGATTGGATGGCGAAGACCCATACAAGCATTTGAAGGAATTTCATGTCATATGCACGAGCATGAAGCCCGCCGGAGTAACTGACGAACAAATTTAATTGCGAGCGTTTCCATTTTCCTTGAAGGGTCTAGCCAAGGATTGGCTTTATTATTTGCCTCCTGGATCCATCACCACGTGGATGGCGTTAGAGAGGATATTTTTGCAGAGATATTTTCCCGCTTCACGAGTGGCGAGCTTGCGTAAAGATATTTGTGCAGCAAGACAAGCGCAAGGAGAGACATTGCATGAGTATTGGGAGCTTAATTTATTTGTTTCGTTATTTAAATTCTTTAGTTATTTATTTTGTTCTCTTAGATTAGTTTACAATTCTCACCCCGTTTATTTATTTAAGTAAAATACGAATCATCACAATTTAACCACACTACTCGTGGTATCGACCCTTACTTATCGCTACTACTAGTTGGTAGAGAGAAGCTGAGAAAAAATAAATATTTAATTTGACGCTTAACGACGAGAAGTCAAATTTTGGGAGCGTTTCAAGAGACTCGTCGCTAGTTGCCCTCAGCATCAAGTGGGCGAGGAGTTATTAATACAATACTTTTATGAAGGTCTCTGTCTCACTGATAGAAACATGATCGATGCGGCAAGCGGAGGCTCACTCATGGATAGGACACCGACGGCGGCAAGGGAGTTGATCTCAAACATGGCGGCCAATTCTCAGCAATTCGGCTACCGTGATAACTCATTGAGGTCGGTAAATGAAGTAGACACTGGTTCATTGCAAGCTCAGTTGGACGAGTTGAGGTCCACTATCGTTAAGAGGGCTACGGTTCGACCATGCAGATTGTGCCACACATTCGATCATGTCACCGATGATTGCCTACCACTACGAACCAATCTCAATTTAGGAGCCTATGGAGTGAAGCCTACAGTATGGAAAGAGAGGAACGACGATCCATACGAGCCAAGGTGGGGGGACCCTCCAAATTTTCAAAGGGGACAAAATTCTTCGAGACAATATGATGATCATCCCCAAGCACAAGCCCTCATAAAGATGATGGAGGCCATGATTATAAACACCAAGACGCTCGAAGCTCAATTGAGTCAAATGGCGGATCACATAAGCCAATTGGATAAATGATTGTCTTCTCAAACTGAGGAACACATGGAGAATGTGAGTGCCATCGTGCTGCACGACGTGGGAAAAATCGATGAAATGGAGGACCCGTCATTTGAATTGGAGGACAAATTCGAGGAAGAAGAAACATGGCGGACACATGTTGATCATAGTCTGCCTGAGCTTACAAATGATGTTCTTAATTCTATCGTTTCTCCTATCGAGGTCGAAGCAGAGCCAAGGCCATT
This sequence comes from Phtheirospermum japonicum, assembly GCA_014905375.1. NCBI lineage: Eukaryota > Viridiplantae > Streptophyta > Magnoliopsida > Lamiales > Orobanchaceae > Phtheirospermum > Phtheirospermum japonicum. Next base: position 750,891 of record BMAC01000408.1, read on the forward strand.
GCCATCATGGACCGTGTGTCAAGTGATGAAGGATGAGGAAGAGACTTACGTGCGAGAGGATGTTCTTGAGAAGGAGGAGACCGATGACCCTCCGTATGTGGTGATAAACGAAACCATCTTAGCAAAATTCTATGTGAAGCCACCACAAGGTCAAAAAGATCCGGTTAAGCATCCAACGTCGAAACGGATGCGAATTATGGAGGATGAGGTCGTTGGCACTCCGTGCACTTTGAGACCTCCACCGAAACCCCCATGGGATTGCGGGGGAGCACGTCGAGCCGACGACGTTAAGAAAAGGCGCTTGTTGGGAGGCAACCCAATGTTTACATTATTTTATTTTTTAATTTTTATTTTTATTTTTGCAGTTGGAGGGATACTAAGCTTGGTTGATTTGGACGATTGTGCATATTTTCAAAAAAGATCGTTTGGAACCGAGAACCCCCTCGATGTTTACCCCGGTGATTTCTTTTCCCTACTCTTCCCTAATAATATTTGTGATGTGCTTGTTCTTGTTTTATGTTCGCTTGAGGACAAGCTAAAGTTTAAGTTTGGGGGAGTGGGTCATTATTGAGGATATTGTGTTAAAAAATTGATTAAGTTTGAAAATTTTGGATATCTCCGGGAAATTGAATTAAGAATGTTAAAAAGTACTTGCTTTAATTGCTTTGATGAATTATGTTTCGGTTAAAGTCTTTAGTCGTCATTTGATTTAGAGGTCAAGGGTACGCATGTTAGTGCTTTTGTGATTCATTTGTGGGGCGTCAATTCTAGATTATTGCGTTGTTGATATGTACTTGTGGTTGCCGTACTGAATATGAGTTATGTGGGTCCTTGAAGTTGGCGGTTATGTGAAAATATCTCGTTAGTCGAAACAGAAGTCCAATAAAGTCCGGTTGGGGTATACCGGAATGGCGTTAGTCGAAAATTGAAAAATCAAGAAAGAATTGAGGTGCCAAAACAGCTGCCTATCCGTGTACCAAGTGCATTCGCTTACAAATTCCAAAGAGCGAAGTCCAACGAAGATGCTAGTAGCTCAACAAATTCATGCACATGTTCAAAAGGCGCATCATACTATCAAATTCTCAAACATGGCGGAGGTGAACTAAACAAATCAAATAACCAAATCAAGACGATCCTACTATCCAGCGCCGAATCATATCAAGTCAAGTCAAGAACGGTAGTGCGGAGCTGCATGCCTCAATTGAAAAAATAAATAAATAAATGGGAGAGGACGAGATATTTGATCGTGACCAACAATAGATAGAGTCGAACCATTGAGTAGTGAGGGGGCACCATGGTACATTGATGTAACGTACATGAAAAAGGATTGCCTAACTGCTTGGATCATTGAGTCAATACATGAAACGCTTGCGATTTCTAGAAATATAATGGTGTCTAGAGTCGGGATGAGTTCATTTAATCAATTCGAGTGATTTACTTATGTTATATTTATTTTTTGCTTTAATTCTAATGTTGCTTGAAGACAAGCAAGGTTTAAGCTTGGGGGATTTGATAGGCGAGAAATTGTGCTTTAATTAATGGTTTAATCTCTATATTTTTATGTGCTTAATATTCTCATATATGTTTATTTCTCGCGTATTTACTATTACGAATGGAGGAGCACCAATTCTATATTTCTTCTCTATTTTGCAGTATTTGGTGCTATAATAAGTGAATGAGGTTTTACAAGAAGTTGAGAGACAAGGATTGACGAATCGACGAGAGAAAAATCAAGAATCAGGATGCTGCGTCGATGACGCGTCGATGCCGAGGATAGTTCGCGTCAGTCGACGCGATGTGTGGTGTGACGCCGAAGTCTGGCTCGTGTCAGTCGACGCCATGTCGACGCAATGTCGACACTCATGTTCTGAAGCGTCGATTGGAAGGGCGTCAATCGATGCAATGTCGACGCTCATGTTCTGAAGCGTCGACAGAGGGTCCGTCAGTCGACGCTATGTTGACGCTCATGTTCTTAAGCGTCGATGGGAAGGGCGTCAGTCGACGCCCATGCAGGACGACGCAGGCGGGTGATGCGCATCGATGCCGAGGGCTGGTTCGCGTCAGTCGACGCTCCGTCGATGCCGACTCGGCAGAATTATTTTAGGAAGAATCTTGGGCGGCAAGAAATAGGATTCCTATATAAAGTCCACCCAAACTCATCAAAAACAGATTTTGACACAATCCTAGGGTTCCAAGGCTTGACGAGGGGACCCCAAATCACCCAATAAACAAGAGCTTGAAGATCTAAGACCAACAATCCAAGATCTAAGCTTTCTTATCTCTTCCCTATCTTAGAACAATGTTTTATTTCTTTATTTTCCTATTATTCTATGAACTCCATGAGTGAGTAGATTGTTTTATCTAGTCCTAGGGATGTTGAAACCCTCGTGAAGTTATGTTTTAATTAATTTATGCATATTTATTTCGTCCTTCATATGAGATTACTTGTGTTATCTTGTTTACATATCATGATTGCTTATTTCATGAAATGATTGTTGAATTCTTGGTTTGGATTGGCCACCTAGATTAGGAATTTGGTTATCAATTGCTAGAAAGAGAACTGCTTCCCGTGTAATTGTCGTAGTTTCGATTTCTATGAAGCAACTAATGGTCTCGTATCATTAGGGGTAACACAACATAGGTTGAATAAACTGAGCTTATGTGTTTATTGCTTTGATTAACCTATTTGCCTGGTTTTTAATGTTGTTATTGGGTTGTATCTAGAGAGCTTATTCTAGGTTATTCAATAATTAGAGTTAATTAAAGAGCTTATTTTAATTAAATACACGGTAAGGGCAAATTTGAGTAGCAGAGCTTATTGTTACTTAGGGTTTTTAGTTTCATATGATGAGTGGATTTTATATTGCAATTGGTTAAATGAATTGAACGAGGGTGGAAACTGAACTAGGACTGGAAAGTTATTTTATTATTTATTATTTTCTTATTTGTTTCGTTTAATTGTTTTCGTTAATTATTTAGTTATTTAATTTTCTTAGAATAATTAATATTCTCTACCCCGTTTGTTATTTTATTTAAATACGAATTATCATAAATTAATCCACACTTCTCGTGGGATCGACCCTTGCTTGCCGCTGCTACTAGTTAGTAGAGGAAAGTCGAGGACTTATATAAATATTATTTTTGACGCTTCAACGACGAGCGGTCATTATTGATCTCTTCTATTTCAGTCGTGCCACTGAAATATAACATTTTGTCTAATGGTACAACATTATGTGATTGCTTGCGCTTCGTAACATGGAACATCTTAATTTTGTAAACATGCCCCTATTAATTGATGTTCAAATTCCTCACTGTAATCCGATGGAATTGTACCATGCATTGCATTTTTCTGTATGTTATGGTTAATTGTAATTATTGGCACGTTTTTGTATTTATATTATTGAGTTCTCATGATTACATAAATTTAATTATAATCACCTGGTCATCAACAGCAAGGAAATCCAAACTGATGAATTCATTGTGAGGAGGCAACATGGTCTTCCATAGTCTAACAACTCTTACGACAATGAACGCTCGAATCCCAGGTTCAATCTCGGATGGCTTGGCCTCGGTTATTTATCCCACCTGATACATGAAGATTGGAAAGTAAGAAAATTACCTGCGCACGAATCATGTTGGTTTTAAAATAGATGTTAGTATAAATACAATAATCACATTAGTAACAACTCACATGTTCAAATAGCTTAAAGATGTATTGCTTCATGCAATGACATATGAACAGGAAAATAGAAACGTTTTTATGTACAGTAAGAGAGAAAATTCATAGTAATATTTGCCTCGAAAATTGCAATATCAAACTGAACCATATAATATGCCAGGAATACCAAAGCAGAAGCAAGTGGTATACTCAATTTTGAGGTGTTAAGGACGAAGCGAAGTAATTGTTAAATGGTTCATGTCCGGAAATTACTTGTTTCATAAATAAATGTAAAATTCAAAGATTATTGGTCAGGAAAAATAGTGAAGACCTGATTTATGAAGCACAGTATATGCAACAAATAATAAATAAATGTTATGTAGTTAATGGTGCATAAGAACAATATGAGAGTTTGTGAATTGAAAAAACAAAAATGTTCATTTTTGTAATATGGAGAATCATAGTCAGATCATTTTGTGGTTATAACTGAAAATCTCTCTATATACAACAATCTTGGTGATCTTTTTTGATTCTCCATTTTCATCATGTATTAAAATTCTCAAGCCTTTCTTAGAAGATACTCTCGAAAGTTCAACGTAAAGTTGACCATATGTGAAAACTGGTCGTGGCAAGTAAACACCGACGAAATCACGTGTGTGTCCTTGGCTTTTATTTATAGTCATGGCATAAGATAATCTGACTGGAAATCTTTTTCTATTCAAAATAAAAGGCCATTTTTTGTCCTTGATGGTGAACACAATTTTCGGAATGAAAACTTTTTCTCCAAGATGTTCACCAGTGATTATTGTAGCTTTGATAAAATTAGATGCTACGTTTGTTATTATGAGTCTGGTTCCATTGCAAAGACCATTAAGCTGACCAATGTTCCTTAAAAGCATAATAACAACGCCTATTTTCAAAATTAAAACATGGTTTGGAAATCCAGGGAAAGTGATGGAATTTAGAACTTCAGGAGGATATAACATGTCCTGATTTGAGGATTCGATTGAAGATTTAGACAAAGTATCATAGCTGTGATATGTTTTCGAAGGACCAGGGATCATTTCCAAAATGTATGAATTGAGTTGATCAACAATGTCATTATGAGTAGTGACAATCTCTCTTTGTCGTAGATATAGAGGGTCACTGAGATTTTTATCGAAATTAATGTATGTGGACCTAAATATAACTGTCAAAGGATCTCCTGTTTCATTTATTAAAAACTCATCAGGTATTGTTATACATTCTCCGTCATCGACATCATTTTCAATGACTGATGATATTTTCCCATCGCCGATTTTCAAAAGCCACTGATCAAAACGCTGAAGCTTGTCTCTATAATGATCATCTATATGAGATTGCATTAGTCTAATGTTCATCTTGAGAGTGACCATCTCACATCCATGCCAAATTTGAGAATTACAAATGGTTGCGTTGATAATGTCGGTTTTTGTCCCATATGGTATGACCGGAAAAATCTACCTGAAATCACCGCCAAAAACAACTGTTCTTCCACCAAAAGGTCTTTCTGCTCTTTGAAACGTTGACCCACTGAAATATCTTTAAGTGATTTATCCAGAGCCTCTATGCAAAACCGATGTACCATTGGAGATTCATCCCAGATAATAAAGCTTGTTGACTGAGCAAACTTGCAAGCTGTGTTTTTTTTTTTCACAGGTTGACCATTGATCGATGTTTATTGGAATTTTGAAGCGAGAATGAGTTGTTCGTCCACCCGATAATAACAACGAAGCGATTCCAGATGAAGCAACAGCAAGGACAATATTTTTCTTTAAGCGGATGCCAGTAATGATTTTTCTCCACATATATGTTTTGCCTGTTCCTCCATGGCTACTAATAAAAAAGATTATTCCTTCGTCCCTGTCAACTGATTATTTGATTGTGTTGTAAATGACTGTTTGCTCTGGATCTAAATTTTAAAGCATTTGTACATGTTCCTATTGAAGTTCTCGAAGATCATAATTCAATTATCAAAGATCAACCTGTTAATATTCGGAGCTGAAAGATTTCCAGTCGGTTGAAGCATCTTTTTCAGCCAAAGAAGTGCAATTCATAATCAATAACTCTTCTAGAGCAATGAGGACATAATTTCTAAGGTTGCTTTCCGGCATCGAAAACCTCTCAACATTCAAAGCTCTCCTAAATCGATATTCTATATCATCTGACATTTCCTGCCAATTCCCCTCAAATAAATAATCCGGACTTGAGACCTCCATGACCAGCACTAATTGTTTAAAATAATTATTAGTTTATTATAATTAAAGTAAACACGGGACGTACGGGTACTTACAGGTCGCATGGAGGGCCTTAGTCACTTCATTTCTAGGTCCGCAGGAAGAGGTGTCCATTTTTTAGGGCACTTCGGAAAGGATCTAAGTTCGAATGGACAAAGGAGGCAGCAGAAGCATTTGAAGAATTGAAGAAATATCTAGCTGAGATACCACTATTGACTAAGCCGATGCCTGGGGAAGATCTTATCTTGTACATATCGGTTGGGGAGGTCTCAGAGAAAGTGCGAGCTGTTTTGGAAATGCCACATCCTCGAACAGTACGGGACGTACATGTACTTATAGGTCGCGTGGAAGGCCTTAGTCGTTTCATTTCTAGGTCCGCAGAAAGAGGTGTCCCATTTTTTAGGGCACTTCGGAAAGGATCTAAGTTCGAATGGACAAAGGAGGCAGCAAAAGCGTTTGAAGAATTGAAGAAATATCTGACTGAGATACCACTATTGACTAAGCCGATGCCTGTGGAAGATCTTATCTTGTACATATCGGTTGGGGAGTTCGCAGTAAGCTCGGTGTTGATCATAGAAGAGGCGGGCATATTTATTATATCAGTAGGATGCTGTGAGGTGCGGAGCTAGGTTATTCCGAGCTGGAGAAAGGAGGCTTTGCATTGATTTTCACAGCAAGGAACTGCGGCCGTAATTCTGGAGCCACAGGGTGAGGGTGCGTACTAATTTAGCTCTTAAGCAGGTACTGAGAAACCCAAATGTATCCGGAAGATTGGTAAAATGGGCTGTAGAATTGAGCGAGTACGATGTGGTGTATGCGCCTAGGGTAACTATCAAGGCGCAGGTGTTGGCGAATTTTTTAAAAGAGATGGTACGTCCATCTGATTCGAGTGATGATGTAAAATCATGGAAATTATATACAGATGGCTCGACTATGGTGTCGGGAGCAGGGCTGGGTATTGTGTTAACCAGTCCGGAAGGGGAAAACTTGGAGTTCGCGATTAAACTAGGGTATAAAGCATCTAATAATGAGGCTGAGTATGAGGCTGTGCTGCAAGGTTTCAAAATGGCGGGCGATCTCGGAGCAAGAAAGGTTTGGGCATACAAAGATTCTCAGTTGATAGCTCGACAATTTGATGGTTCTTTTGAGGCTAAGGAGGAGAGAATGGCGGTATATTTGAACAAATTGCGAGAGGAGGTGGAACGCTTTGAAGAGTTCAAACTGGAGCATCTGTCGCTAGCTGAAAATACTCGAGCGGATCAGCTCGCTCGGATAGCAGGTGCACTAGGGACTTGTGATACTTGAAAAATCACGCTGATGAAATTGGATCATAGCAGTGTGGACAAAAGGAAGGAGGTTACTGAGATCGAGGTTAAGGATGATTGGCGTACACCTATCAGGGATGTTCTGGTAAAAGCAAAGGAAGGTGTAGAGAGATTGACAACAAAGGAGACTAAGACAGCGGCTCGTTTTTGTGTGATACATGAGGATTTGTATAAGAGGTCACATTCTAGACCTTTTCTAAAATGCTTGTCTAAGGAGCAAGGATTAGAGGTGCTGTGGGAGATACATGAGGGGTATTGTGGCGATCATGCGAAGGGAAAAGCGTTGGATGGCATCACATTGCGTGCTTGCTTCTTTTGGCCGGGAATGAAAAGTATGGCTAGCAACCTGGTGAGAACGTGTAAGAAGTGCCAGATGCATGCCCTGGTTATTCATATACCGGCGGAGGAAATGATGGTTATGAGCTCGCCGTGCCCATTTGCATAATGGGGAATTGATATTATAGGACCTTTTCCAAAGACCCTAGGGCAGTAAAGAATATCTGGAGGTGGCGGTTGATTATTTTACAAAATGGGTAGAGGCCGAGGCGGTCACCGGTATAAGCGAGTAGCATATGATGGATTTTATCTTTAACATATATTTTGCAGGTTCGGTGTGCCACGAGTGTTGGTGTCTGACAATGGAACCCAGTTTAACGGGCAGGAAATCCGAGATTGGTGCAAGGAGATGGGGATGAGGCAAAGATTTGCTTCCGTGGTGCATTCCCAAACTAATGGGCAGGTTGAAGTTACTAACCATATCATTGTGCAGGGTCTTAAGTTACGATTGGAGAAGGCAGGCGGGCTTTGGGAAGAGGATCTCGCGTCAGTCTTGTGGGCTTACCGAACAACTCCCCAAACTTCTACGGGAGAATCATCATTCAGTTTGGTTTATGGGATGGAGGCGGTTATTCCAGCAGAAATAGTAGGTGGATTGCAGTGTTTAACAGCTTTTAATGTGGAGGAAAATGAAAGGTAGCTCGGGGAGCGATCGAAACGATTGATGAGATACGGGATAAGGCTGCGGCTCGGGTTGAGCACTATAAACAAAGGATACAAGCTGCTTTTAACAAGCGGGTCAAGCATCATTGTTTTCAGGTCGGCGATCTGGTATGGAGGCGGGCTGATGCATTACGTATGACTAAGAAGTTTGAGCCGAATTGGTTGGGTCATTCAAGGTGGTAAATGTATTGCAAGGGGGAGCATATATACTTGAGGATGCAGGTAGATCGACGAATTCTCGATGCGCTATTTTGAGAATCCGTCTCCGCAAGAGTACGTAGCCGGTTGTAGGGCGGAGAGTTCTTCTCGAGTCGTGTCTCTCGAGGATGGATGTTATCGGCTTATCGGTGTCTTATTTGCTCTTATCGTCGATTGAAATTAAACTAATCTAAACTAGGAAAGCAGTAGTCATTGATTTGGTTTGAGTTTTTTACAACTAAACTTAAATTGAAATAGAAGTTTTGAAAGCATTAAAATGTGGAAAGGAAATTAAAGCTTATTTAAAAATGATTTATCTAAACTAGTTAACTAAGAAAGCTTATAATTTGAATTAAGGAAAAGGGAGGGAAAATTAAAGTCTTACTATTTGAAAGAGTCAAACAACATTAATTTAGCGAAAATCAAAGTTTAAGAAGGAAGATTTTATTAAGGCTTCTAAAAGATCGAGAAACTGGTCTAAACAAGCAAACAACTTAAAAGCATAAGTTCAAAAGCTCAAAAGCTATAAAATGAAAAGAAAGGAAATTTGAGAATCTAAACAACAACTAAACTATGATCCACACATCAAAACAAGGATTAAAGCAATATTATGAAAACAAAACAAGATAAATAGAGAAATACTACCAAATGCTTGATTCCACAAAAGCTTGAAAAAGAAAGCTTGATCGTCAACAATGGCTACATCAACTTGAGAAATTCTTCAAAAGATACACCAAACTAAGCTTGAGTTGCTTGCTAACAAGGATCTAACAACTAGCTAAGGAAACTAACTAATTTTTACTAATTAACTAGCATTTTTAATGATCAAATAAAAGGGAGAATTTGTAAAAGGTTGGAAGGAGCTCTCTCTGGGAGGGGAAAGTCCTTCTCTGCAAGTTGGTCCCTGATTGGAAAAGACGTTGTTTGTTCAATCCATCACGCAGGGGCAAAATCGTCCAAAAGCAGTGAAAAATCTGCTTTTCAGTCGATCGACTGTAAAGGATTCGATCGACAGGCAGTCGATCGATCATGTCGGCAGTCGATCGACTGCGTTGTCCAAAACGGACAAAGTCCCTGGAATCCAGTCGATTTTGAGGTTCTAGTCGATTTTGAGGTTCCAGTCGATCGACTAGAAGGGTAGTCGATCGACTGAACTTCCAGTCGGTCGACTGGATTGCTGCACCCGGCTCGATTACTCATTCTCTTCACGTCCGCCGGTCTATCGAACCTCGTTCGCTGTGAATCCTTGCCTGTCCATACGATCCTGAGTCGAGTGAAAACGGTACCAAACGAGCGCGGGCCCCGCTTGGACGTCCTGTGGCCAAGAAAAACGAAAGAGTAAAAGAAACTACAAAAACTAATAAAAAAGGTACAAAAACTAAGAAAACCTAGAACTAACGAAAAACTGCCAACTCAACTCCTAAAATACCTAAAAGCAAGCGAAACACACGCAACGTGATGCAAAAACGGAGTGGACTTCTCTCGTATTTATGGTGTTTATGTACTCCGGCGATATGTCGCAGAGATAGATTTTGAAAAAGTTCCCCCTCGTATGTGGAGTACATGGGGAAGGGGGCACCGTAAACTCCGGTGATATTGGGGTTTTGGGGCTCGTTGAAAATGTCATCATCGGAGTTCCCGTCCATGGTAAAAGGTGGAAATAGGAACGAAAGTAGACGGATTTTGTATTTGAGGGTTCCAAGAATCGAAAGGAACGAACAAGAATGGAAAAACGGGAAAAATTCAAACCAAACGTTCACTGGGGCATTTCGTCGAACACTTGGTGGGCAAGATTTTTGAATATGGAAATAAATGAAATTGGCTCCCAAATCCTACCCAAAAACGCAACCAACAATAACAAACTTCCCCAAGAGATTGTTTAAGTGAATTATCTCGAAGAACTGGTTCGAAAATGGAACGAAAAACCGAGCTATTCCCAAGGAGGTTTTGAATGGAGAGAGGAAGAGAAAAGGGGAACTTCCCGCGAAAATACGAGATGTGGAAAGAAAGTGTCGCTGGTATTCGATCGACGCAAACTCGTGTTTTTTTTATATATATCTTTCTGTTTGTTTTTTTTAAATATTTTTNAAGGACGCAAACATGACCCCCAGTTAATCTGACCAGCCATGTTTGTTCAAAGGTAGAAACAATTTCAATCACATCATAATGTGACCCTAAAGATAGATTTYCTCACACTTGATAATGACCTAGGTTAATCCAGCGAATATCAAAATCTTTGTGTGTCAGGTCTGACCTACCAAAGTGAGACGTATAAGCTCAACTCTATCAGGTCAACGCAATCCCCAGTTAATCTGACCAATCACGTCAAACBAATAGAATCTCACATACAAATCTCGATCTAATGTCAATTAGATTACAGCTTTTCTTATGACAGCACTCTCCGCTAACACGGCATACTGCACTGCCATAAGAGGCTATCACATAATCTAACCGTTGGTAGAAGGAAAGAAAAAGAACGACAAATCGGTTTTTCTTTATAGCCTGATTTATATTCTTAACCTTTAAGAATGAGGGATTTTAATTTTATATCTCATCCGAAATTAAGTTATGATCAATTGTTGATTCTTTACAATTTAGGATCATCATCGAACTTAGTTTCATCCATTCATCATATGAGCGATAAACTAAAACGATTCAGTTGGTGTTCTATTAATTTCAAATTARTTKAACAATTTAAATTAATAAATTAATCCAGCACTTATTTATCGAATTCAAGTTGATTTGAAAAATCGATTATCTTATTTGGGCTCTAGTTGATTTTAATTTCATAAAATTATGGATCAACTAATTTTTCTTATAGAGACTCGAAATATTTAAGTTTTAGGATAAGACTGTCAAACAGTCTGACACGTAAGACTGTCGAACACTCTGACATGTGATTTCCCGTGAAATTCTAAGGCCRACCAAATATTCAGCTATAAGAAATTCCCAACACATGATAATATTCAAATCAACAACTCAACAAATTCAACATGCTCTCGAAAGCCAAAAACACATAAGCAATTAATTGATTTAAAAAACCAGTAGCTCTGATACCACTGTTGGGATTTGGTGGTACCGTCGCGCAGCGAAAAACAATTTTTTTTTTTTAAATTAAATTAATTGAATCGAATTCAATTGACGACGGTCCAATTTCATAATCAATTAATTCAAACAATGTTTTAATTTCTTTTAATAAATAGAAACAATTTGATTTTCTCAACATTGAAAGAGCATGATACGTTTCTATTAAATACATATATATAACAATTATATATATATATATATATATATTAATATATTAAACTTATATATAACAATTATATATATATATTAATATATTAATCATATATTTAATTATATATTATATATANCCCGCTGGGTTCTGGGCACTACGGGCAGTCGATCAACTGCCCCTTTCGGTCGATCGACTATCGGAAGTCGATCGACTGCTCTTGTCAAAAGCTTGAAAATTTCTGGAATCTAGTCGATTTTGCCATTTCAGTCGATTGTGCCCCAGTCGATCGACTTTCTGTAGATCATCAAGTAACTAGTCGATCGACTGGTCTTGCCAAAAAGCTTGAACATTTCTGGAATCCAGTCGATTTGAACCTGCAGTCGATTAGGTAGTCGATCGACTGCATTCCAGCAGCCAACCTCCATTTTCGATCCTCTTTTCTCCCAAGACTCCAGGACTGAACCTACACAAACCCAAAAACTCAAATTAACACTACTTAAGGTTAGAATGTACACAAACTTAAAAGGAAAACAAGAAAGGGTTAGAAGGTCGTGGATTGCCTCCCACGGAGCCCATTTGGTTAACGTCGTTCGCTCGACGATTCTGGTTCGACGATCAAGATCCCATCGGGGGAAAGTCACTCAGGTTCTCCTCCTCTACGATCACTGGCTCGAGAGCTTTTGTTTGCAACATGCCATGCCGGTAAGGTTTGACTCGGGCGCCATTCACTTGGAAACGCTCGTCCGTTTTTGGGTTGATTAACGTTACGGCCCCAAATGGGGATATCTTCTCGACTTTGAAAGGCCTGCTCCATTTGGACATAAGTTTCCCGGGAAACATGGCAAGGCAAGTGTTATAAAGGAGTACTTGCATTCCCTCCTCCAACTCTTTCGGTACAAGCTTCTTATCGTGGAGTAGCTTCGTCTTTTCCTTGTACAAATGGGCACTATCAAACTCCTCATTTCGTAATTCTTCGAGCTCCTCAAGTTGGAGTTTTCTCTCTTCGCCGGCCTGCTTCAAACCAAGGTTGCACGCTCGGATTGCCCACCACGCTCGATGCTCCATTTCCACCGGTAGATGGCATGACTTTCCATACACCAGACGATAGGGACTCATTCCAATAACCGTCTTATAGGCCGTACGGAAGGCCCACAAGGCATCAGTGAGCTTCGTTGACCAGTCCTTCCTGTTCGGTTGCACAGTTTTCTCGAGAATGTTTTTGATTTGGCGATTACTTGTCTCGACCTGCCCGGCCGTTTGCGGATGGTAAGAGGTAGAAACCTTGTGAACAACTCCATAATTTTTCAACACTTGCTCAAGTAGTTTGTTGTTGAAATGCTTGCCACCATCGCTGATTAGCACCTTCGGAACTCCGAATCGGCTGAATATGTTGCTCCGAACGAACCTCACTACTGTATCGCCATCATTCCTCCTTGCTGGGATTGCTTCTATCCATTTAGATATGTAATCCACCTCGACCAATATATATTCGTACTCGTGAGACTTCGGGAAGGGTCCCATGAAGTCGATCCCCCAGACATCGAAGATCTCGACGGCCAAGTTATACGTCATTGGCATCTCATTCTGCTTTCCAATACTACCCATCCGTTGGCATTGATGGCACCTCTGACAATGCTCGTGAGCATCCTTGAAAAGAGTGGGCCAATAGAAACCCGATTGAAGAACTTTGTAGGCGGTCTTTTGGCCACCGAAATGTCCTCCGACTAGATGATCATGGCAATGTGTCAATATCTCCTCTTTTTCCTCGTCCGGAATGCACCTTCTCAACATACCATCCTTCCCGATTTTGAACATATAAGGGTCATCCCAATAATACCCTCGACACATGGTAAGAAACCTCCTCCTCTCGTGATGTGACAGGTCCAGATGGAGCACCTCGCTAGCAATTTAGTTAGCAATATCGGCATACCATGGTGTGACGGACACACCGAAGAGGTTCTCGTGAGCTTGGTTTTCTCTGATGAGTGGGGACTCTTTCTCTCCATTTCCGACCTCCAAACGAGAGAGGTGGTCGGCGACCACGTTCTCGCACCCTTTTCTATCCCTGATCTCTACGTCGAACTCTTGAAGTAGAAGGATCCACCGGATTAGCCTCGGCTTTGCTTGAGGCTTGTTGAAAAGATGACGTAGTGCCGCATGATTTCTATGTATAATCACCCTTGACCCAACGATATATGATTGAAACTTCTCGAGCGAGTAAACCACGACAAGTAGCTCCTTTTCGGTGGTTGTGTAATTTCTTTGAGCGTCATTGAGCATAAGACTTGCGTAGTAGACGACCCGGAGGAGTTTGTCGACTCGTTGCCCCAGGACGGCCCCCACCGCTTCGTTCGATGCATCGCACATTACTTCGAACGGGAGGGACCAATCCGGGGCTATCACCATGGGAGCAGAAGTCAAACTTTTCTTCAATGAATCGAACGCCGCTAGACAAGTATCATCGAACACAAACGGAACGTCGGCACTAAGAAAATGGCACTAGGGGCGGCTAAGCTTCGAGAAGTCCTTAATGAACCTCCTATGTAACCCTGCATGACCGAGGAAGCTTCACACTCCCTTCACGTTGATCAGTGAGGTAAGTTTCTCAATCACGTCGATCTTTGCCTTGTCGACCTCGATTCCTTTAGACGACACCACATGCCCCAAAACTATCCCACTTCTCACCATGAAGTGGCTTTTCTCCCAACTCAAGGTAAGGTGGTTCTCCACACATCTCTCCAAAACACTTGACAAATGGTCAAGACACTCGTCAAAAGTGGAGCCGTAAATAGAAAAATCGTCCATGAAAACCTCCATATACTTGTCGAGCATGTCGGAGAAAATCGAGAGCATGCACCGTTGAAAGGTAGCGGGTGCATTGCACAAACCGAAGGGCATGCGTCGGAAAGCATAGGTGCCAAAAGGGCACGTGAACGTCGTCTTGGATTAGTCTTCCGGCGAGATAGCGATTTGGTAGTATCCCGATAATCCATCGAGAAAACAATACGAATGATGCCCCGCGAGCTTGTCCAACATTTGGTCAATGAACGGGAGTGGGAAGTGGTCCTTCTTGGTGGCGGCATTGAGCTTTCAGAAGTCTATACACATTCTCCATCCGGTGGTTACACGAGTCATCACACGCTCGCCCCGTTCGTTCTCAGTAACTGTTATTCCGCTCTTCTTTGGCACCATGTGGACTGGGCTCACCCATTCACTATCTACGACCGAGAATATTAAACCTTCGGCTACAAGTTTCAATATCTCACCCTTCACAACCTCCATCAGGTTTGGGTTCAGTCGTCGTTGGCACTCCCTTGATGGTTTCACTCCGTCTTGAAGGATGATTCGATGCATACAAGTGGAGGGGCTTATCCCCTTGATATCACCAAGGCTCCACCCTATCGCCTTCTTGTTCTTTTTCAAGACTTCCACCAATCGTGCCTCGTCTCTCGGGGAAATCTCGGCGTAGATGATCACGGGTTTTGTCTCTCCACTTTCCAAGTAAACGTATTTGAGATGGCTCGGAAGGGTCTTGAGCTCTGGTTTTGGCATAAGGGCCGATTCTACACTTGATATCTCAAATATTTCTAACACCCCTTCCGATCTAAACGCTATCCACTCGTCGTCCTCAACATCCTCGTTCACAACCTCCCGAGCGGCTTCCTCAACTAGTTCTTGTATCGGGTCGATCATAGCACAATCGGCATGAAAGGAGGAAGGCGGAATGACTCCCAAATCGTGGATTGAGAAATTCACTGTATCTCCCAGAACCAAGAAAGATAACTTCCCATTTTTCACATCGATCAAAGTGTTTGTCGTGGCCATGAAGGGCCGCCCAAGTAAGATAGTGTGTTCTCGGCCTTCGTTGCTCACCTCCCCGGCGTCCAATACAACAAAATCCACAGGCACGATGAGGCTTCCCACTTGTACCAAAACATCTTCGATCACGCCCTTTGGGTATCGGATTGATCGGTCAGCTAGTTGTAAACACATTCTTGTCTCCTTGAGATCGCCCAACTCCAACTGCTTAAAGATAGAGTAGGGCATCAAGTTGATTCCCGCGCCGAGGTCTAGCATCCCTCGCGTCTCTTTTCCTTTTCCGAGGGTAATCTTGATACAAAAACTCCCCGGATCACCTTCTTTATGTGGGAGAGAATCGCTATAGGCAATGCTTGCCGCGTTCGATATGCATATCTTTTCATTCTCCTCGAATCGGCGTTTCTTAGATGTTAGTTCCTTGAAAAACTTCGTGTAAGCGGGAATATTTCGGATTATGTCGAGCAGAGGAAGGTTTATGTTGACCTTCGACAACATCTTGTACAGCTCAAGGAACTGAGCGTCTTGCTTCGTAGGGCGGACGCGGCTTGGGTATGGAATCGGAGGTCGGTACGGTGCTGTGGACTTATGTAACCCCCCGTCAGCCTGGGACCCCTTCGCCTCACCACTAGAGAGTGATGTGGGAGAGCTAGAAGCGGCTACGGGCTCGCTCGCATCTTGAATAACACGATCTTCTTGGACACTTGTTGAAGGTCCGTCGTCGGGTAGGGCGACCTTGTTGTCTACCACCTTGCCACTTCGGAGAATGGTCACGGCTTGAGCTTGAGCCGGTTGACTTGGTAGCTTGTCCTTGTCCCGTGCTCGTTTTAATTTGTTGACATCTGTAGCCATTTGCCCCATTTGCGTCTCCAAACTCGCGAGCCGTTTGGTTAGCTCGGTTAAGATGGATTCGATGTTCAATTGTCGCATTATCGGCTTGTCTTGCGGAGGCGGATTGGGCGCTTGAGAAGGCGGGAATGGTGGTTGCCGTGCATTGAACGGGGCTTGAGGGCGTGGTTGTTGCATCGGAATCCCGGGTGGCATTTGAGCTTGAGACGTGTCACCATATCTAAAGTTAGGATGGTCCCTTCGCACGTATTGATTTCCGTGTCGATAGGCTTGGTACCCTTGAATCGCATATGCTTACTCGTTGTATCCAACTCCCGGGCACACACTTGCTCCATGACCCGAGATGCCACATGCGAGGCACGTCTCCATCGATCCCGAGAATGGTTGAATGAGGGAGGCTACTTGGCTTTCTAGTTCGGCAATCTTACGGGCCCACTCGGGCTCCTCTTTTGTCGAGACCTCTTTCATTTGCTCCTTTCGCTCCAAGATACTCATGCGATGGTCGTCGGTGGCCATGTTCACAAAGATGTCGTATAGCTCTCTCGTCGAGCGGCCGGCTAAGTTCCCGCCGGCAGCATTGTTCACCATGTGCTTTGATGCGAACGTCAATCCATTATAGAAGAACTGATTCAAGAAATCGCCGGTAAACCGATGGTGGGGGCATTTAGTGAGGTACCCTTTGAGTCGCTCGCTTGTCGGAACGAGGCAATCTTAGCTCGAAAGTTGGCCGTCTTCTCTTGAGAATAGTATTCCTCCATGAACCGTTCGGTGACCATATCCCAATTGGTAAGGGAGTCGGACGGCAATGACATGAGCCAATCAACGGCCTTGTCCTTCATTGTGTACGGGAAACATCTCATCTTGAT
>BMAC01000408.1:768119-778240 GCA_014905375.1 Phtheirospermum japonicum
AGGAAAGCTTGATCGTCAACAATGGCTACATCAACTTGAGAAATTCTTCAAAAGATACACCAAACTAAGCTTGAGTTGCTTGCTAACAAGGATCTAACAACTAGCTAAGGAAACTAACTAATTTTTACTAATTAACTAGCATTTTTAATGATCAAATAAAAGGGAGAATTTGTAAAAGGTTGGAAGGAGCTCTCTCTGGGAGGGGAAAGTCCTTCTCTGCAAGTTGGTCCCTGATTGGAAAAGACGTTGTTTGTTTAATCCATCACGCAGGGGGAAAATCGTCCAAAAGTAGTGAAAAATCTGCTTTTCAGTCGATCGACTGTAAAGGAGTCGATCGACAGGCAGTCGATTGGTCATGTCGGCAGTCGATCAACTGCGTTGTCCAAAATGGCCAAAGTCCCTAGAATCCAGTCGATTTTGAGATTCCAGTCGATTTTGAGGTTCGAGTCGATCGACTAGAAGGGCAGTCGATCGACTGAACTTCCAGTCGGTCGATTGGATTGCTGCACCCGGCTCGATTCCTCGTTCTCTTCACGTCTGCCGGTCTATCGAACCTCGTTCGCTGTGAATCCTTGCCTGTCCATACGATCCTGAGTCGAGTGAAAACAGTACCAAACGAGCGCGGGCCCCACTTGGACGTCCTGTGGCCAAGAAAAATGAAAGAGTAAAAGAAACTACAAAAACTAATAAAAAATGTACAAAAACTAAGAAAATCTAGAACTAACGAAAAACGGCCAACTCAACTCCTAAATTACCTAAAAGCATGCGAAACACACGCAACATGATGCAAAAACGGTAACAAAAATATGTACAAAAAGATGCAAATCACAGGGGGAAAAGTCCTACCTAGGAGCTGGAATGTGTGTATTTGAAGAATTATTATGCCTATAGGGCGGTTACGGTGTACTAATGGGGGGAGAAGGAAACCCTGGACCGGGGTGGACTTCTCTCGTATTTATGGTGTTTATGTACTTATGGGGTGAGAAGGAAACCCTGGACCGGGGTGGATTTCTCTCGTATTTATGGTGTTTATGTACTTATGGGGGGAGAAGGAAACCCTGGACCAGGGTGGACTTCTCTCGTATTTATGGTGTTTATGTACTTATGGGGGGAGAAGGAAACCTGGACCGGGGTGGACTTCTCTCGTATGTATGGTGTTTATGTACTTATGTGGGAGAAGGAAACCCTGGACCTGGGTGGACTTCTCTTGTAATTATCTCGGTGGAAATGTACCCTTCGGAGGGGGAGGGGTATTTTTTACAATATATAATAAAGTTTGGCGAGCTATCTTGATGATTTTTTATGATTAGGTGGTTATGTTGTTTTGCTTATGTTTGGGAGGGATATGTTTGACTTACATATCTTTCTCGAGCTATTGTGTTCTGGTATTATGGATGGTAGTGTTTTCGCTAGCTAATATGTTTAATCTCCAAATTGCGAGCTTACTTTAGCTCCATGGGATTGTTTGTGACTTATGGCGTGATTATTTTTTCTTGAATTACATGGTCTAGTATGATTGCGATTTGTTATAAATTTGCACGACCTATATTTATGGGTTTGCTCTGTATATGGTTTGTTTTACATGGTGTAATTTGCAAGATTATGTATGGTTCATAAATTGAAGAGCTATAATAGATGAAAAGGGATGTGTTCAAAAGTAAAAGTTCATACGAAAACACTGTTTATACATATTGCGGGCATGAATACGGGTTTGTTTGAATTAGAAAAGGTCCACAAACATTCAAGTTGCGCTCGGACCAGACGCGGGAACGATATCTTCAAGAGGCGTCTCCATCTCGGAGGAGAGTTTAGCGGACAGGATAGCTCGACTTTGGCACGATAACCACTATTCAGCGTCGATCGTTGGTTCATATCGCCTTTGAAGGTGCTGAAAGGGGTTAGCTTATCTATGATGGCTGGCACATCAGGGTTATACGTATAATTCAGGGCCGCGACCTCTTCCTTGATTATTCCGGCAGCTTTGTAAACCCACTCTTGAGCGCCACCAGCCATCTTTCCAAAGTATATGGAGGATTTCATGTAGGACTTCACCAGTTCCTCTCAGTAAGCGCCAATGAACTTTGTGCCCGCTGCACTCGTGAGAAAGGTCCGCCGACCTTTAGCCATGCTTTGCTCATGCCTCACTTGATTTCGCTCCTGAAGCTTCTGGTTTTCTGCCTTGAGCTCTCCTGCCTATTTTTGCGCATCCTTGAGCTCAGTACCCATGCGAGCTATCTCCTCCTTCAGGCTATTTACTTGGATCTTTAGGATTAATATCTCCTCCTCGCGAGCCTTCAACAGTTGGTTCACGCCATCCAGCTCCCCTTGAGTCAGAGATAGTTGCCGCGTTTGTTGCTTAGTTTGTGCGGTCATCTCATCACATGTTTTCTAGAGCTCGCTCACCGCGGACCGAGCCACCAACTCCTCGGAAAACTTGGAAACTAGGGGACTCAGCTGCATCATGGCATTTATAAGAGTTTGCAGATGTTATTTAATAGGGGGCGGGGCTCTTGGGGTTTACCTGTATGATTATTCGCTCGTCAAGAAAGGCCTAGACCTCTTTGGCGTTATCACACTGGGCTAGTCCTTTGCCCAGATCTAGATAGCTCGAGGAGGTCGCAGCATATGTTTTGCGGAGGAGACGGCGTTTTTGGATGGGGGAGCTCGGACTCTTGACAGCAGGCTTGAGAGGACACTTCCCTTTGCCTTTTGAAGACCTTTGCATTGGCTGTACCTCCTCCAGGTCGTCCTCTTCCTAATCGGCCTCTGTTCCAAAGGTTTGGTTTAGCACTTCATCCACATTGATTGGAGGAGGCGCTGGGACAACGGCGGGCTGTGGCGTAGGTAGTTCCGTGACTTCCTCGGAGCTCGGCGATGCACACCTCTTGACAAATGCAACTACAATAGCAGAGGGGTATTATTATTCGATTTTAGTAATGGATAATGTAGAATTACAAACATGGGAGACCTACTGAACTCTTATTTGGTCAAGGCAATATCTGGGTCGACTGGGCGAGAGTCGATGCCTACGTAGCGGATGGGCGCTTACTCCATTCCGCGAGCTGGTTAGAGTATTTTTTGTATAAAATGGGTAAGTGTTGAGGATTAGGAAGTTTGGCTTGTTTTGGGGTATGGTATTGCAGCTCAGTCGGAAAAGGCCATTCCTCCGTGTTGTGAATAAAGAAGAAGTTCTTCTTCCATTCGGGGACTTTATTTGAGGGGTTTATTAAAAAGCGGGATTTGCTCGTGCTGGCAGAAAGGTAAAAAGAGTTTTGTTGATATTTTATTTGAAAGGAAAATTGGAAAAAGTCTGGGTCAGGTTGGGTATTATAATATTTACACAATATAATATACCCCGCCAACAATTTCATAGAATTGGGGGTTAATTGTAAAGAGGAAACTTTATACAGGCGAGAGATCTCAATGTAAAACTGGTGTGGAGGGAACCTAAATCCTACTCTAAGTAGCTCGTCAAAAAGGGTTATGTGGTTTGGAGAGGGTTTCATAGGATCTAGGTGAAGAATATCGGGTAGGATCATTTCAGCTAGAGCCGGCAATTTTAGGCCCGGCCCGATTTTTGCCGGGCTTGGGCCTTGAAATACCATGCCCAAAAAAATCGGGTCGTTTTTGGCCCGGTCTAATAGGCCCGATTTGGCGGACTGGCCCGGCCCGGCCCAATTTGGCCCGCCCTTTAACACTATATTACCTACGATGGGCCGGGCTTGGGCCAATGAAATTGCAGCCCGATGAAATTTTGGCCCAGCCCGATTTTTGGTGTTGGCCCGGCCCAGCCCATTGCCAGCTCTAATTTCAGCGGTGTGGTGGAGGTTAAGGGTTTGTTTTAATTCGTCAAGTTTTTCTGGGTCAGGGAGGAGCCAATAATTATCCTTGACCGCCTTGGTTGCTAGGTTCGAGGGAGGTAGGTCGGCAACATTTATGGAGCGAGCTACAGTCACTGGGTTTTCCAGGAAATGCTCGCAGGGCGGTGGGTTCGTAAGGGCTAAGGGGATACCCTCTGGTATATTCGTAAGGGCTAAGGGGGCGGAGGAAGGATCTTCGGGTATGTTTTCTAGAGAGGCTTGGGCGTCGACATGAACCCTAGTTTGGGCTTCTAAGTCCGGCCAGTTGACGTCGAATACTGGCTCGTCACGAAGGCCGGCGGGTGGAGATGGGGGTTGTTTCCGTCTTCTGGTAAAAATGTAGGGGTTCACAATGGGGTTTGAATCGGGGGAGAGGTTGGAATTTTGGGAATTGGGATTGGAGGAAGCTAATTTCATCATCAATTAACAAATACGGGGGGAGGGGGACAGCACAAGATACTGCAACTCAGCAGATGCAACACATATGGCAACAAAATTAAATTAATGAAAAAAAAAAGGGGGGGGGGGGGGGGGTTAGAAGACTTACACATTTTTTGGTATCCTGGAGGTCAGTGACGAGTTTGTGCAGTTGATAATATTTTTTGAAATTTTGAGGATATACGAGCTTTTTTGCAGAACGGAAATGGCGAAGTTTTACGAAGTGTTTTGGGTAAAGTGAGAAATAAGGGAGATGAAGGGATTTCTTGTTGGGCGGCGGAAAAGCTGATAGGACAGATTGGAGCGGGAGTTGGTAGGGTTTTTTTGGGGAATGTTTTGGGCCCACGATGTTTATTATACTACGAGAAAATAAGGGAGTGACACGTGCCCGACACGCTTTCAAGCTGCATTTAATGAAACTTAAAAGGGACGTGATGGGTAAGGAGAGGCGTGTTTGGACTTTATGGGCTATTTATGATTACGTTTTCTTGTATTGTTGTGCACGATTACGACTTCGGGTTGTGGAAGAAGGGTTGTATGGTTTTAGGTCGTCATATATAAAGTTTGGGGACTTGGTCTGAGGACTCGTGGGCCGTCCCTTACAAGGGGATACTTTTTCTTAAAAGGACAAGCGAGCTGATATTTTGGAGGTCGCGGGTACACATGGTAATTTATCCTGGGATGATTGGTTTTATAGTTCGGTATGCCGAGTTGGGTGATTCTGAAATATGGTTTGGTAAGATGAAAGGGTAATCTGTTTGTGTTTATATTTTATTGTTGTGCTTTTTTAATTCTGTTTTACATGTATTATCTGATTTCGTACCTCAATCAGCTAGAACATGGGGGACTAGCTGATACGTCACTAGAAATCCTTACATAATATATGAGGATATTTATCGTAGGCGACCTCATCTCTTGGAAAGGGTATTTCTTCTGGGAGGTGAGAAAGCTGATTTTATCGAGTGGTGATCTTGTTCATAGAGTAGCGATCTGTAATATGCGGATGAGTTCTCATATAGGGTCGCAACCTCTTATACTTTTATGTGTTGGGCGTTAGCTGTTGAGCTCGGTTATAGGCTTTATAAATATCGGGCCCTAATGGGCTTATATGGATGGTCTATGGGGTCCCAACGGACTATATGGAAAAGATAATGGGCCCAGGCCTATTCTGGTAATTTAATGGGAGATTTATTGTTTATGGAAACTTAGCATATAGGAAGAATCCTAATTCTAAGTCGGTCATGGTATTTATGGTATTGTGAAACACTAGCTTGGGGAACACTTCTCTTATCTCTATAAAAGGGGTGCATACCTCTCATTATTTTTACGCTGTTTTATTGTGATTTGGGCTCTCTAAATTTGTCTCTTGCTTTATCTAACTTAACCATCTGAGGACCTTCACGGGTCTGATTATCGACTCGACTGAAGGTGCTATTTTGCAGGATCGGCGAGGTCGTCAGGAGGTTCGTTGAATGCTTAGTAGGTCGCTGTGACGTATTTGGAATCTATTTTAGGTCGATGATCTCAAATTTGAGGTTAGTACCCCATATTCTTGGTAACCAATCTTTTTGGTTTTATCAGCCCCATCTCTATTTTTTTTTCCGCAACGTCATTTTTTGTTCATGCGGGAGAGAGTGCCAATAGGACGTAGGCATTGAGAATGAAGACGAAGACAATTAACAATCAATGGTTTTTAAATTTTTGGTGATGACCTTGGAATTCACTTAGTATTTTTCAAAAGAAAATATTTTCCGCTTCGATTGGTCTTTCAATACGTGCCAAACATCTACATTGGTAAAACCTGTGCCAAAATCCGAACGATATAATCTTTTTGCACGGGCAAGCTAAAAAAACATTGAGATAGAGAAATAAGATGAATAAATCTTAAAATGCATGATAAATAAATACGACATTAATATGCGTTAATAAATACCTTCATGTCGTCGTTACTCCACTTTGATAACCCTCAACCTCGTACATTTTGCATTGGAATTGAAGCACCCCGCAGTCCAATGTTTTCGTGAAACCATTAAAGTTTATTGGCCACTTACTTCCACATTTTGGAACGCTCTGAACCCGTTGCCTCCGTTACTTAGAATTGAAGAAAATTTGTTTTATGATGAAAAGAATAAATTGGGATTAATTGTTGATTTTGTGCCAAAAAAAATAGACATTGGTGTTGAGATGAGATTTGAGTTCGAAAAGAAAATGAGTTTTGTTGTGACAACGAGAAATTGAGCACTTGTTCAATACTTTAGATATTTTTTTTTTGAAATTTAAATAATCATTTTACTTTATTTTTTGAATTCCAAAATTATAAACTATTAATGTCTTCTTTTTATCTATATATTTTTTCTTAGATTTTTTTCAACTTTATTTTTAAAATTTAGATTTCTTTTCCAATATTGTTTTTTATTTTTTTAATTTTTCAAGTTTCTTCTGATAAAAAAAAAAACTAGGCTGATATTAATTTTGACCGTTGGGTCTCTAATAATCAAGTAATCTTAATAGTTCAAAAATAATTAAAAAAAATAGTGCCAGCCTTCGCCACGGGGTAAACTTCCCCGCGGGCCCACCATCTTCCATGCGCTCCATCCCCGCAGGATAGAAAAAAATGTGTTGGATTACATATACAACTAGGTTAACACCAGTATATTACACATAATTTAAAAAAATATAAAAGATATTTATGATATATAAAGAGTTTATATCTTAAATCAAAAGTTCAAACGATTTCGTGTTCTCAACAGTGTTTTGTACATAACTAACCATTATTTATTAATTATTGTCATTATTAAATAATTTTATATTTCAATGTTTATATGAATTTCATTAATAATATTATTTACATATTTTCGAAAAATTAAAAAAATATCATATTCTCAACTAGCGAGAACCCGGCGAAAACCTGCATCTAATATCTATTTATTAATTATTATTATTAAATAATTTTATATTTTGACCTTCAATTTAATTTGTTAATAATTATTAGTTAAATACTTAGAAAAATCAAATGATATCATACTAACAACCCGTGTGTAATCTCTATCTATTAATTGTTATAATTATTAAATAATATTATAATTTAATATAGATTAAATTCATTAATAATTATTAGTAACAGTTTTAGAAAAACTTAAAAGGTGTCATACTCTCACCTATGTCATGGTACAGGTGTCTAATAAATATTTATTAATTATTATTATTATATTCTTTTATATATTTATGTTTAGATTGAGTCTATTACTAATATCCAGTTACACACACACACACACACACACACACATATATATAGGATTGGGTCCAAATGAGAACCCCGTCATTATGACAAATACTTGGGTGAGACCGGTCTCATAGAATGAGACCACTTTTAACCCACATAATACAAACTGACCCATTTACAGCCCGCCCGCCCGCTGCCCCACCCTTTCATATTAATTACTAATTAAAAATAGCATCATCTCCTCCCTCCCGTCTTCTCTCGCTCTCTCGCAGAAAACAAATATCGGCCCTGCACCGCTATCTCCTATTGTTCGCCAAATACAAAAGGGGAATGAACAACACCCGAAGAAAAAGTCTAGGTTTTCAAATCTCAACCTACGGGAGACCCGCTGGTGGACAGATCGGTGCGATTAGTGCAGTTCCTGCCAGTCGTGTAGGGTAAACATGTTTTACCGGTTCAATCAGGGCGAGTTTCATGGGATCGAGCTGATGAACCGGACGACGGCTTAGCAACTGTACGATGACATGAAGTGGGTGCTGACTTGTTCAGAAGCTGCCGGAGGGGATTGTCACTTCACAACATGCTTTCACAGTGATGATGAGTTTTAATTAATTGGGTGCTGACTTGTTTGGATACTAATAACAGCAATGAGATACCTTTGTTTCACTTTGTATTCCACTTTAGCACAAATAAATTTAAGTTCTGAAAAACTTCGATTTTGGGTTGATTTGTCTGGTCCGACCCAGCTCTATATTGATCTCTGGCTTGGTGTTGGCTCAGTTATCATATTTATTTTATCGTCGTTTCGTGTCTGATTAACGTAATGTTATATTTGGTCAAATATGTTTTTGTATCACAAAACCGGATTCAAGTATCACAAGTTATAATAAAAGTATACGGGAGGCGGCGAAGATGGGGATACGGGAGGGTTGAGTGGGTGGTGCTGGACTGGAATTTGAACGCAATTCAGTTTTACAAGCAGAGGGGGCGCAGATATTGCCAGAGTGGAGGATTTGTAGGCTGGCTGGTGACGCACTTCAGGCTTTCACTCGCTTTAGTCTTTAATTGTGATGTATTAGTTGGGTTGTTTGTGACTGTGATTCTTCAAGAATTTCTCGATCATGAAGAGTATCTGTACTGAGTTTTATCTGTTATGATGCAAACATGTAGTGAATGTCGTACTACTTTGTCTTTATGAATGTGTTAAGCTTTAGTTGACTGGCAATGTGATTGTTGGTGTTTGAATTATCTGTAATTTTAATGTTTCGTTTTTAATTGCTCAAAATCGGTATAGATGGGTTTTTTAGCGCACAAAAAAAAAGTTATAATAAAAGTATCACAATAAATTCTTTAAATTTCAGGACATAATATACATTTTCTTTTTCCCGTAAATTTCATTGAGTATTATAAATTGTCTTAAAGTATCACAAAATATTGTCAAAGTATTACAAAAGATTGTTAATGTATCACAAGTTTTTTATACATATTTTTACAATAAAGCATAATTAACTAACGTTTTTAACTCAAGTTATTTGAGTATCACAAAATATTGTTAAAGTATCACAAAAGATTGCTAAAGTATCACAAAATATGGTTAAAATATTATAAGTTTTTTTATACCTATTTTTAATTAAATTATAGCTAAGTAATGTTTTTAACTCAAAGTTGTTCAGGTATCATAAAACATTGTTAAAGTATCACAAGTTTTTTATACATTTTTTATAATAAAGCATAGTTAATTAACGTTTTTAACTCAAGTTATTTGAGTATCACAAAATATTGTTAAAGTATCACAAAAGATTGCTAAAGTATCACAAAATATTGTTAAAATATCACAAGCTTTTTATACCTATTTTTAATTAAAATATAGTTAAGTAATATTTTTAACTCAAGTTGTTCAAGTATCACAAAACATTGTCAAAGTATTACAAAAGATTGTTAAAGTATCACAAGTTTTTTATACATATTTTTACAATAAAAGCATAATTAATTACGTTTTTAACTCAAGTTATTTGAGTATCACAAAACATTGTTAAAGTATCACAAAACATTGCTAAAGTATCACAAAATATTGTTAAAATATCACAAAATATTCGTTATAAATATCAAAGTTTATTAACCAATTTTTTATTAAAGTATAGCTAAACAATGTTTTAGCTCAAGATTGTTAAAGTATCACAAAAGATTGTTAAAGTATCACAAGTTTTTTATACATATTTTTACAATAAAAGCATAGTTAATTAACGTTTTTAACTCAAATTATTTGAGTATCACAGAACATTGTTAAAGTATCACAAAATATTGTTAAAGTATCACAAAAGATTATTAAAATACCACAAGTTGTTTATACCTATTCTTAATTAAAGTATAGTTAAGTAATGTTTTTAACTCAAATTGTTCAAGTATCACAAAATATAATATTAAAGATGTTATATACAAGTTTTTTATACATATTTTTACAATAAAACATAGTTAAGTAACATTTTTAACTCAAATTATTTGAGTATCACAGAACATTGTTAAAGTATCACAAAATATTGTTAAAATATCACAAAAGATTATTAAAATACCACAAGTTGTTTATACCTATTTTTAATTAA
>BMAC01000408.1:778265-794044 GCA_014905375.1 Phtheirospermum japonicum
GTCTTTATTTTCATTAACGTGATTATAAAATCGATGGCTCTTTTGAGGGAAAAAAAAAAACAAAACTTCTTTTAGTTTGTTGGAAGAACGGGTTGTAATAACAAGAATCACCCTTGAAATTTAGATAAGGATGGGATGAAAATATGTAATTTGTTCAATATTACTCAATTACTCATTTAATCCAAATCTTCCATCCATATGTATTTGCCCCTTCACCATTTTAATCGATAAATAAAAAGTCATGATGATTACGTATTTGTTACTCACGTTTTATTTGACAAATAAAAAATTATAATACTTCATTTTTTTTATGTGTCATTCGAGGCCTAATATTTATGTAATTTAATATGTTCTTATTATAATTTTTACTAATTTATCCTTTTCTTTTATTATATTTTGCTAATTTAATATTTTTTATTTAATTCAATATACTCTTTTTACTATACTAAATTAAAATACAAATAATTTTATATATAATTAAAAAAATCTAAAATTTTATCTTAATTAAAAGATAAATTACATATGAAATAATATAATTAAAAAAACTTAATAATGAAGATAATTAAATAGCTTATATTTATAATAAATTTTAAATTATTTAGTTTTTGAATTTCAAATATATTATACAGTAAATTATGAATTATTTGTAGTTTTATATATATATATAATATAATATATAAGGTTGGGTTCAAACGAGAACCGCGTCATTATATGTAAACCTAGGGGACTCATCTTGACTATTAGATCGAATAATTTTGATGGTTGGAGATCATGACATGTCAGCATGATAATAATGTAAAAAAATGCATTAATTAATTAAAAAGAGTATTTTGGACATATATCAACGTTTACAAAGAGCACTACATTGTTCTTTAGAAAACACCAATAGATTAAAAAAAAAAACACTACGATTGTATAAAAAAGTATCGGCAAATTTCGTCTATAAACTGGCAAATTCAAAAAATTGAAATGAAACTAAAATCTTCAACAAACCATAACTTTTTCAAATTTTATTCGTTTTGAATGAAAATATATATCAAATTAATCATATTCTCAAGATCTACAATTTAAGATACATATTGCATATTTTAAAACGTAAAAAATATATATATATAATTAAATTAAAAAACTGGACTGATTTTTAGCACTACAGTAATGTGTAAAAAGCACAATGAACCTGGGACAAATAATTGCAACTGTGCAATATTAGATCTAAGGGCCAGGGATTTAGTCCCTAAGTTCACATATAATGACGGAGTAGGTCTTGGGTGAGGACCGATCTCATAGAATGAGACCACATTTTACCATTTTGTAAGGTGATCCCATACCCAGGAAACTATCCAAACCCAGACCCAACCAACCCAAAACTGGGACCCAACCCCCTTCAATTTTTCAAATTTGTCAGAAAAATAGTAAAAAAAAATCAGAAAAAATCTGAAAATTTGCAGTTGATGCGCAACAATAAGACGAACAATCGTACAACCCAGAATTGCAATACGATGAACAACGAATATTTGGTGAATTTTTCAAATTTTCAAACTAGCCGAGAAAAATAGTAAAAAAAATCGAAAAAATCTGAAAATTTGCAGGTTGATGCCCAACAATAAGACGAACAATCGTACATCCCAAAATAGCAATACGATGAACAATGAATATTTGGTGAATTTTTTCAATTTTTCTGGAATATTTGGTAAATTTTTCTCAATTTTCAAATTAGCCGAAAAAATAGTAAAAGAAATCGAAAAAATCTGAAAATTTGCAGGTTGATGCGCAACAATAAGACGAACAATCGTACAACCCATAATTGCAATACGATGAACAACGAATATTTGGTGAATTTTTTCAATTTTTCAAACTAGCCGGAAAAATAGTAAAAAAAATCGAGAAAATTTGAAAATTTGCAGGTTGATGACCAACAATAATACAAACAATCGTACATTCCATAATAGCCATACGATGAACAACGAATATTTGGTGAATTTTTTTAATTTTTCTGGAATATTTGGAGAATTTTTTCAATTTTTCAAACTAGCCGGAAAATAGTAAAAAAGATCAGAAAAATTTAAAAATTTGCAGGTTGATGGCGCAACAATAAAACGAATAATTGTTTAACCCAGAATTGCAATGCGATGAACAACGGATATTTGGTGAGTTTTTTTTAATTTTTCTGGGATATTTGGTGAATTTTTTCAATTTTTTAAATTGGCCGGAAAAATAGTAAAAAAAAATCAGAAAAATTTAAAAATTTGCAGTTGATGCACAATAATAAGACGAATAATCTTATAGCCCATAATTACAATACGATAAACAACGAATATTTGGTGAATTTTTTCAAATTTTCTTGAATATTTGGTGAATTTTTTCAAATTTTCAAATTGGCCGGAAAAATAGTAAAGAAAATCGAAAAAATCTGAAAATTTGCAGATTGATGACGAAATAATAAGATGAACAATTATACAGCCCAGAATTGCAATATGATGAACAACGAATGTTTTGTGAAATAATAAAAAACTTGTGATATTTTAACAATATTTTGTGATACTTTAGCAATGTTCTGTGATACTTTAACAATGTTTTGTGATACTCAAATAACTTGAGTTAAAAACGTAATTAATTATGCTTTATTGTAAAAATATGTATAAAAAACTTGTGATACTTTAACAATCTTTTGTAATACTTTGACAATGTTTTGTGATACTTGAACAACTTGAGTTAAAAACATTACTTAACTATACTACCACACTTTTCATTCATATTTCTCTTACCCTCGATTTTTCTTCAATCTTAATTTGGGGAAAATTAATTCCATTTTCAAATTCGTTTTGCAGCAGTAAAATAAATTGTTTGCAAGATTCGGCAATGGTGGGCATAATCTTAGGAGGAAATTGGGTACTTCTTGTCAATCTCATTTTACTTATCAAGATCCAAGGTGACGAATATACGTAGTAGTTGATATATACGCTTATTGGGAGCTAATTGTGCTGTAGAAAACTTCTAAGGTTTCGTTTACCATTTTATGAATTTTTTAATTAATTCTATGGGAGGAAATTTATGTCTGACATTCACATGATTATGATCTGAAACCATTGACTTTGTTTTTGTTGTTGTTGAGATTGTGGAAATAGAGAAAATTCACCCGTAATCTGAAGGAGAACTTATCTATCATATTCACGAATTTGCTAATTAATTTGTATTTATTTTCTCAACAATTTTATCCTTTGCTTCTCGATTGTTTGTTCTTATTTCTTCTTGGTTGCATTCTTTGTTCTTAGTGACATATATCTAGTTGGATTAGCTTAGTGATTCATGGTTAACTTGATTGTGATTTGCAGTTCGTATCAGATAGAAGAAATTACACACACATTACAATACACATCTTTGAATTTAAAAAAAAAACTAATGAAATAGTTGACAGAGCTTCTACTAGTCGGGATCGGCTGCTGGTTTCAATCTGATTCCTCGAGTATAGTTAAGTAATGTTTTTAACTCAAGTTATTCAAGTATCACAAAATATTGTTAAAGTATTACAAAAGATTGTTAAAGTATCACAAGTTTTTTATACACATTTTTACAATAAAACATAGTTAAGTAACATTTTTAACTCAAATTATTTGAGTATCACAAAACATTGTTAAAGTATCACAAAAGATTGTTAAAATATCACAAGTTTTTTATTATTTCACAAAACATTTGTTGTTCATCGTATTGCAATTTTGGGTTGTATGATTGTTCATCTTATTGTTGGTCATCAACCTGCAAATTTTAAGATTTTTTCGATTTTCTTTACTATTTTTCTGGCCAATTTGAAAATTTGAAAAAATTCACCAAATATTCAAGAAAATTTGAAAAAATTCACCAAATATTCGTTGTTTATCGTATTATAATTATGGGCTATAAGATTATTCGTCTTATTATTGTGCATCAACTTGCAAATTTTTAAATTTTTCCGATTTTTTTTTACTATTTTTCCGGCCAATTTAAAAAATTGAAAAAATTCACCAAATATCCCAGAAAAATTAAAAAAACTCACCAAATATCCGTTGTTCATCGTATTGCAATTCTAGACTAAACAATTATTCGTTTTATTATTGCGCATCAACCTGCAAATTTTTAAATTTTTCTGATCTTTTTTACTATTTTCCGTTTAGTTTGAAAAATTGAAAAAATTCTCCAAATATTCCAGAAAAATTAAAAAAATTCACCAAATATTCGTTGTTCATCGTATGGCTATTATGGAATGTACGATTGTTTGTATTATTGTTGGTCATCAACCTGCAAATTTTCAAATTTTCTCGATTTTTTTTACTATTTTTCCGGCTAGTTTGAAAAATTGAAAAATTCACCAAATATTCGTTGTTCATTGTATTGCAATTATGGGTTGTACGATTGTTCGTCTTATTGTTGCGCATCAACCTGCAAATTTTCAGATTTTTTCGATTTCTTTTACTATTTTTTCGGCTAATTTGAAAATTGAGAAAAATTACCAAATATTCCAGAAAAATTGAAAAAATTCACCAAATATTCATTGTTTATCGTATTGCTATTTTGGGATGTACGATTGTTCGTCTTATTGTTGGGCATCAACCTGCAAATTTTCAGATTTTTTCGATTTTTTTTACTATTTTTCTAGCTAGTTTGAAAATTTGAAAAATTCACCAAATATTCGTTGTTCATCGTATTTCAATTCTGGGTTGTACGATTGTTCGTCTTATTGTTGCACATCAACTTGCAAATTTTCAGATTTTTCTGATTTTTTTTACTATTTTTCTGACAAATTTGAAAAATTGAAGGGGGTTGGGTCCAGTTTTGGGTTGTTGGGTCTGGGTTTGGATAGTTTCCTGGGTATGGATCACCTTACAAAATGGTAAAATGTGGTCTCATTCTATGAGATCGGTCTCACCCAAGACCTACTCCGTCATTATATGTGAACTTAGGGACTAATCCTGGCCTTAGATCTAATATTGCACAGTGCAATTATTTGTCCAGGTTCATTGTGCTTTTTACACATTACTGTAGTGCTAAAATCAGTCCAGTTTTTTTAATTTAATTATATATATATATTTTTTACGTTTTAAAATATGCAATATGTATCTTAAATTGTAGATCTTGAGAATATGATTAATTTGATATATATTTCATTCAAAACGAATAAAATTTGAAAAAGTTATGGTTTGTTGAAGATTTTAGTTTCATTTCAATTTTTTGAATTTGCAGTTTATAGACGAAATTTGCGATACTTTTTTATACAATCGTAGTGTTTTTTTTGTTAATCTATTGTGTTTTCTAAAGAACAATGTAGTGCTCTTTGTAAACGTTGATATATGTCCAAAATACTCTTTTTAATTAATTAATGCATTTTTTTACATTATTATCATGCTGACATGTCATGATCTCAACCATCAAAATTATTCGATCTAATAGTCAAGATGAGTCCCTAGGTTTACATATAATGACGGGTTCTCGTTTGAACCCAACCTTATATATATATATATATATATATAACTACAAATAATTCATAATTTACTTGTATAATATATTTGAAATTCAAAAACTAAATAATTTAAAATTTATTATAAATATAAGCTATTTAATTATCTTCATTATTAAGTTTTTTTAATTATATTATTTCATATGTAATTTATCTTTAATTAAGATAAAAAATTTTAGATTTTTTAATTATATATAAATTATTTGTATTTTAATTTAGTATAGTAAAAAGAGTATATTGAATTAAATAAAAATATTAAATTAGCAAAATATAATAAAAGAAAAGGATTAAATTAGTAAAATTATAATAAAGAACATATTAAATTACATAAATATTAGGCTCGAATGACACATAAAAAAATGAAGTATTATAATTTTTTATTTGTCAAATAAAACGTGAGTAACAAATACGTAATCATCATGACTTTTTATTTATCGATTAAAATGTGAGGGGCAAATACATATGGATGGAAGATTTGGATTAAATGAGTAATTATAATATTGAAAAATTACATATTTTCATCCCATCCTTATCTAAATTTCAAGGGTGATTCTTGTTATTAACCCGTTCTTCAACAAACTAAAAGAAGTTTTGTTTTTTTTTTTCCCTCAAAAGAGCCATCGATTTTATAATCACGTTAATGAAATAAAGACATAAAATAAAATGGGAACACCATATTCTTACACATATTTAATACATCATTTTATTCAAGAAAATGCAGCGTCACCACATTGAAAACCCTCATTGCTAGGACAAACACAGTTAACAAGTATAACTACAGAAACATGTATCAATTAGTACACATTGTCCACGTGCTTTGTCCCCTTTTAAGTTGTCGCACAATATAGAACATTCTCTCTCGTCGCAGTATTGATCCCGAAAGGGGATTTGATCAGTGCACTTATCTGCCATGCTAATTTCACTCCCTGCAATCCCAACATCACAAATATTTACTCAATAATAATGAATAACAAAGAGTATCGAAATGTATAACAATGCAATAGAAACTACATTAAACTATAGAATAAAAAGATTAAACTTTCAGTACAACAAAGTTCAAATGGTTTTATTGTTATGTATTAATTAATTATAATCAAAGTAATTACTCGAATATACATAGGCCACAGATCATATAAAGTCCGATAAGTATTTAACTTTGTATTTACCTTAGCAATTGCACCACTCTTACCGGTGCAATTTGTAAAAGAGAAGCACTACCATGGGTGTATATATATATATATATATATATATATAATTCTGAAGATAACTAGGTTGCTTTGTTTATTCTTTTTTACAATTAAACTGAACTGTAGGTAGTTTTTGTAATAAACTCTGTACAAAATATATTGTAGAATGTTTGATTACCTAGAAGAACAAAGAAGGAGAGAAGGATAAGCATGGAAACTGGGGCAGCCTTCATGTTTGAGATGCCTAATTCCTCTCTATCACTGCAGAAAAATGGTGAGATTTGTTGGTTCAAAGTAAACGATGCTTTTTATAGCACATTTGCAATATTATTACAGGGACAATTATTAATTACATAATAATACATAGCAGATAATATGTAAACATATATGATTACAAATTTAATGTTGGGGGAAGAATATGGTCCTTACTATGGAATAGAATCCACCCAATATGGAATTTAATATACTAAACTCAGCCTCATGTATGCAAAATCATATATGGGTGTCGAATGATTTTGGTTTAATTAAATAAATAATATATATTAAATATAAATTAAAAAAATGTGTTACTTTCAAAAAAAGTTATAAAAATGTGTCGGGATGCTCCTGGAAATAGCGTCCCGATCACATTCTAAAAGGTATAAAAAAAAAGTTCTAAAAAAGAACACCGGGACGCTATTCCCAAAAGCATTCCGGACCTAAATTAACACCCCAAATTTTTTGGGGCCGAAATGAAAAAAAAAATACTGGGGGGCGGGACGCTTTTCTGAATAGCGTCCCGGGGTATTTAAAAAAAAAAAATAACAGGGGTCGGGACGCCACTGGGAAAGGCGTCCCAGGGCATTTTTGCAAAAAAAATAAATAAATTCGCAACCCTAAAACCCACAAAAACACACGCATAACACACACAATTCACACTTACCTCTTCAACATTCCAGCGGCTGCAGCATAGGAGAGGAGCTTGAAGCTGAAAAAATGTAAGTTCTTCTTATTATATTATTTATTAGTTGTTAATTCTAGTGTTTATGTATTATATTGTTATTGTTATTGTTATTTTTAATTTTAATGAATTACAATTAAATTTATGTTTTGTTTGTATATATTAAATTTAGATGTTTTTTGAGTTTTAGTTATGAATATTTACGAAATTTTATTTGGTTTGTTTGTGAATTTTTTTGTTAATTGTTAATTGATTAGGAAAATTGTTAATTTTTTTTGAATTGATCATGGAAATTGATTATGGAAATTCTTGACCTTAAATTATTACTTTCTATTTAATTGCTTGTAAATATTTACGAAATTTTAGTTATGAACATTTACAAAATTTTATTAGGTTTGTTTGTGAGTTTATTTGTTAATTGTACTTTTATGGAGTATTTTCTATGCAAATTGTTAAAAAAAAAAATTTGTGAATTGTTCATGGAAAGTGATTATGGAAAATATTGACATTCAATTGTTACCTTCTATTTAATTGCTTTTGAAGAAACTATTAATTTTATTTGCTTGTTCACCTTCAATTCTTTTTTGTTAATTGTTCATAGAAATTGATTTTATTTGCTTGTGAAAAAACTATGAATTACGGGAATATGTGATTTTATTAATTTTGTGAGAAATTATTAATTATGTGAAAATTTGAATTTATTTGTTTGTGATGTAATTATCAATTATGTGAATATTTGATTTTATTTATTTTGTGAGAAATGACTAATTATGTGAATATTTGAATTTATAAGAAATTATTAATTATGTGAATATATGAATTTATTTATATTTTTAGAAGTAAGCGCACATATGGCGATTATGTCTTCTGGCAATGAATATGACATGTATGCATCAATTCTACGAGACGAGAGTGGATATGCAAATGTAGATTCCACCGAGCATCATCCCCCACCGTCGATCCCGAACTACCCCGCCGATTGCTTCGGACCAGATGAAGGAAGCGATTCTGAAAATGGGTTAAATGAACTAGATGATGATGGTCATGAAACTGACGAGGAACTCTTTCAGTTGGGGGGTAGCGTACCAGTTGAAGATCCTTTTGAACCTACCTTGGATGAACTTGCCCCTACAACCCATAAACGAGCGGATAGAGGATCGGCACTGTACAAGAACATACCATTTTTCGATCACGTATACGAAGATGTTCCTATTTATTCTATTGGTGTCCCTCAACCGGACTTGTACTACAATAAAGACGAAAGAGTGTTGAGAATAGGCATGATATTTAGAGATAAAAGACATTTGATGTGGGCTGTCAAAGATTACTCTGTGCTCGTCGCCAAGTATTCGTATAGAGTGGTAGAAAGCAATCCTACAATTTGGAGAGTTGTTTCATGTCGAATTCACTTAGTGAGAATAATGTAGATATTAACGAATCATCTGAATGCGGATGGTGGCTCCGCGCTAGTTTTTGGAAACGGAAGGGTGCTTGGGTAATCACAAGATTGGGTTCTGAGCACAGATGTCTCGCATCGTTTACACGTAAAGATCACCCCAATTTGTGTAAAAATATGATTGCTATGCTCATTACCAGCCACGTTGAGCAGGATCCGTTATATAGCGCCTTACATGTCCAGCAGGCTGTCAAACAAGAATATGATTACCCTGTGTCGTATCACAAGGCGTGGCAAGGTTTGCAGCGGGCTCGTGAAAATGTGTACGAGACGTGGGAGCAGTCGGTCCAATATTTACCAAAATATATGGAGGCCTTGCAGATGTACAACCCGAGGACCGTGGTCGAGTGGCTACACAAATCTTCTGGCATACCCAATGTGCACAGGTTAAGATTTGTATTTTGGGAATTTCGACCATGTATCGAGGCTTTTAGACATTATCATAAGTTGATTAGTGTTGATGGAACCTTTTTAGTTGGAAAGTACAAGCACACGTTGCTCATGGCAGTTGCAGTTGACGCCAACCAACAAGTCGTGCCACTAGCTTACGAAGTTGTTGATTCAGAAAGTTACAACTCATGGCATTGGTTCCTTCACATGGTTGCAAAATATATTGTTCGCGACATAGAAGGGGTTTGTCTTATATCTGACCGAAATGTCGGACTACTCAGTGCACTAGAACAAGTTTCGGCCTTCTTTTCTAACGTTTTTTGTTTGCGACATGTCTCTTCTAACTTCAACACGCATGTCAAATCTGTGAAATTGAAGGATATGTGTTTTAAAGGTGGAGCAGAACCCAGGGTTACAGTCTTTCATAGAATAATAGAGCAGATTAAGGCGCTTGATCCGATGCATTTGCGTACTTGGATGGCATTGATAAGAACAAGTGGACATTGTCCCACGACGGCAGCATACGGTGTGGCATCCTCATGACCAACATGTCCGAGTCCATTAATGGAATGATGAAGTGCTAGACGGCTCCCAATAACTACCATCGTCCAAATCACATTTCTTCGAAGTGTTCAAAACTTCTTTGATCGTTTGAAAGATGCGACAAGAGTCCATAACATGCAACAATTTTGTCCTGATAAGATATATAACCTATTCAGAGAAAGAAAACAATTAGGGTCATCTTACCATGTTACGGGCTTTAATTGAGCAGCACAAACGGCTAAAGTCTCTGTGAAAGTCAGCGGAGGAGCTCGTAGTCGAGTCTTTTGAGTTTCCTTATCTAGAGCAGAGTGCTCATGTGGTAGATGGGTGAGCAGTGGTATTCCGTGCTCTCATGCAATAAAGGTGTGTACCGAATTTTGAGCGGATCCTCATGTTTACGTCCAAGATTACTACAGCACTACTGCGTACTTATGCACATACTCTGCTGGGGCATTTGAACCGTTGCTCGATGCGGAGGACTAGAATGAGGCAAGTTTTGAATTGGTTCGTGATCCACACACGAGGAGGCAGCGAACAGTTTGACGACTCAGGGGTAGTAGAGTCCCCAACAAAATGGACCAAGCCCAAGTACGCGCAAGACAACAATACCGTGCACAAGATGTGTCTAGTTCCTCACAAGGCGGTGGACGATCTGGTTCCAGGCATTGATGTTAGATATGGCGATGATCTTTCCATTAGTCTGTTGTTGTAATTCTCTAGCACTTTTAGAAGTTGTAATTCGCATTACTTTGAACATTAATAATTATTGTTGTATGAATTCCCTAACTAATATTCGAGTTTGTTGTTGTATTTCTTTTATATTGTATGCACTTGCCTTGTTAAAAAAATATATATTTGTCTCATTTATCTCATTTATATGAAACAACAACAACAACAACAACAACAACAACAACAACAACAACAACAACAACAACAACAACAATAATAATAATAATAATAATAATAATAATAACAAGAATAATAATAATAATAATAATAATAATAACGAAAATAATATTCGTCTACTATTTCATCCTCGTTTCTATGTAACTATCTTGCAGATGGCATCATCGCTCTTGAGCCTACAGAGTTTACATAGATCGAGTAGCGTTGTAGGTGGTCGTATAGATGGGGTTCTGACATTGAAGCAGGCAGCTGGTCATATTTTTTGGGACAAGCGTAGTGGTCTTCATCCTCGAGTTATATTTGTGATATATCGCTGGGAATTTTACGGGGTTGCATGTTGCAGGGTGATTACGAAGTTGGACGGCCATCTAATCACCGCACTAGTTGAGAGATGGCGCCGCGAGACGCATACGTTTCATATGCCCGTGGGAGAGGCGACGATCACTCTCCAGGATGTGGCTGTTATTTGGGGTCTTCCGATTGAAGGTGCCTCGATGATCGACGATGACGAGGAGTGGAGCAGGGAGGAATGGGTGGAGTACGTCAGGTATTACATAGGGTATCAGGTGGATTATGAGGTGGAGATGAAAGGTGCGAGTCGTTTGAAACTGAAGACGTTGAGTGAGCACCTCAGTAGACGAATTCAACCGAATGGAGCATCCATATGGATACTAAGATTGTTGACGACCTCCGTGAGAGTAAGCTCAATGGTGTCTACGATCCCAAAAGAGGATTACGTAACAATATCACGTGGATCTTGTTGGACAAAATCAATGGTGCGTTCG
This sequence comes from Phtheirospermum japonicum, assembly GCA_014905375.1. Taxonomy (NCBI): domain Eukaryota; kingdom Viridiplantae; phylum Streptophyta; class Magnoliopsida; order Lamiales; family Orobanchaceae; genus Phtheirospermum; species Phtheirospermum japonicum. The sequence goes on from BMAC01000408.1 coordinate 789,961, forward strand.
GGAAAGACTTCACAATGGATGATATAATCGCTCGAGTTCAAGTTCTGGAAAAACGATACATGCATTTTCATATGATGTTGGGAAATGAACATTGCACTTGGGATCATGAGACCAACAAAGTGCAAGCGCCAGATTGGCTAGTACGATTTTGGAATGACGTCGCAAGCGATGTTGAGTTTACTGCTACATATCTAAAGTATGGAGAACCTTTATTCGGTTTGATGGATTTGGTATTCAATAAAAACTATATAAATTACATTTGTAAATACCACAATCTCATTGGAAATCCACCATTACGAATATGATCGCATCCGTGTAATATCAAATTAATTGTTATTTTAATTTTCGTTGTTGTTGTATCTTAATTTTATTGTATTTTTATTTGGAATTAAAATTTCTTGTCATTTATATATATATATATATATATATATATATATATATATATATATATATATATTATTGTGTTTTTTATTTTCAAATAAACTTCTTGTAATTTTAAGACATTATTATGATATGTTTATTTATTTTAATTAATAAGATTTTTAAATAGATTCTAAATATAAAAAACCTAAAAACTAAATAATATAAATAAATAAATAATATGTGTGTTAGGGTTAGGGTTAGGGTTAGGGGCGAATTTGTTTAATTTTTAAAAATACCCCGGGACGCCATTCCCAAAGGCGTTCCGACCCCCCAATTTTTTTTTTCATTTCAGCCCCAACAAGTTTTGGGGCGTAAGTTGAGGTGCGGGAAGCTTTTGGGAATAGCGTCCCGAAGGGCGGGGCGCTTTTGGGAATAGCGTCCAGCCACATTTTTGTAACTTTTTTTTAAAGTAACCCATTTTTTTAATTCATATTTAAATATATATTATTTATTTAATAATACCAATGATTTTGTGTTATTGTTTTCAAATAATATTGTACTCGTTCTGTGCACGGATTTTATAATTAAGAAAGTATATTTTAATTTCATATAAATTATAATGTGTAGAATCTCAATAAATTTAGTTTGGTTAGAAAGTTTTTTTAAATAATGTTTTCTCACTCTAAAGTGTGACACCTAATTATGATGAAAAATAATAGGTTTTAAACTATAATAAATAATTTTTTGGTTAAGAAATATCAATTATTGCTTAAAATAATAAAAATATTGAATTTATAAAAGATATTATATTTGAACACAATATGTTTATGTCTCACATTAAATAATATTGTTAAGTTAAATCTTCTTTTGGAAACACCAGCACTTACAAAATAAAAATTATAAGCTCATAGCATATTACAAAAAAACAAGAAAATAAAAAACTGATGAGCTCCTATATGTTTATATTTTAGAGTTTAGGATTTATGAGCTCCTCCAAATATATATATTCTTTTGAAAATGAATGTTTCTACATGACTCACATAAAAATACTTTTTTTTTTCCTATTAAGTAAGTATTACAAAAAAATTGGTGAAATGATCAAAATACCATCCAATTTAATAATAAAATATTAATTCACCAACCTTTTTCTTTTTCCTTTTCATGTATGTCAGATTTTGCAACTCCTTCAATTATCCTCCAACCATAACTCACCCAATTGTGAGATTTTCTTATCTTCAAAGCTCAAACTACAACTCATATTTTTCTTTGTATTTGGCCATTTGCAGTAGTTTAGAATCATTTTCTGAAGGAAAGAAAATCGAAATGTAAGAAACTAAAATGAACTGTCGTGTGAAGTTTTCATTCAAGCTCCATTAGTAGCAGTTACTTGGAGAATCTCGAGGTACTTTCACATACAGGTTTTCATTCGAGCTCCATTTTTAGTTTTTATACTTGTTCATTGATGTGTATGTTGAAACTTGAAAATTGAGTTAATGGGATGGTGAAAATCTATTTTTTGTGAGTTTCCGAGTTCAAACCAGTAAGTCTTCAATATGGTGGGTGACAAACACGGTCTTTTCGTGCATATTAGAGCTTGTTTTGCTAAGTTTTGACTGAAAATTATGCATTAATAACTCGTTTTAACTTTATTTTGTATTATTTGGAAGTTGTTACGTCTTTATTCATTTTGTAGGATCTTTGATCAACTTTGCTATTAATTGAGTTTGAAAAGCACAAACGAGTAAAAGATCAAGAGGAATAGGTTGAAGAACTAAAAATGGAGTCCATTGGGCTTAAAAACAAGATCGGCCCACGAAGATCTCAAAAATCTGCTTTAAAAGAGAAGTGTCCCAACCTATCGTAATGGTCGCGGCACATGACTAGTTTTACTTTGTTGTCGCGACCCAATGTTGTGACCGCTCCTCAGCTCCCTTCGAAGAGTAATTTTTCAGTTTAAGTGTTGTAACCCTGCGACGAGCCCAAAAATATTACAAAATGACATTGCTCTGACTTTGTGACTAATATTCTACTTGTAGCTATAAGAATATAGTTGGAAAATGAGACAAGAACATCTAGGGGTTACAGAACACCATATAGTGAGGTTAGACTGAGTTAGAGATTGTAAAAAGTTGGGCGAGGAACACGAAAAACAATGGATCGGTTCTTAATTTTTGGGTTAATTCTTCTTTATATATTTTCCTTGATCATGAACTGTTCGATGAATTTTGTGAATAACATTTTAGCTATGTCTAGCTAATTTTCTTACTATTCGAAAGTTAGAAACAACGAATGTTTGGTGTTTTGTGATTTTTAATAAATCAAGTATGACCCTTCTATTACATTTGTGTTTGTGAAATTATTGTTTATATCGTAATATTCTTCTTTATTTATTTTCCTTTCTCACGAGCTATTCGATGAATTTTCTAAATAACGTTTAGCTATGTATAGCTAATTTCCTTAGTATTCTAAGGTTAGAAAAATGAATGTTTGATGTTTTGCGATTTTCAATAAATCAAGTATGATCCTTCTATTACATTTGTGTTTGTGAAATTATTATTTATATCATAATTGGTTGATCATTTTTTATGATTGTTTAGTTGTAATAAATCGAATCGAGAGATATGGCTTTCAAATATAAAACTGTATAATCAAGAAAACCGAGAGGTCTAAGATTATACGTGAAGTTTTTAATTCCTTTATACTTTTGGGAATTTTAAGCATAATTTTAAATAGAGATATTGTTTTATTATTGTGATCCATGGTTTAATCATTTCAAAAGAAATATTAAACTATTTATGTGATTAACTTATAATAGATTGAGTTGAAAATAATAATTGATGAGTTAAAAGATCATTACATTGAATTGAAAGCTCGAAACCTCAATCTCATTATTCATCTTACTACTTTGGGTTTTGTGTTGATCTTGGCAACCTTATAAAATAATTTTAATTTGATTATATTCATATTGTTGGTTGTTGAAACGATAAAACGAAATCCATCTTGTCATATGAGTTTAAATAAAATCAAATTATAATTGTTGGGAATCGGTGGTACCGTCGCGCAGCGGAAAACAACAATTTTTTTTAAATAAAAGTAATTTGAATCGAATTCAAATTGACGACGGCCCAATTTTAAAATCAATTAATTCAAACAATATTTTTAATTACTTTATAAAAAGAAACAATTCGATTTTCTCAAAATCGAACGAGCATAATCGGTTTCAATTTAATATATTAAACAATATATATATAACAATTATATATATATATATTAACATATTAATCATAACTACAATTATATATAATATATATATACATAAACAATTTAAACATATATATATTATATATAATAGCATGCATTAACCATTATATTTATATATATATTATAAATCAACTAAGCACACATAATATATATATTAGTATGCATATTATGTCAAACACATGCACAGCATACTAATATATACAATTCACTACAGCACACATATATATATGTTACGCCATACTGCATCATATACACACATACATATTATATAAACAACACATACACTGCACACACTGATCACTTTTTATGCATTACAGACTCCGAGGATTTATCAACCATCAGAACACACAGGACATCCATGACTTATCATGCGTCCGAATCCCCTACTACCATGCACAGACTTCCCACTAGATTCCCGACTATGTGAACGTTGCCCCTTTGATTGGCCTCCAAAGAGACA
>BMAC01000409.1:4470-32637 GCA_014905375.1 Phtheirospermum japonicum
TAGTGTTTTTTGGGAACGTTATTACCTATGAGAAGCACCGTGAAATCAAGTTCACCTGCTCAAGAATGCTGAGGCTCGCCAGATATTTCTTATTTTGGGTTAGCACTCGACTATCAAGGAATGGTGGAAATTGCTCGGCCTCATTACAGTTCAAGAGGCTGGTGGACTGGAGTGGGAAGATCGAGCTTGAGGCTGTTCGTTAGTAGTATTGACGACCTCAATCGATTGGTCTCTCGCCGCAAGGGCGGTTTCTATCTCTTATTAGGTATTTATGGTTGGGGCTACAAAAGTGACGATAGGTACTAGATCCGGTTGAGATGTCATTGCACCTTCGGAGCTAGAAGAGCTGGCCAACACGAATATTTCTGCAGAGAAAGAAGAAAATTAAATTAAAATGGGAGATTCATCATAGTAAAATAAATTAAAGGGATTAGGGGGACTTACCCATTATAGTGCAGATCTAAGGAATTGCCGAGCTGATAACTAGAGGAGTGAGAGATGTTCTTGCAAGGAGAGCTTTGGAGATTGGTAATGGCGTATGATGAAGATGATTTTACAGAAAAGAGAAGGTGAAAGGATAAGTGAATTAGAAACAGTTATAAGGTAAAGTAGGATTATTTGTGGGCCTTTCGTTTTCTGGCCCACGAGAATACTTTACTACGAGAAAATGGGCGTGCGGCATGTGTCTGATACAATGGCAGTATGAATTTAATATTCCGATGCTTGATGTATTTTTGATGGCTTGTGCTTTTAACAAGGGGCCCGTGGGTTGATCTTTTGAGGGACTTATTTTACATGCAACTTAATTTCCTACCTCAGTCAAGCATAATGTGGGGGACTAGCTGATACGACATCAAATATTCAGATCGGCATGCACGATGAATTAGGTCAGTAAGATGACCTCTTTTATGGGATTGTCGAGCTCTTATGCGTTAAAATGGTATATTTATAATAGCTCATCATGAAGATCTGGCTTTACGGTTAAAAGGATATGGGCCCTGGCGGGCTGATATGGATGGTAAGATATGGGGCCCCGGAGAACGAAAGATATGGTATGATTATTGGCCAATGGTTATTATGGTAATATAACAAAATACGAGAGTTCCGATATTTATGGAAACTTAGCATATAGGAGAAATCCTAATTCTAAGTCGGTGTTTAATTATGGTATTGTAGTATGAATAGGAAACGGGAACCCTAGATTGGGAACACGTCTCTTGTCTATATAAAGAGGACAAAAGCCTCACTTCTATTATAAGTTTGTTTTTATCCTACTTTGAGCTCTCGTTTTATTATCACAAAAGGGACTGGCTTAAGCATCGGACGGCCTGCGCAGTAGTTGTCCGGCTTGGGTTTTGTTTTGTAGGTCGATCAGGTCGGCAGAAGCAATCCGAAGGCCAACGATCTCATTCCTGGTGAGTCAATCTTTTTGGGAGCGTCACCAAGAACCGAGCACCAAACATGTCAGGTCACTCCTTTTAAAGTAGCAAAAAAGTGTTGCTGCATCTTTTTGAAAAGCCATGGTGAACCCGACCGATGGTGTTACTGTCCAAATAACCAGCACAAGCCTTGAGGTCATATTTACTACATACCTTGAAGTGATCAGAAACAATTTCCTTGAAATCCTATGAAATCTACAAATCTGTTATATTTCATCATGAAAATATCCACCTTTGAGGGATTTCTGATTAGATGCATCATCAAATTACAACTCATTATAAGCGCAGTATCATGGGTAATGTCTTGTGGTTGCATCCATGATGGGTGACAAGGGTGAGACACATGAAGACTCGACTGGGATTAGCAAAATATCCGAGGCACGCCCTTCCTCAGACGATGTAGCTAGTGTGCAAGCTGCACTTGATGGGATAGTCGAGAGATCGGTGAGGATCGACTAGAGATTATATAATGGTTTTTTCTCACTAGGGGGACTTCAGCAGATTCAGTCTCAGATATCATATATGGGGAGGGAATAAGCTCCAGGGGAGAATTAGAGTTTGGGTTCTGATAATCGAAATTGGAAGATGCTAAACAACAACAACAACAAATCCTTCAAGCTCTTGCCATATCTTGATCACCTTCCGACACCAAATTTTCTCATTACCCTCGGTATCAAGATAAAGCGAATCTAGCTAACACCTGCCAACCATGACGTGGATGGGTTCGAAATAAGAACATGAAGGGTCCTTGGAAAAGTTGTAGAATCAATTGGACGAAGATAACCAAATGATTCAAGATTTGAGGTCTGAGAACACCGACCTTTTGATCGATGAAGCGTCATTTGCTTTTGATATTTCACTACTAGAGGATCACCTGGCGGAAGCAGAAGCCAAGATAGCTAAGTCAACTTCTTATATACCGACCTCCTGTTTCAGAATAACGATCTTCTGCTCAACAAAGCAACACAACTCTTTAACATAGCCAAGACGGAGGAATTTCTGGTAGAGGCAGGTGCAAGGATCAACGAACTTGAAGATTTAGTCTATGGACCCAACTAATACTATATCTCTAGTATCTTGAACCCCTATGATGTTTAGAGCATCTAGTTCTAGTTAGCAATTTCTATTTCGTTCATTTTCGAGTCATTAAGATTCTTATCCTATTCATCTAGGTTTTTATTTTTATTGTTATTTCGAATTTTATTTATGTTCAATGTTTTATGCTTACAATTTTCTATAATAAATATTTTATGTTCGTATGAATTGGTGTTCTTATTTATTTGTACGCTCGAACGATTTAATTTTTCATGAGTTTTGCAGTTTTACGCACTCAGCGGTAGCCCCTTACTGCTAAGGCTACCATTAGCACTAAATCGAGCGTCCTAGCGGCAACCCTGACTGATGAGGTTACCGCTAAAGAATTAAAAGCCCGGCCCAACACAACAGTTATATAAATCGAAATTTGAGGGCTTTCTTTCCATCTTCAAACCCTTGCCACCAATGCACTCCTACCGCTAACCAAGGCACCGAGAACACCGAAGAACTCAAAAACTCGCCAATAATTCCCGCATTTCAGCGAATACTAGCGAATCCGAACTAGTTTCAGCCGCATTCTAGCCATTAATTTTCGAAAGATCACGGAAGCAAGGAAAATGCCATTTTCTTTGCAAGTGGGTAAGAGTGGCTATCCTTTAAACTCGAATTGAACTGCTTGGGGTTTAGTTGCAGGTTGAGATTGAGGAATTTGCTTGGTTTTGAGTTGAAAACGCCGGCGAGAATTTCTGCACGCCAAGTGTTTGACAAAAGGTTAGCGATACCAGCTAACGGTCACCCTTACCTGTAAACGCTAACTTCTTAGCGGTTAGACCTAGCTGTTGACATTACCTCTAATGCAACCATTAGCTACTACTGCCTGGTAGTTTTCTTTTGATCTTTTTTCGCCAACTGAGGTTGCAATACGGTCGATTTCCTAGCTAATTTTCTGGCTAATTTTATTCAGATTCCGATAACCATGTCGTCGCCGCATCCATCAAAATAGCGCAAGAACGTCGAAAAGAAGGTGGGGGCCAAGTTCAAGATTTATGACGACGAGGTTGAGTTATAAAATTTTTTGACAAACCGGATGATCATCAACCGATGGTGATCGACATCGAGTATTGTCTCAAGATGGCCGAGCGGAATGACCCCTTCGCCGAGCGCTTTATGCATTACATTCGGGCCCTCGGATGTGTTGAATGGGCTCGGATTCAAGTCCCAGACTACAAATAATTGATGCTCGAATTTTACTCAACCTTCGAGATTTTGGGCGATTTTAAGCTTATGTGTCATTTCGGGGGCAAGGAGTACACTTTCAGCGCCGAATCTATCAAGTCTTATTTTGATACTAATGGGAATATAACCCTAGACGAGCATGACAAAATGTACCACGAGAGAGGTTTTTAGGAGGAGATCAAGCTCTCGGGGGTCGAGGCACGAAACTAGTACCCCCTGACCATGGTTCAAGACAACGCCCTCTACGCGGTGTATCGTTTCTTTTCTCGCTGCGTGATCGGAAAGGAGGAGCTGACACTTTTAAACAAGGATGAGTTATACGCACTTTGGTACATGAAGAGGGGAAAGGTAGTTCAATTATACCCCTTGATTATATCGGAACGTTCAGAAGATGGGTAGCGAGAGGCCCATGCCGATGTCCCAGAGCACCTTCATCACTAGCCTTGCTACGATGAGCGGCTACATGCCTAGGAAGGATGACGTGAGCCATGACCCTTAGACGTTAGTTTTCATGTCCAGGGTAGTGCGAGTGCTGGGTAGGTAAAAGGAGATTAAGATGAAGGTGACGGAGATGTGGGAATATAGAGTCCGAGGAGAGGAGGGCGATAATGGTAGCCGAGCAGATATAGACGAGGAGGATGGTACTTATGCTGGGAACCATGTTGGGTCCGATTACAGGATGGCAGACGGATCGTCGTATTTAGGAAGGGCCGATTATAACGCTTATCTGGCCGGCTATGCGGGATTTAAGACGAACATCTACGATCGTCTTTCGGTTGTCAGAGGATAATGCTCATTCGGAGAGGGAGGACAATCGCTATGCTCGTGAGGTTGGAGATAAGAACAACAAGCTCCTGACGACCCTGACATCAGACTTCGCCCATTTCAGGATGGACATAATGGGTCGTTGGCCACCTGCTCCTCCTTCTGATTCGATGGACGTCATTCCATATTAGGTCCCGTATGATAACATGCCACAAGGCATTTGAGCGAGGGATGCCATTGGTTGTTGTTGTATCTATTTATTGTTTTCTGTTTAATTTGAAAAAAAAAACCAAAAATCAAAAAAAAATATCCAAAAATATTAGTTTGTTTATTTTTGTTTTCTGTGTTTGTTTATTTTCGAGGTTTGGATCAAGACAATCGAAATAATGCAGTCCTTGATGAAGGATGATAGCACAAATTCAACGTGAAGCGGCTCGACTATGTTGATCTTCAAGGACGTTTTCTTATTCCTTTCCTCTTTTTCTTTTTATATGTATTTTTGTCAAACGGAGATTACCGAGTTTTTAGAGAGGGGGAGGGTAGTCAAGTATGGGTTATAATTTATAATTGTGCAATTTGAATATGTGGTCTGTAAGAACTATTAATTGAACGTGATTGATTGCTATTCCTGCGCTTGATTGTATTTTTCTTGTTTATTCTGTCAAATATAACTATGTGTGATTTAAGGTTCTTATCTTTGAGCGTGTATAAGTGCATAAAATTTTCAAAATTATTATTTATATATATTATAAAATGGTACTTTTTTCAGATTATTTTTCAAAACCTTAAAAGCAGCGTCAATTCAAAATCTTTTCAGGCAAAAGCATGTGAATAGCATGAGTGTTTATCATCTTTGCATGTACTTGAGTGAGTTCCATTTTGAGATCTCTTTAAAATTGCAGTGTGTAGTTAACTTTGAATATAACGATTAGGCACAGAAATTACCCTTATTCCGGTCATATCCATATATATCAGCCACTATAAATTCCTAATGAGCCCCTCATAGCCAAATAACCCATTTCCTACATCCATGAGTGTTTATGAGTTAACTCCTACATCATTAATAGCATGGGGTAAGAGTTAGTTATTTTTGTTGGTTATTTGTATTTTGGAGTTATGATCAGGGATTTATGAAAAGTTTGTAATAAGAGTTAAGGATCAAAATCCATCAAAAAAAGAAAAAAAAAAGGAATAAAAAGAAGAAAAAAAAGAAAGAATAAAGAGGATGGTGAATCTTGTTGAGTTGTTGCTTATGCTTATAAAGGCTTGTGTTTTGTTGATTTTCTTATGACGCCTAATGTTTAAGAGGCAAGAGTTGAGTTTGAAAGAATAAGCGTATCATGAGCTTCTAAATTGTTTAAGTGGTGTGTTTAGCAGTCGGTTGTGGGTTGCGAGTTGAGAAATAGCATCAGTATTAAGGCTACGTTATGAGAGTTGAGTGAGGTTTCTTTTGAATGAGGTGAAGCACATTGCATCATGATTAGAATAGTTTGGTGAGTTATTGATCACGTTCGATCGGCAAACAAGTAGCAATTTTTACCACTTAACGGTAGGGTTAGAGGTTGCACTAACCGTTAAGGCTACCACTAAACCCTAGCGGCCACTATACCGCTATCACAACCTTTAGAGAATGATAGAGAGATTCAGAGAGGAGTTAACGGCAGGCTTAACAGTTACCAGACCATTGAACCAAACTTTTATGCACCCAATAAAACATTCAAGCTTGCTCGCAAGAGTACGAGGACACTTGTAAGGGTGGAAAGCTGACTCGAGTCGAATCTCAGGGACAACAAGATTCGGAATTAAGATTATTGTTCAAAATCAAGTCGTTCAATTATTTTTGGGGTTTATTTTGAATTTTCAATTAACAACTACTAATTAAAAAAAATAAGATTTAAAACTTAAATTCTAAATTACTTATTCTAGATTATCAACTAAATTAACTAAACTATTTAAACTAATTAACCAATTGAAAATAAAACTAATGATTAACTAAATTAAATATTAAATTTTAATTAACTAAACCTAAGTTAATTAACTACTTAATTAATCTATTAATAATTTAAATTAATAATTCGAAACTAACTTAAAACTGAGAACTAACAAATTGCAGAAACTAAAATTCTAACAAATCAATTCAACTACTAACGGTTATGAAAACTGAATTATAACGGTTAACAGTAACGGTTAACTATTTAACTGACGGTTAACGAAATCTGCTAACTGTTTGACTAACGGTTAACAGTAACGGTTAACAGAATCATACAATGGTTAACTAACGGTTAACGATGAAAACTAAGCAAATTCAACGCATGAATAATCTTCAACCCAACAGAACATCAAACATCCAATAATAAGCATGAAAAACTGAAAATAAACTGAGAATAACTAAATACGTTCAGCGAATCCAAACGATACGAACATAAACTAACTATTGTCGAAAACTTGAAAACTAAGATTAAAACTACGAAAACTAATTAAAAGGTTCAGATTACTTGCTATAGCTACTGGAACTGAAAGTACTTCAGCTATTCCGAAGAGTAAATGCAGCGGAACGAACTTCAACGGTTTATCGACGTCGAACTGCTCGAAACCTTCTTCGACGTCAATTCTTGGTCGCTCTTCGATCCTCATGTTTTTGTTGTTGTTTCCCGTCTCGAAACCCTAGGATTATGCTATGGGAATGTTTTTAGCGTTCAGCACACTCACACACACATGGAATTTGGATTAGTGATGGTATTTATAGATTTTTCCGTCACTTAGGCCGCAAGCCTGTCTGCTGTTTTTGGGCCCTGCTAACGGTTATAGTAATCGTTAGCAGTAATCGTTAACTCCTCTTTTTATCACCCTGTTCTTCACTAAATGTTATGACCTCGGCGCAGCTAAGGGTTTATTAACGGTTAGTGTTAACGGTAACGACTAACGGTTATAGTAATTGTTAGGACTAACCGTTAACTTCAAAACTTGCTACTTTTCGCCGGAAAGCTCGATCCTCATCTCTCGATCATTGTAATTTATCTCTAATGCGCTGAGCTCTCCCGGTTACTTAGATGTAAAGTGAAAAACATCAAATAATCACTTATTTTACATCAATTTAGACCAACACACGGTAAAATAAGCTGGAAGTCTAAATATACAAAATTAAGCTTAAACGGTCCAACTTATACCAAAAACACTAATAAAAAGAAATTAAAATACTACTAAAAATAACCACAAATACATGTTAATCAACTACCCCACGCTTTAATTGTTTGTTCATCCTCGAACAGACGTTAATTCAAAGTGTAACTTAGAAAGAAAATAGGCTCAGGCAATGAGTCGTGCGTTGCTACATAGTTAATTTTGAAAATATAAATACAAGTTATGCAACGTCAAACACTCCACCCTTATTACTTTGTCGTTTCAAAAACAATTTCATGCATCCTCTCAAAGGGAAATATATAGGGGTGATCACTCAAAGCACTCAAGCAGTTGCTGCATGGGAAGTATATACACTCCAATCATACAGTTACAAGTACAATAAATAAGCACCGAAAATCAATCTCTTCTCAACCGCAAATTAAGTGTGTTATCAACAAAGAATCAGAAAAGGTCTTTTCGGGTTGTAATGGAGGCTCTTTGGACGGGTATGAAATATTTAAGTCATGTGGCTAACTCACGATATAACGTGATCAGTTACTCACCAAACCTATTCTAATCATGAAGCAGTACGCTTCACCTCGTTCAAACAAAAACTCACTAAACACTCATAACATAGCCTTTAAATTTAGGCTATTTCTCAACTCAAAATGCTAAACCGAGTTTTAAGCTCAAACCACTTAAGTACAATTGAAACTTATAAATATGCTTCTACACAACTCATGCCTTTAATACATTAGGCTTCATAAAATAAAATAAACTCAAGCCTTAAATTAAGCGCGTAGGCAATTACTCAACATGATTCAACAAGACTCACCATCTCTTTTTTTATTTTCCCCTTTTATTATTATTTTCTAATGGGGTCTTTTTTTTCGGATGGTGGTCCTTAATTATAAAAAATATAAAAATCATAAATTCCTAATTAAATATCCAAAACACTAATAACCAATAAAATACGAACTCTTACCCCACGCTTTTAATGGGTTAGTAGGGGTTGACTCAATATAAAATCACTCATTGGCTAAAGGCATGGATTATTTGGCTATGATTGGCTTATTCGAAATTTATAGTGGCTAAAAATATATGTATGTGGCCGGAATAGGGTTTTATATATGCCTTAACCTTCAAAGTCAACTACACACAGCTGTATCAAAGAAATATCAAGACTGAAACTTATTTAAGCACATGCAAAGATGATAATTCACTCAGGCTACTCACATGCTTTTTGCATGAAATTTTTTTGAAATGACGCTGCTTTTAAGGTTTTGCGAAATCGATTGCGTTGAAGTACCATTTTACAATATATAAATAAGAATTTTGAAAAATTTATGCACTTATGCACGCTCAAAAGACAAAAACCTCAAATCTAATCTTAGTTAACTTCGAAAGGCAAGCCATACAAACATAATTCAGCATAAAAAAAGCTAATTAATCACAAATAATCACGTATTAATAATTACAAAAAAACAAATTACGAATTCAAATATATAAGAGCACTAATATCGATTCACTCGACCCTATTTCCTCCTCTAAAAATGTGGCAAAATCCCGATTGCCATAAATAAATATTAAAGTAAAGAGAGGTAAAGAAAACGTCCCTGAATAAGTAATTGGGTCGAGTCGCGCCACTTTGAATTCGTACATCAACTCGTCGTTTGAGATCATCTTGATATTGAACAAAACTTAACACAAGAAAATAAAGAAAAACACATCTAACAAGAAAATAAATAACATAATGTAAAAACGTCAAAGTTAAACATAAACAGAAATAAAATAAAATAAAATAAATAAAAAGGAAATTAAAGAAAAGAAAAGAAAATGAAAACTAATGAATGCTTGGGTTGCCTCACAAGAAGCGCAACTTTTAACGTCGCTTGCTCGACGCACTACTAGAAGTTAATTTTTCGCTGTTGGTGGATCAACTAGCTTCACCTCTTCTCGATCCATCTTCGGTACTAAGCCTCCATGGTATAATTTGACTCTATGCCCATTCACTCTAAAAGTTGTATCTCTTTTCTCGTCGTATAGAGTGACCGCTCCAAAATCATTCAGCTCCTTTATATGTACGGTCCGCTCCATCTTGACTTCAGTTTTCCTGGAAACATCTTAAGTCGTGAATTATATAGTAAAACTTGTTTACCTACCTCTAATTTCTTATCTAGGATGTGTCGGTCGTGGCGCTTCTTAATCGCCAACTTTTGCCTCCATGCGCAGTTGTAAGCATCGTTCCTCATTTCGTCTAGGTGGTTGAGCTCCAATTTTCTGTATTCGCCCGCTTCACGATAATCCATGTTCAACTTGCGAATCGCCCAACTCGCTCTATGTTTTAATTCGACTGGCAAATGGCACGCTTTTCCGTATACAAGCTGGAACGGTGTCAATTTAAGCACTGTTTTGTAGGCCGTTCGATAGGCCCACAAAGCGTCTACCAGTTTCGTCGCCCAATCCTTTCAATTTGGTCCCACCATTTTCTCCAGTATCGCTTTCAACTGTCTATTGCTCGTCTCGACTTGTCCAGAGGTTTACGAATGATAAGGGGTAGCTATTTTGTGCCGCACGCCACTTTTACTCATCAGTCTCTCGAAAGCTTTATTGCAGAAGTGACTCTCACCGTCACTTATGATCGTCCTTGGGGTTCCAAACCTGCTAAATATATTTTCTTTTAAAAACTTAAGGACAACTTCCGCGTTGGCTTTCCGTGTCGGAATTACTTCCACCCATTTGGAGACGTAGTCGACGCCTACTAGGATGTACTCAAAATTGCCGCTTTTAGGGAACGGCCCCATGAAATCTATTCCCCACACGTCGAAGACTTCTACTACTTGATTTGGAACTAACGGCATCTCGTCCCTCTTTCCTATGTTCCCCGTCCTTTGGAAACTATCGCAATTCCTGCAATGGTCGTATGCATCGGAGAAAAGACCCGGCCAGTAGAAACCAGCTTGTAATACCTTGAACGCCGTCTTTTGTGCTCCGAAATATCCACTATCGTAATGGCAGAAAATCAAGATGCTAGTCATTTCCTCTTCCGAAACACATCGTCTATTTAGGCCATCTTTGCATCGCTTAAATAGGAAAGGGTCCTCCTAAAAATAGCTCCTGCATTTATGTACAAATCTCTTCCTCTCTTGCCAGTTCAAGTGATTAGGTATAATGTCGCAAGCAAGAAAATTCATAATGTTTGCATACCAAAGAGTATAACTTGGCTCCAAAGCATAAGCATTTTTGTACGGAAATAAGTCGTTAATTCAAAATTTCTCATTTATGTTCTCATCAACAACCATCCTAGCTAAGTGATCTGCTGCCGCATTCTCGCAACCACGTCTATCTTTAATCTCCACATCAAATTCTTGCAATAGTAAGATCCATCTAATGATGCGTGGCTTGCTTTGAGGTTTTGAAAACAAATATCGCAAGGCGGCATGATCACTATACACAATTACTTTTGCTCCTAATATGTATGACCGAAATTTTTCTAAAGAAAACACAACAGCTAACAGTTCTTTTTCAGTCGTGGTGTAATTACGTTGGGCGTCATTTAAAGTACAACTAGCATAATAGATAACCCAAAGAAACTTATCCACTCATTGTCCTAAGACCGAACCTACCGCTTCGTTGGAAGCATCACACATAATTTCAAACGGTAGACTCCAATCAAGTGCAACTACTACCGGTGCTGAAGTGAGTGCCTCCTTAAGTTCATTAAAAGAGTTCATACAATCTTGATTAAAAATAAACGAAGTGTCTAGGGTTGAAAGTTTTCAAAGCGGTCGACTAATTTTTGAAAAATCTTTGATAAACCGCCTATAGAATCCAGCATGTCCTAGAAAACTCCTTACTCCTTTAACATCATTTGGGGGTAGAATGGTTTCGATTACATCTATCTTAGCTTTGTCTACTTCCAACCCTTTATTTGAAATGACGTGTCCTAACACAGTACCACTTTTTACCATGAAATGCGATTTTTCCCAACTTAAAGTTAGGTTCTTTTCAATACACCTTTCCAAAACTTTACCCAAATTAGACAAATAGTTTTCAAAGGAGTTTCCAAACGCAGAAAAATCATCCATAAATACTTCAAGGAAATCTTCAATGAAATTAGTAAATATGGAGAGCATACACCTTTGAAAAGTCATTGGAGCATTGCAAAGACCTAACGGCATTATTCTAAAAGCAAATGTACCAAATGGTCATGTGAATGCCGTCTTACTTTGATCTTCAGGTGCAATTGCGATCTGGTAGTAGCCGGACAGTCCATCAAGGAAACAATAGAATTCACGTCCTGCTAGCTTGTCGAGGATTTGATCGAGGAATGGTAGTGGGAAGTGATCTTTTCTTGTGGCTGTGTTCATTTTTTGGTAATCGATGCATATGCGCCACCCATTTGTTAGTCTCATCGATACGACTTCTCCCTTCTCATTTTCTTTGATGGTGGTCCCTCCCTTCTTTGGAACTACGTGCACGGGGCTCACCCATTTGCTGTCGGAGACCGCGTAAATGATTACCTCCTCTAAAAACTTGAAAATTTCCTTCTTTACCACATCATACAATGTCGGTGTTAACCGTCTTTGGCTCTCCCTAATCAATCTCGCATCAGGTTCCAGCTCAATGCGATGCATGCAAATTGCTGGACTAATCCCCTTAATATCGCTTATGCTCCATCCAATAGCCTCCTTATATTTGCGTAATACTGAGATCAGCTCTTTCTCTTCGTATTCCGTAGATTTTGAATAAATGATGACGGGTTTCTTTTCATTGGGCTCAAGAAAAATGCACTTCAGATGGCTCGGCAATGGTTTCAGTTCTACTTTTGGTTCAGGTTCCGGTATACTCTCTATTTCGTACAATTCTTCACTAAATTCTTCAAACTCAACGATATCATCAGCACTGTCATTCAAGTCTGTCTCAACAATGTCTGCCATTTCCACAACTTCTGCCTCCCGCTTAAAAACTTCGATGTCGTCCTCGACATCTAAATCATGTAGGACAGAAACCCCCTTCAAGTCATGAATACATGATGCAATCGGATCAAGGATTGAAAAATCATCTTGCATAAAAGGCAGGGGTGTTGTGGATATCCTTTAAAGAAAAGGTAATTGTTTCTCCTAGCACGGTCATAGATATACGCCCCTTGTGCACATCGATCAACGTATGGGAGGTCGACATAAACGGGCGTCCCAAAAGGATAGTATGTTCTTTCGTTCATCACTTCTCCCACATCCAAAATTACAAAGTCGACAGGGATAACTAGCTCGCCAACTTGCACTAACACGTCTTCAACGACTCCCAACGGCTGCCGAATAGATCGATCAGCTAATTGTAGGCTTATAGTGGTAGGCTTCAACGTTCTTAAATCAAAATCTCTATATAGAGAATATGGCATCATATTTATCCCTGCTCCGAGATCTAACATTCCACGGGCCTTCTGTCCATTCTCTAAGGAAATAGTGATGCAGAAACTTCCAGGGTTCTGCTCCTTAGGTGGCAGTTGCTTTTTAAATATTGCGCTCACTTCCTTTATTAATGCGACAAACTGATTAGCTTCTTGACGTCTTTCTCGTGATGCCAATTCCTTGAAAAAATCGACATAGGCTGGCATTGTCTTGATCACATCAAGCAAAGGAAGGTTAATGTTGACATTCTTCAACAGGTTATATAGTTCCATAAACTTCTTGTTTTCTTTGGCAGGTCGTAGACGACTAGGAAAAGGAACTTCTCGATACTTGTCTACTAACTGCTTTTGCTGTTCAGGTGAAAGTTTCTCGGGATTATCATTCAACGTATGAGTGGGAACTTGATGTGGAAATTTTCCTTTCAATGATCCAGGAACGTAAGGGTTAGACGATTTGTGCGTTTTATCCAACGACTTGGGGACTTCATTTTCGGATTGAATCGCCCTTTGAACCTATGCTGGTTCGCCTTTTTCCTTACCTTCTTGTTCCTTTACTCCATTATCAACTTTCTTTCCGCTTCTAAGAACATGTACGGCAGACGCTTGTTCAGGCTGACTGGGAAATCTGTCTTTATCTCCTACTAATTTCGTGAGGTCATCAGCCATTTGTCCAATTGTTCTATCCGTTCTTTCCTTATTCTTAGAAAGATCATGCGTAATCGACTTTCCTATATTCTCTATACTCTTGGAAAAACCTTGCACAATCTGAGTGAGATCGTCCATTTTTGTGTTGACTTTCGCAAGTCCTTCTCGATTATGAAGCATCTCAGCTACTTGGTTCTACTGCCATAGTAGAAGTTGGTCAGTCGACTGAGCTTGAGTTGATGGTGGTGGTGGTGGATTTTCTGTTGGTGGTGGCGGTGCTAAGTACTGAGGATCAGTTTGTTTGGGGAAGGGCACATAGTTTGGGTTTCCAGGACCAAATTTGAAATTGGGGTGGTTTCGCAACCCAGGATTATATGTGTTACCCGGAGGGGGTTTATTTTGAAACATTTGAATCGCATTAACTCCCTCTGCTTCGGTTTCGTCATAAATGGTCGTGCACTCATTCTCCATATGTCCAGGTGTTCCGCATTGTGTACACACTATAAGTACTTATTTTGAAGATTGATTTGCCTGATTTTTCTTCACTTCCGCCAACTCCTTTGTAAGTAATTCAAACATTTCCTCAAACTTCTTCTCACTTGATTTCTCAGTTACTGATACTTCGTTCACCTTCAACTTTCGCGGTCGCGAATTCGTTTGTCGAGACTTTTCGCTATATTTTTCTAGGACTTGTCTCGCCTCGTCTGCAGTTAGATCTCCAAAATTTCCTCCAGCCGCCAATTCAATTTCATTCTTACTTATCAATCCTTCAAAGAAGAATTGATTCACCATCTCGGGAGAATAGTTATGATGGGGACATGCTTGTAACAAACTCTTGTAATGCTCCCATGTCACATGAAACAGTTCTCCATCCAATTGATCAAAATTGGAAATTTGTCTACGAAGACGCCCCGTAGTTTGCGTAGAGTAATATTGATCAATAAACTTGGCACTAATCATCTCCCAAGTTGTCAACGGTCCTGGATCCAAAGATAACAACCATGCTTTTGCCTTATCCTTCATACAGTATGGCAAACATTTCATTTGCATCTCGTCTCTATGAAGTCCATTAGTTTGGAAACCACCTACTTCAATAATGAAACTTTGCATGAACGCCAAAGGATCTTCATGAGAATTCCCATGAAAGGTAGGAAGCAGATTGATTTGATGCGGCTTGATTTCCACTTCCCGAGCAGTCGGTCCAAGAAAAATAGGGAATCCATAAGGCATCACCTTTGGTCATGCCAAATCTCACTGTCGAGGTGGTTCAGCGCGCCTCGGTTCTAGTTCTCTATGATACGTCTCCTCATATTCGCTTCTATCGTCATACTCCTGATTATCGAGCCAGTGTTCTACATATTCATTGTGGCGGGGTGGCTCTTTGAAATAATTGTCATCAAACTCTTCCACATGTTGATCAATCCTTCCTCTACCTCCTCGTCCACGTTGGTTTCCATTTCTACCTCTTTATCTTTGATGCTGGGGTGGTCGGTTTCTACCTCTGTTTCCGTTCCCCACTTATTGTTGAATTCTTTGTCCTACTTGGTGTCTTGGTTGTTGTTGAATTGGGCCTTGCTGTTGCTTGGCTCGTTGGGTCTTGGTTGTTGTTGCTCGACCCAATAGTCCCTTGGTTGGATTGGGCCTTCTAATTGTCGTGGTTCGCTTCCGAATTCATCTCTACATCTCCGTGTGCGAGGTAAGGGTAAGTCACTATTTACGGCTTGTACTAAGCCGTAATCGGGATGGTCATGTGGAATGGGATTTCCTCTCCTTGCCATATTGTTCGGAACTTCGTCGCACTCGAAAATTAGTAGAAATAGAAGAAATTCTCTCCTTTTCGGAAATGGGTCTTGGTCTTGGTTGATTCGCTCAATGGATGTCGTCGAACAAAGGTGCAAGTTCGAGGCGAAGTGAAAGTCTACCTTGCATAAACTCAACAAAACATCAAACGTACCAAGCGACAAAAACCAAAATAAACAAATAAACGACAACTTAAATAGACTAACAAGAATCTTTGACTCCTTTTTGTTGTCCCCGGCAACGGCGCCAAAATTTTGAACCAAACTTTTATGCACCCCAATAAAACATTCAAGCTTGCTCGCAAGAGTACGAGGACACTTGTAGGGTAGAAAGCTGACTCAAGTCGAATCTCAGGGACAACAAGATTCGGAATTAAAATTATTGTCCAAAAGCAAGTCGTTCAATTATTTTTGGGGTTTATTTTGAATTTTCAATTAACAACTACTAATTAAAAAAAAAACAAGATTTACAACTTAAATTCTAAATTACTTATTCTAGATTATCAACTAAATTAACTAAATTATTTAAACTAATTAACCAACTGAAAATAAAACAAATGATTAAATAAATTAAATTCTAAATTTTAATTAACTAAACCTAAATTAATTAACTACTTAATTAATCTATTAATAATTTAAATTAATAATTCGAAACTAACTTAAAACTGAGAACTAACAGATTGCAGAAACAAAACTTCTAACAAATCAATTCAACTACTAACAGTTATGAAAACTGAATTATAACGGTTAATAGTAATGGTTAACTGTTTAACTAATGGTTAACGAAATCTGCTAACTGTTTGACTAACGGTTAACAGTAACGGTTAACAGAATCATATAACGGTTAACTAACGGTTAACGATGAAAACTAAGCAAATTCAACGCATGAATAATCTTGAACCCAACAGAACATCAAACATCCAATAATAAGCATGATTGAAAACAGACTGAGATTAAATAACTAAATACGTTCAGCGAATCCATACAATACGAACATAAACTAACTATTAGCGAAAACTTGAAAACTAAGATTAAAACTACGAAAACTAATTAAACGGTTCAGATTACTTGCTATAGCTACTGGAACTGAAAGAACTTCAGCTATTTCGAAGAGTAAATGCAGCGGAACGAGCTTCTACGGTTGATCGACGTCGAACGGCTCGAAACCTTCTTCATCGTTGATTCTTGGTCGCTCTTCGATCCTCACGTTTTTGTTGTTGTTTCCTATCTCAAAACCCTAGTATTATGCTATGGAAATGTTTTTAGGGTTCAGCACACTTGCACACACACGGAATTCGGATTAGTGATGGTATTTATAGATTTTTTCGTGACTTGGGCCGCAAGCCTGTCTGCTGTTTCTGGGCCCCGCTAACGGTTACCAGCTAACGGTTATAGTAACCATTAGCAGTAATCGTTAACTCCACTTTTTATCACCCTGTTCTTCACTAAATGTTATAACCTCGGCGCGGCTAAGGGTTTATTAACGGTTAGTGTTAACGATAACGACTAACGGTTATACTAACCGTTAACTTCAAAACTTGCTACTTTTCGCCGGAAAGCTCGATCCTCATCTCTCGATCATTGTAATTTATCTATAATGCGCTGAGCTCTCCCGGTTACTTAGCTGTAAAGTGAAAAACATCAAATAATCACTTATTTTGCATCAATTTAGACCAACACACGGTAAAATAAGCTGGAAGTCTAAATATACAAAATTAAGCTTAAATGGTCCAACTTATACCAAAAACACTAATAAAAAGAAATTAAGATACTACTGAAAATAACCACAAATACATGTTAATCAACCGTTAGCACAATTGTATAGATCAACCGTTAGGGGTGTTTAGAAGAATGTTAACGGCAGGCTTAACGGTTGCCTAACCGTTAGCTTGGCCGTTAAGGACGGACAAAGACTTTTAGGAAGCGGTTAACGGTAGCGTTAATGTTAACTCTTACCGCTAAGCTGACCGTTAACAGGCCCAGATTCGTAATTTTTAAGGAAACTTATGCTCGAAGTTTTGGAAAATTATATATACCCCTTCTATAATTCGTCTCAAATGATTTTTTACATCACTACACATATTCCTAGGGTTCCAAGGTGCGGAGAGAGCCTGTTTCCATTGCTTGTTACGTAGATACAAGATTGAGACTGAATATTCAAGTTCACAAGTTCCCACGCTCCATTCTTTCGTTCATGGATTCCTCTTCGGTCGAGATCATCGTTCTTTTCTATGGAATAGCTGAAGATTTACTATTTTTCTAGTTCCAATAAGTACTCTTAACCTTTTTAATTGCTTTCTAGATTTATTTTCTCTTACTTTAAATTTTTAGATAATTGTTCTTTATTTATGGATCTTGAGTTATTTGATGCTTGATACTTTGAATTCCATAGTTAATATAGTTCGTAATCTTTCAACTTTCAATTTGGTTGTTTCATTTATGCTTGATAATCATAGTTTGGTTCTCAAGTCTTTAATTGATCTTTAATTTCCAAACCCTAGTTCAAAGTTCTTAGGTAATTAAGCTTTTAAATTATAGTTGTTTAATTAGTTAAGTTAATAAGTTTTAAATAATTACTATTGCTTTTCAATTCATAGTTATAAAATCAAAACAAACAAAACCCCCAATTCTACATGTTCGTGTGTGACTTTATGATTAAACAAACATTGAAAACTATGATTGGTTGTTCCTTGATAATCGACTCGGTTTAAACTGACCAACCTACAAGTGAACTCGTATTCTTGCGAGCAGACTTAAACATTTGACAGAAATATTTATAAAAGTAGGTACGAAAAGCCTGAACCAGCCTTTATAAGAGGGGGACGTCGAGGACGAATATTTTGATCCAAATTCGGAGGGTGTGGTCGATCTATTTCAAATCAAAGACAAAGCGGGAGGACATCATCCGAATCTAAAGAATGATCGCAAAGTTGTGCCATTAAGCGGTCCACCTTGAAACATCTAAGATTCGAGCGAGGTATCGTCAAGCAAATGACATTAAAAGTTGCACTTCTTGGGAGGTAACTCAAGCTTTTGTTGTTTTTGTCCATAGTTTTGTTTGATTTTATTTTTATTTTTCTTCTTCTTCTTCTTCTTATTTTTTTTTTTACATATATTTTTGTGTGATAAATTGGAGTTGGATAAATTTGACAATGTGTGTTTAGTGTGCAGGTTGGAACGAAAGTAACCAACTGCAGATAATCCAGTCGGCTCCCACCCTTGCATACCATCCAACCGTATTGGAGAAAATGTCTGAGCGGATTCACCTTTTGGAATTCCATCCGACGGGATGAGTAAGGATATTCGGTCGAATGACAGCTACATCCAATCGTACGTCGCTGCGTTTTATAAAGATCTGCCTTCCCCATTTGCTGTTATTCACACAAACCTTATATTTCTTCTCCACACTTTTTCAGCCAAAAGAAAAGCATACAACTCTCCATAAATCACACAAAACGTCAAGGCAAATCACATCCGATCGGAGAGTCTAACTCAAGCTTTAGCATCCGTCTGGAAGAATCAAGGCACCAAACCCAGGTTCTCACAAAAAACGTGGGAGACGACCATCTTCGCGTCCATGAGGTATAATAGCTTGAAAAATCAATTTCATTGAACTGTTTGGGAGTTGATTTGCAGGGAATTAGAAAGGGGATTGTTGGTTTTGGGAAATATAGTGGTTTTGAGGGTTTAAATTTGAGAGGAACAGTAGGTGCTCAATGAATTGTCTAAGAGAGTTCGTTTCTAAACTTTGGAAGTTTTCACATTTACTATGGCATCCTGTTCTAGACAATCGCGAGGAAATAACACGAACAAGGGCAAAGGAGTGAGCTGGGGGAGGGGACCAAGTGATACCGAGGGAGGCTTAGCACCGTTCAATCTTGAGGCGAAAGGGAGGTCACGTTATTTAAATCCCTGATCACCCACGATGTTTATGCCCCCCGTCACCTCGACATAAACTTTCGGACAAAAACATCCAATCAAGGGGACAAGATTGCTCAAAATCTCATGGTGAGTATAACGGCGCTCGGTCTGGATAAATGGGATAAAGTTTCATCACCCGGTTACTTAATGCTAATGCTGGAGTTTTTCACAACTTTAAAACTTCTCGCTGATGGCTCCTTCAAGTGCAGGATCCGTGAGCGTCCCTGCCACACCACCAAGGCCGACCTCGACTCGATTTTTGGTATGCATCAAGAAACGGATGAATCGGTGCAACAGGAAGAATACGATAAAAAGGTTTGGTGGACCAAACTCACTGGAGCACAACCAAGAATGAGATGCCATTTCAACTCTACTTCTCTTCGATCCCATGCTATATATTTGAAGTACAAGTTCCTCGTCCAAGTCTTTTTGGGAAAAGAGGACCTCACGAGAATGTCGTTAGCCGAGTTACGAGCACCGTAAATTGTGTTCCACCGTGTAACATGAACCTTTACCCACTCCGCATCGGTGAAGCTCACACTCAGAAGTTTCATCACCGAGCTTGCTCGATACCATAATTGTGATCCCTATGACGGGGACGGCACATATCTGAGCGTACCGATGCAAGTCGAGAGTCGGATGTACAACGAGCAAAATATGACTATCCCGACTTTCTTGGGATATATCGACAAAGAAATGGCTGAAGCCGGCAAGGAAAGCAATAACGAAGACAATGACGATGAGGAAGACGACGAGGGTGATCAGAAAGAGGATTCCGAGAATGTCAAGCACGGAGGTTACGGAGAGAGTCTCAAGTACGGTGGTTATGGCGGAGGTTACTGCGGAGGATACAGTGGAGGGTACTACGACGGTGGTAGTTCTTATGGGAGCAGGCCGACTGATTACCAGTATTACTCCGACACGTAGTGGAGACAAACACAGGACTTCCAGATGAGCGTCATAGAGCAAATGAGGCAGATGAGCCTCAATTAAGAGATCTATGCATGGGATGCTCGGCAAGATGCGTGGGATGCACGCAAGGAGGCCTAGGAGAAGGCACGAGCCAGACGCGAGGAATATAGGTTGTTCCAGAGTACCCTGGCGAGATTGAATGCTAACATTACCAAGAAAAACAAGAATCTCACTCAGTTGAATGACAATGTCGAGGCAAACTACGGCTACCTCGTCTCCATTAACGGACATCTCATGCGGCTCGAGCAGCGGTTCCCACCTTCCCCTCCGGATTACATGGACATGTAGGCGGTCCTGTGCCCCAGCTGTATCATTTTCTATCTGAACTTTTATTTTTTTCATTTGTAGTGATTTGTGTTATTTTGATTCTTCTATTAGATGTTGTGTGCATGAGTGTCTGTATTAACTATTTGACTAAACTACTCGCATGTTATTTGTCTTGACTTATTTTTCTAGCCCCATATGTTGATTCGTATGATAGTAATGCGGACATTGCTTACTTTTGTGGGCGGGGGGTAGTCCGGTCGGATTGGTGCAGGTAACCAGCCGGATTCCATCTTTGCAGCACCATCCGATCGGATAGGTGCAGGTAACCGGTCGGATTCCACCTTAGCAGTACCATCCGACCAGATTGGCGAAGGTTACCGGTCAGATGAACTACACTGTAGCACCATCCGATTGGATGGTTGCTACATCCGACCGAATTGTATTCAATTCACTAATCATATTTTATGCATGCACAGCTCGAGTCGTATCGGTCAAATAATTATGTTTGAGTTTTTATTTTATGTCAACGTGCGTTGAAATAATTCCCTTGCTATTTTGTGTTGGTACTGGCTTGCCTGTCGAAATCATGTATTGTATGATCTGTTGTTAGATTCTTATGCGCTTGTTTAAGTGCAAAACTTTTACAAAACCTACTTATATATATATATATATTTATTTATAGCAACACTTAGTCATTAGCAATTTTGTGAAGCTTTTAAACTCGATAACCTTGTTTTCAAAAGTTTGAATAAAACCCTAGTAAGGAGCCTTGTGTGTTTATCAACTTTTTATGCTTTAATTCGATAAGTGTTTTGAGAAATCTCGAAAGTGGCATGTGTAAATTTTGGTATTGGAAATGATGATAGGCACATATAAAACCCGTTTCCGGCCTTATTCAAAAATAAAAACCACTATAATTCCTAATGATCCCACTTGAGCCTTATATCCCGTCTTTTTCTTAGCCACGAGCATAATTGTTGCTCTTATTTCATTTAAGTTGTGAGATGAGAGTCTATTTGGGCTGAGAAAATATGATGATTGCAGGTTGGAAGTTAGTGGAATTAAAAAAATATGTAATTAGGGATGTTATTAAATTCATAAGAGCATCCAAATGTTAAGAATAATACCTATTAATAAAGGCAAGTGAGTATTGTTAGTTCGGGTTTTTGGGGTAAGAATAACCTTATTTATAAAAGGTTGAAAATAATAATATATGGGTATTTTGGGGGAAGAGTGAGGAGCAAAACTTTTCTCTATGCTTTAAAGGTTTGATTGAGTGAGTTATTAATTGCGTTTGCTCACAAGTTAGCCACACATCTTTATATATATGACATACCCTACCAAAGAGCCTACATTACAACCCTAAAAGTCCTCATCTGATTCTTGACTAAATGTGCACACATATGAGATATACGAGTTTTTGATTTTCACGAGTCATTGAATACACTTTTTTTGATCCGAGCGTATACACTTACCTTTTGAAAAACTCGAGCGAGTGAGTGCACCATTATATATTTCCCTTTGAGAGGATGCATTATTTTGATTTTAAGGTGAAAAGGTAACACGAGCTTAGCTTAAGAACTTTCGACAAAAGGGTTTATATTTCCAAAACTATATTGTATGCAAACCATGACTCTATGATCCAACTACTTTCATACTTACTTGGTTTTGATTCTTTCGTTTGTTTGAGGAAGAACAAACCAATAAAGCGGGGGGTGGTTGATTCGTACGTATTTATCATGTATTTGTATATGTTTCAAGTCATGTTTGAGTCCTTTTTATTCCATCCAACTCTCCAGACTCACATTTTGTTGTCTTTTTCGGGTTAAGAATAAGCTACTTTGCATAATTTTTCATCCAACATCTTTTTACTTAACTTTCCGATTTCTCGATCATTAATTGGTCCTTTTGAGATAATTTATGTATTTTCTCATGGAGCTAGGGCGCTCGACGAGTCTGGATTTCAAGAGGATTAAGCTCGTAAGCCGTTACGAGAATCAAGAGACAAAGACGAGAAAGACAATGCCAAGAAGTAGCCACAAGGACACTCATCTGACCGGATGGATCTAACATCCGACCGGAATGACCTATGAAATCACAACCGAACGGATGGATCTTATATCTGGTCGGACCAAACCACTGAACTCAAAACCGGTCGGATGGATCTGACATTCGATCGGATTTGCTGACGAAGACCCCCATCTGGTCGGATTAATCAGGCCATCCGACCGGATGCAAGCGTTACAAACTCGAATTTTCAAAAGATTTTCAGTTACGCAGGCATTGAAGGGGGCTTTTTACTACAAAAAGGGTTGAGGCATCTAACTTGGAGAACTCTTGAGACCTTGGCATCTCTCATAGCATCTTTGATTTGTACCTAATTGTATGTGATTTTCGTGTGTTTTTGCATTGTATTTTGTTTGCTTTTATGTGTTTTAGGTTTATCTTTTTGTCGTTATTCTTCCTTTGGATGTTTTTCGTTTCATTTTGTGTTTTAATGTTTTTCTACTCTATTTTATAAGTAATAATCTAATTTTGCTTTATTTTAGTATTTCAGCTCGAGACGAAGAAGATGGGATGAGCGACGTGACATGTGCAGCCGGCGCCCGCAGCCATCGGCCGCGTTGACGCCAAGAGACGCCCGCGTCAGTCGACGCGAGGTCGATGCAAACTCTCTGTTACGTCGACCTTTGCTCTGCCATTTGATGCACAAGCCGACGAAACTTGCAGTTGCATCGATTTATGCTCGCGTCGGTCGACGCCCTGCCTGGTCAACATGAGCAGTCTGACTCGCGTCAACATCGATGCTCAGCATGCGTCGGTCGACGCTCCGGCAATTTGAGCAGTTATTTCAGGAAAATCTATAAAAGCTGGTGGTTTCTTCATCTGAAAAGTGCTGGAACCTAGGAGGAAGGTTCAGAACATTGCAGAGAACCCTGGTTCTTTCCACCCTTTCGATTCATGCAAGATTAGCATTTTTAGTTCGTCGTTTCTTCATTTCTATTTGGTCCAACGTTGAAGATCGTTTAGTGACGCTGAAGTTCGTTGGATTGCTGTTGATTCCTTTAAGTCATAAGTTTTTTTGCACTTTGTTAATTTGTTCTATAGTTTAGTTATATCGTTGGATGTTAATGTTATACTTTTGTTTACCGTTCTTCTCATTTTTAATTTATGTTTATTTGCTTAAGTAGATTAGGTGTTACTTCTCGTTAGATTAATTGTCATTTTTAATTACATGCTTGGTAGAGTAATTGTGATCATGTTCATGCTTTTGAGTTGAAATATGCTTGAATCATGATGATGTTTTTCGGCTAAGTTTTGTCGTTCTTCTCTTGCGGATGAGCTTTTTATTTTTAAATAAAAAGGAGGTGTAAAAAGTTCGATTCAATCTTTCATCATCTTTATGATATCATCTACCATTAGGAATGGTTCTTGATGCACTAGAGCCCTCACGGCGATTCGATACGAGTTCGATTGGTTTTTATTCGTATAGCATTATCATCTTGATAAACGCAGTAATCCGAAGTTCATGACAAGCTTCCAGATTCATTGCATAGAGTATCTCTCCTCCGGAACCACTGGAGATAGTGTAGCTTTCACTTTTCATATTGATCAACCTTTAGCTCGGTTCCAGTAATCTCTAAACTCTATTTCTAATGTATAGTTGTGAATCTTTCGGTTTGTTACCTTTTATTTGGAATTGGAATATTGTGGTTTGTTTGAGAATACTTGTGAATGAATTGGTTTATATGCTAATAGTTGTGTTGGTTAATTCAGTTAATAACAATCTTGCTTTTATTTACATATTAGTTTGGAAATTGATCTTTCTAAAATCATAGTTCGTTAATGCCCTTTCATATGCAACTAAATGCATGAATGATAATTGGTAGTTTAAATTTCTTGTTAAGTTTTTAATAGCTTATAAATTCGTTGTTAAGTTCTTGCATAGAGATTGACACACTCGTTACAAGATTAGTTCTAAATTCTAGTTCCTTAAAACAATCAAATCAAAAACCCCTTTCGATCGTGTGTTTAGAATTAGAACTTGAGATTTTCTTTATAATAAACATTGCCAACTCCGAATTTCCACTCCTCGAGAGATTCGACTCGGTTTAACTTGCCAGTCTACAGTGACCCCGTTCTCTTGCGGGCGAACTTGTTTTCAAATGTAGAAGAGCATTTTTCAACTTAGATTTAATTTTGAAAGACAAAAAGTTCGACTCACTAGTAATATTATGAAAAACTCTTGAATCGCTCGTAAACTTTTTCAAGTTTGATCAAACACAATCTTGAAGAACTCTCAAATGATGAGCGACATCTGTTGTATGTTGTAGTGAGCTTTCTACTTTTCTCATCCTCTCCATGATTTTCTTCATCAAAAACCAAGTGATATAAATACTCCAACTTCCTTTAAAGAGTCCTAGTTCCATAAAACAAGGTTTAGATAATTATCTTGAGATATCAAGTAGATAAAGACTAATAAAAGACTTACCAAAATAAAGGACTCGTATTATTTACTAGATTAATCCACTAAACATTCTAACTAACTCAAGTGTTTAGAAGGGAAAATAACATATTCGAACAAAGTAATTAATAGGATTTTAATCTAAGTAAACGACATAAATAAAACCCTATCAATCTCCCCCTTTTGCCTTTCTGGAAAAAAATTGCTTTAGAAAACTCTTCCTGAGTTATATAGATATGAACTCGCCCTAAATAGTAGAGGGCTACCAGAATGTTAGTGCGAATGATAGTAACACAGGAACTAATAACAAGATTATTTTAAGCACACGATTAATCAATCAAATATCCAAAAACAAAACAAATTCAACCAAGTATAAAAAGTATCATCAGAATAATTCAGACAAAACATAAGAGAAAAAACAAATGACCATGTCCGGCTCGCTTGTTCAGGTACTATGGGCTCGATTATTCATCGACCGCCAAGGAGTGGTTACGAGGGCGACATCGTCATCAGCCACCTTCTTCTTACCTTCTCCTTTGTCAGCTGCAGCTCGCTTCTTGCTTTCGTCTTCTCCATTTTTTGACCAGAATGCAAAAGGAGCGCCTTAGTGTAGAAAGCCTACAAAGTCACCAGTCCAGCAAGACGGGCCTGGTCTCCTGCAATCTACTGATGAATTAAGCTCAGATGCATCTGTAAATCAGAAACATCAATGAGGATAGAGGTAAGTGTGTTGGTTATTGTTTCAGTGATTAACATGAATTTGTCCTTTTTTTTTCTAGTATTTTAGTTAGTTTTTGTTATTAGTTTTGGTATAAATTTGATAGATTAAGCATATTTTCGTATTTTTGTATCTCTAGCTTATTTAACCATATTTTGATCATAATTATTCGATTTTATATTTATTACAGGTATTTTGATGTATTTTGGTCTGGAGATAGTCGTGTGAGGGCCTACGAGTGGAGTTTTAGCGAAATCGAGCCTCGATTTGAAGTGTTACAACTGACACTAGGTATGTTATAGACACTAGGTGCTGAGACTGAGTATGTTGTAGACACTGGGTTACCCAGTGTTGACTGCCTGTCAGAGAGGGTTAGCGGTAACCCTAATCGCTAACGTTAACATTAACGTGCCAGAATCCTATTTTTGGAAGGAAACTTGTTCTCCAAGTCTTGGAAACTTATATATACCTTTCCATACTTCTTCAAAGAATGTTAGACATTTTTTGGGACTCCTAGGGCCTGACAAACCCTAGGTTTTTCCTATATTTCTCTTGATACTCTTCTCCATAATTCTTAGTTTTAAATTTCTACTTCTTAGATTAAATAGAATAGTTCTTAGTTAGTTTTTGACGTAGATTAGCTTTAATTCGTAGATTTCTCGATTGAACGTTGTTACTCTTCTCGATTAATTAGTAAGTTTTCAATTTCCCTTGTTTAATTAGTTTCTCATACTCTTTAATTACATGCTTGTTAGAGATTCTTATTAGAATAATTGCCAATCAAACCCACCCACCCCCCTCCCATAATGAATTGTGTTCTTGATTATTGTGGGTTTGTGATGATGATATTGTTGATGATTTTTGGCTAGATCTTATGGGTCTAAAGCCTAGAATCGTTTAGAACCATCAATTGGGTTTGTTGGGTGCCAAATCTACAAGTTGGGATTGACAGCCCTAGCTTGTAGGTAAGGTGTTCGATGAAATGCCCAAGTGGTCGTGGAGATAATTCTAGAGATCTAGAACCCTTGCTTTCTCAAATCTTTTCAAAATCTTGATTTCTTAGTTCTTCGCTTAAATCAACATATTGATTCCAAGTGTTTATATAGGTTTTTCTTTGTTATTTTCTTATTCATGAAAACAAACACAAAAGGAACCTCCGATTAGTTTTCCTCGAGAGATTCGACTCGGTTCAACTTGCCAACCTACAAGCAAACTCGTACTCTTGCGAGCGAGCTTTCAAGCCTTGACAAAGTTATTGATAAAAATAGGTGCAGAAAGTTAGAATAAAAATTTTGGCACCGTTGCCGGGGAAAACTAAAGGTTGTAATTTTGTATTTTCTCTTTGTAACGTTATTTGTGTTTCTGTTTTATTTCGTTTATCTTTAGTATTTGTTTGTGATTTCTCTTTTTATTCATTTTTATTATTTTCCACCTGTACATTTAATCTTGTGTGTTGATTGTTGTGTATGCAAGGTACATCTCTTGAGGCCTGAGTCTCAACGACCCAAAAAAAATGAGAAGAATGTCGAATTATCGCGGGTCTCAATCGTATTTCGAACAATGGTATGCCAATCCATTTGCTTTTCTTGTGCCTGGACCGGCCATTCCATTAAGCCCGGTGATGCGATATTACGATCATGACGAGTTCTACTTCGAGCAACTTCCAGTTTTTCATGGGCATCCAAGCGAGGATCCGCTGAAGTTCATCCAAGAGTATGAGGCCATCACGTGGACTTTCCCTCATCTCGGCCTAACAAGGGATCAAGTGAGGATGCGACTCTTCCATTTGACTCAAACTTTTGTGCACCCCTTTTTAATAAATTAATTTAAAACACGTCAGTTTGCTCGCAAGTGTACGAGGTAACTGTAGGGTGATGAGTTTTTACTGCTTTTAGTTAGTTCGAATAAGTACTCTAAACTCTTAGTTAATTTAGTAGTTAATTTCTAGTTTAATTGTTAGTTTAATTCTTAGTTAATCTTGTTAATGCTAGAACTAGTTTTAATTAGCTTAATCGTTTTATGCTTGTTATTGGATATTGGTTAATTTAGTTGATTTATGCGATTGATTATGCTTAGTTATTCGTTAATCTTAGATTCTTATGATACATTGCTTAGTGATAATTTATTATATTCATGCTGTTAGATTAGTTTGCTATTAATTCTTAGTTCTTGAGTTCAAGTAGTTTAATTATTGCTCGTAGTTGATAATCTAGTTAAAGTGATTAGTTTAATTAGTTTTAGTTTAATTATTGCTTAGATTATAATGATCAATTCAATCCATTTAAAACCCAAATGTATATGTATGTTATTCGTAATTGAGAAAAACATCCGAAAGACCGAACAGTTGTTTCCTCGAGAGATACGACTCGAGTCAA
>BMAC01000409.1:43091-63595 GCA_014905375.1 Phtheirospermum japonicum
AAAAAAAAAAAAAGAAGAATGTATGAGTACAACCAGAAAACCGATTCAATGAAGACAAAAAAAATATATAATCGGTAACAAGAACTTGTCTTTTCTTCCATTATTTTATTTGTTGATCAGACCAAGTGATAAGAGGACAAACCTAATATCGTCATATCTTTCAATTTTCTATATGTGGCTCGAGTAAAACTCGAATGACCCAAACTTTGACCCTAAATGTGTCACAAATTTGACAATGACACCTTTTTTTTCTTTTCATTTTTTCATTTTCCTAAAAAGAAATTAAAAATTTATATTATGAACATAAGTGAAATGTAAATAACTTTATAAAATTATTGTGATTAAAATTTAAAATCAAAATTATATGTAGGAAAAACAAAAAGAAAAATGATTATATAATCGCATAATATAAAGAATTCAATATATTAATTTAAAAATTTTAACTAAATAATTATTTATGAACTTTTGTATATTAAAAATTTGTGACTAATTACTATGACTTTAAGTATTTAACGTTATAAATCCACACATGAATGATTTATTACTCTTGATTATATAATTACTTTCGTATAAAATGAAATTTATACATAAATTTAAATTTATTATCGGGTTCATCAACTGACTCGATGACTTGGTGGTTAAATTACTCAGTGACCATCCCGAGTCAATTGTCGGGCTGATTAAAAAAGAAACTATAATAAAATAGAATACAAAGGCCCTTATTTAAAATTTAGTATGATGCCTATTTTATTTGGTATTACTTTTTTTATTTTTGTAGTATTTTATATATTTTTACAATATTTATATTTTTTTTTATTTTCTAGATTGAGGAGATGATTTTTTATAATATAACATTAATTAATTATATTACTTTCTGTTTTAAAATATTTTAAGACTTATTTTATTATAATTTATAACTTCTTGATCTTAGTTATTGTTTTATTATCAACTTTCAATAGATAAAATAACTATTTAAAATTTATTTTTACGTATTTATTTAATTTACTTTATCACTATTGCCAATTTATTCTTTCAATGTGTTTAAAGTAAATATTTAGAAATTGATGATAATTTTATTATATTTTTATTAGATTTCAAAATAATTTCATATTTATATTATTATATTATAATAATTATATTTATATTTTATTTCATTTTAGAAATTATTAAGAAACATTTATAATTAAGCCATATATGTTATATTTATGTAACTAAATTCATATTTTTCTAATTATTTTATTATTTATAGCATTTTAAGTATATTTTATTACTTTAGAATTTAGTAAATGATTATTCAGTATTTAAATTATTTTTAATTTTATTCTATTGAATTATTGTGAAATGAGATTTATTTTATATTATTTAAACTATTACTATCTTCATAATCTTTTTTTAAATTATTTGATAAGTCTTGTATACATAATATATTTCTTATATATATTTAACATATTTCATATTATTTTATGATTTATTTTATTAATTATAATATTTCTTTGTTTTTCTTATTATTAATCAATTATTTTTAAGTCATAATATTTTAATCCAATTTTCATATATTTTAGGATTTATTTTATATTATTTATAATATATACGGTTTTTGTGACTTTTTTAATTTTAATTTAATTAATATATATTTATAATCTAAATACAGTTTTTTGTATTTATTTAGTTGGTTTTATTTTTTTTCTCAAATTATATTACAAGTATATATTATATTTTTATTGGTTAAAGATTTATTTGATAATTGTATAATTATATTGATATAAATTATATCTAAAATAAAACAAACAACAAAGTAAGACTAAAGTACAACTAGATTATTTAGTTGTACTCAAACAAATTGATGTGATTGAATTATGTCATAATCTAATGATAGACTTTGGGGTACATGTTGACAAACAAATACAATTGATACCGATAATTAGAAAAGCCTAAACTTATTATACGATATTCACTTTGTCTTTGAATACAAAGACTAAACAAGGAGATGGACTCAATGATTTGTAATAAAAGTGACTAATATGATAGTTTCGCAACTAACTAAATGGGAGAGCTTGAAACTATTGTCATATGATGATAACAAGTTAAACTATAACTTAACATATAGTGTAGTCTGCAAAAAGTTATTTCATAATATATCAATGTAGAGTTATTTACCTTTAATTTGTTTTAGGGCGCCGATTTACGCACCTTATCTATTCATGAGTTCACCACAATAAGAAAAAATCAACAAAAACGCCAAAATTACACCCGCNAAAATTCTACACCCCCGAACACATCACCTTCTCAAACCCTTCACCACCACTCTAGCTCTGCCATTATCATCGTCCATCACACTGTCAAACAGGAAGAAGAAAAAACGGTGATGGGTGGTGAAAGGTAAGTGATGGATCTGGGCAATAAAGGGTAAGAAACAGATGCA
Organism: Phtheirospermum japonicum; assembly: GCA_014905375.1. Taxonomy (NCBI): domain Eukaryota; kingdom Viridiplantae; phylum Streptophyta; class Magnoliopsida; order Lamiales; family Orobanchaceae; genus Phtheirospermum; species Phtheirospermum japonicum. The sequence goes on from BMAC01000409.1 coordinate 45,514, forward strand.
AAATAGGGGTGTTCGTCTATGGTTTCTCAAGCATATGTCATGTGTTTGAACTTTTTGATCGAACAATACAACGTTGTTCGGAAAAAAAATTTCAAAAACCCTTTTTTAACCTTAAAGGTGGCGTTCAGATCAATTTTTACAAACATGTGGTTTGTGTACGGATTAATTGTCCACAGTTGTATTTTGTGTTCGAATCTATTCTTTGAACATTTATTTTGTGTTTGAAAGTTTGGTTCGAACGACTTTTTTTCAAGGTATTTTTTTTCTTTTTCTTCCTTTAATGGCACGGCAGCGACATCGTAATTATGTGTGCATGTTTTGTTTATATTCTTCAATAGACAGCGGCCATGACAGTGACGGGCGACGGCTGGAGTGGTATGGAGAGTTGAAGGAGATGAAGTATTTGGGGGTGTAGGGTTTAAGGATAATATTGACATTTTTGTGATAACATTTTTAGTGGGGCGAACTAAAAAATAACGAGGTGCGTATATCCACGCTCTTTGTTTTAAATTTGCTCGTGTTGACCAGTAATCATGACTTGAGTATTTTAGGTTATTATGTTACATTAATAAATCAATAATGTTACACCTACATCGAATGAGTTTACACTATCCATTTCAATTTGCTCGTGCATCGCACGGGTTAAGCACTAGTATTTATTAAAAATTATAGAATAATCTATTTCGTTCATCTAACAATATTCTAAGAATCTGATAAGTTACTTATTGCTCCATAAGACTTGGTTCTTTTTTAAATCCTATATATGAATAGGTTCACGTGAAAGCCAAGTCCTACGTAAGAGCTAACAACCATCATATATCACATTATTCAATGCTAACAATAATCCAAGCGAATAAACAACTTAAGTAAAATTCTACATGGATGTAAATATATAAAAAGCATTGTACGTGCATGACTAGAAATAGCAATATATATATTGTATTAGAGCATCATTAATTATTAGATATTGAATAGGATTTGATTCCTATTTGATCCTATATATATAGATAGAAAAAGGATTCAAATGGAACCCTCACTTATTTGAAAATTTAAAGACAATTGTGGGTATTAGATATAATTAAGTGAATGAACCAAATTTTTTTTATGTTTTCATTTGATAAAAAATATTAAAATTATATAATAAAAGCAGACAAATAGTTAAACTATTATCATATCCAGAGACGCCATATGTTTTACAAAAGAAACATTGTGATTATCATGTATATAATTACCATCCGTGATCAAAATGACATAAAATTCCCCCTCGAGTCATATTTTAGGTGTATACTTAATTAAAAATTATAGAATTGATACGGACTAAAATGTCCATACGTGATAATGTTTGATATTTATGAAAGGCGACCTCATTTCCTAGAGAGGGTGTTCCTCTGGGAGGTGAGTGAGCTGGAGGGTGTCTTTTAGAAGTGAGCGAGCTGGTTTTTGTAGAGTAGCGACCTGGAGTATGAGGATGAGTTCTCATATAGGGTCGCGACCTCTTATGTTTGATGCTGAGTGATTTAGCTCGTTCATGGGCTTAATGTGGATGAGTTTTTTGGGGGCCTAGGTGGGCTGTATGGAAAGAGTAACAGGCCCAGGCTTATTTTGGTAATTTAATGAGAGGTTTATTGTTTATGGGAACTTACCATATGGGAGGAATCCTAATGTTAAGTCGGTTGTAGAGTTATGATATTTATGGAGTTGTAGAGGGAGAAGGTAACCCTATATTGAGGAAGTACTTGTTTTATCTCTATAAAAGGAGGTGCTTACCTCTCATTATACACGTTATGTATCATATCGCATCATATATCATCTTGTTTTAGCAGTAGTGTGAGTGGTGACTTGCTTATTAACTTAAGCATCGGAGGGCCTTGACGGGCGTGAAATCCAACCCGTCCGAGGCACTGTTTTGCAGGACCAGCTAGGTCGCTAGGAGGATCGTTAAAGACTTGGCAGGTCGCTGTGACGTGTTCAGAAGATATTTCAGGTCGTTGATCTCTATTTTGAGGTTAGTACCCCCTATATTTGGTAACACAACTTTTTGGACTTATCAAGAATAATCTATCTCGTTCATCTAACAATATTCTAAAAATAAGTTACTTATTCTGCCATAGACTTGGTTCTTTTTTAATCTATACCCTATATATGGATAGGTTCAAGTAGAGGCGGATATAGAAAAAAATATTTAGTGGGGCATCAACGTAATAATCTTGTTTATTTATTTATTAAAATGATACTCGAAAAACTATCTCATTACATGAAAAGTATAAAATCTAATAAGGGTTCAAAAAATACATATTACTATTGTTCTCGTCGAGTTGTTATGCTTTGAATTAGACTTACAATTGTATCGTGCTAATAATAAAATAACCCTTTCTCTAGATATATAATTAAAACAATTATAGAATATTTGATCTCTCGTGATATTTCATAATTTTTTACATTTGTCATTTTGAAAAATACTTCTTTTACACTCATCGTCGTCACGGGAGAAATAACACTAATTTCAAAAGAATCTATACTTTGGGAAATGTTTAATGCTTCTCTTTATACAAATGAAAGAAGACTTAGTTAAAAAAAATCATAATATTATTATGATTTCTAGAACCAAATAATGACCACAATTTAAGTGAATTAAATACCAATAGCAATGGTTATTTCTTTACTTAAAATGTCCACAAATAAATTTCCAAGTGAGCAAATGTTAAAACCAACAAAGCATTTTCAAAAAATGGTATAGATAATAATAAAATCTAAAATTTACAATATTTGAAGATAGTGAAGAACCATCAACATTTAAGATAAAATCTACGTGAATTATCACTTAAAACTTCATTATACATCACTTTTTTAAACAATTAAAAATTAGCATTTAAAAATTCAAATAGCAGAATTAGCTAATGTAGAAATTAAGAGACTTTTTTTAATTGAAACTAACAAGAGATTCACTTATTTTTTATAACTAATAATTTATTTTAATAATACTCTTAATATAAATACATATTTTAATTTATACATATATATATATATATAACACATTATATGTGCTATTCATTATTAAATGCTAACAATAATCCAAGGAATACATAACTTAAGTAACATTCTACATGAATGTAAATATATAAATAACATTGTACATACATGATAAGAAATAGCAACATATATCGTGTGTTAAAGCATCATTAATTATTAGATCTTGCATAGAATTTGATTTCCATTTGATCCTATATATAGAGAGAGGGAGAAATATTCAAATGGAATCCCTCTCCCTTGTCTTAGAATTTAAAGGCAATTATAAGTATTAGATATAATTAAGTGAATGGACCAAATTTTTTGTATTTTTTTTTATTTTATAAGAATACTAAAATTATATAATGAAAACACTTTTTGAGTATACAACAACCGAAATATAGTAAAAGCATTACAATTGTTAAATGAAAATAAAACTAGTATATAATAAAAATACTAATTTTTTAAGTTTTTAAATAAGATTGAATTCTCGTTTGAATGCATAAAATGGATAACGGACGTGAACATCCTAAAAACCAAAACTAAAATCACTTATATTAATTAGATCTAATTCTTTGTTGCATTGTCAACAATTGTATATTCTAGTTTACTTGATGAATTCAAGAATGTTTCTGTAAGTAGTTTTCCATTATGGAATAGGTTTTGTTCGGGTGTCAAATTATCTGTTATTGTAATTGCTATATTTAATGGATATTGAGTAATTTGAATATAAATACTTTATGATAATCATAAAACGATAAGTCGTAAGTTGCCTTAAACTACATTCAAATTTTCTCTATAATAATAATAATAATAATAATAATAATAATAATACAGTTACACACAAATTCAAACTCAAATAGCTAGATGCTTAAGAAAACTAAAATCATCAGCATAACGATCATCTCTTATGATTAACGCATAAATTACGTGCTGGAGACCATTGCATGTTGTCCCAAAAAAATATATNATATAAAGAAAAAACAGTTAGTATAATTAAAAAATTAAAATTTAAATAAAATCTTTAATTATACTATTTCTTTTAACATAATATTTATTAATTATTGATACCAATGTGTATTATATATAAACAAAAAAATAAATGCATGAAATAAATATTGAACATATGTTATAATTTGGAATTAAAAAAATTTACTGCATTTATGAGACGAGAGTAAGTGTTATTTTTTAATTAAAATAGTTTTTAGTCAATAAATTTGGCGGAGACATATAGTAATTGGAGACACAAATAGGTTTTTGAAAGTAGGAAAAAGTAGCCTTGCGGTTGATGTAAATTAGCAAATTACTAACCTTTTTACAAAAATATATTAACAATAACTGAACGATAATCCTCTTTAACGTACTAAATCGAAAGAACAAAATTGCTCAAAACATAAAACAAGAAGAAATGAAGAATGGGTCTTCTTGAATCTTGAGAACGTTTATCTCATCCTACCTTGGAAAGTGGAATTGCATTTCTCAACGCATATATAAATGCTGTTGTATTGAATGCTCATCCATTTAGTAAGATGCATTGATTTCCATTATTTTTATGCTATTTCCCTTTATTGCCTTTTATTTTAAAGTTTTTTCTAATTAGTCTCCAAATAAAAATTGCAGTACAGTTTATTGGAAATTTGTAATTGATATTTGGGTTCATTAAAAGTTAGTGGTAAAAAGTTCTTTAATGTATAGAAACTATATTTAAAAGATCTTTCAATCTAGAATGATGAAGTTTTCGCTGCAGGTTTTATATACATTTGATTGCAAAAGGTTAACTAAAGCACGAAATATATAGCAGATCAAATTTGAGCAGATCAAATTTGAGGTTCCTTTCGTCCTATATTGATAGTTATTTTGTTAATTTCAAACATTAAAAAATTAGTAATTTATATAATCAAAATATTAGTTTACCTATTTTTTTTGATTATGCTCATTTCAAATTTATTAATAATAATTCATAAATTAATGCTGAAATTAGTGTATTTATTATTGAAATATCAAAAAAAATTATTATTAACATCAATATTACATTTAGCAATATATTATTAATATATTAAAAAATATTAATTAAGATTATGTGTGGAAAAAAATTAATAATATGTTTTGAAATAATTTTAACATGACATGTACATTAAATCTCACTATTACCATGACAAACGTAAATACATGTGATGTAATTTATTAGATATATTGTGTTTGGTGTTTGATTTCTATTTTCAACGGAACACATAACACGCGTCATTTTTTGGATAATGATGTCATTTTGTAACTTAATACTACGTAATAATAATCGTATCAATTTATGCAAAATACTCTTTAACCTATATTTATACTTTCTATGATTCTCTTTGTAAATAAAATTTATTAATATTTTTAGTGCTTATGTATCTTACGAGTTTAATATATATTTAAGTTAATATTTTTTGTTTTATTGTGCGATGCCTAATATAATATTTTCTTATTTTTATTATATTTAGCCTAATTTAATAATTTTATTTTATTATATTTTGTCAAAATTCAATATTTTTCTTACTCCTAATAAAAATATAAATAAGTCACAAATAATTAGTAGAAAAAATCTATATTAGTTATTTTAAGTAAAATACAAATTACATATGAAATAATATTAATTACAAAATATAATTATGAAAATAATTAAATAATTTTATTTATAATAAAAGCTGAAATAATATATTTTTGAAATTTTAAATATTTAATATAATTATGATTTGTTTTCAATAATTTGAGTTATGTAACTAAATATTAGTAATGAACTTAATCAAAACATACTAATATAAGATTATATAATAATAATTAATAAATATATATTAGACAACGACACAAATATGACGAAGTTTGATAGTATGATATCTTTTAAATTTTTCGAAACTTTTAATTAATAGCGAAGTTAATATAAATATTAAAATATAATGTGAGTTAACAATAATTAATTAATATAAATTAGACACGGATTAAACATTTGTAATCTTTTGAATTTTTCAAATTATGTAAATAAAATAATTAAGGAATTTAATAAATATTAATATATAAAATTATTTAATAATTATAATAATTAAGAAATAAATTAGACATATACAAGACATGAAAACATCCTTTCATTTTTTATTTTAAATTTAAAACTGTAAAATTATCACAAATACTTTTTATATTTTTACTTTTATAAATTACAATGTAATACACGAGTTTTAAACTATTACATTATAAACCACAACTTTTTAATAAACGTCCAGCTGATGGATAACAAAATATTCAACTTTTCAATTACTATTTGACTTACTCGCAAAACTGGTCTTGTTACTATGACGGTCCAGCGGTTTTGAACGAAAATCTTAATTTCGTGCGATTCTATTTACAGAGTTATGATTTTACGTGATTTTGATTTTAAATGGTTGTTTCAATATTTCATTTATTTCAAAATATTCTTGAATGCGGAAACATGCAGTTACATATGATCGGCCAAAAAATCTCAATTAGAAAGAGTATGTACAATGTTAAAATTGATACTCCCTCTGACTGGAAAAAATAAGAGGTAAACAAAAATACGGAGTTTAAAAAGACAAAATGAATGTAGTTGGAATTAAAAAATTTTTGCTATTTTTCCTATTTTACCCTAAACTTTTTAGTATTTTAATAAATAAAGTAAACTAACTAGGGTTGTTTTAGTCTTTTTGTGGTATTTTAATTTTTAAAAGGAAACATGCCTATCTTTTTCGGACGAATGGAAAACATGTCTATCTTTTTCGAACTGAGGGAGTAGTTGAGATCAAGTGATGACACAAGTGGATCGAATTGTGATATTAACAACTTCAATATTGAGATGATATTGGAGAGGTGATAGTGTATAAATTATTATTTTGTTATTTTCTTTGTTTTTAATAAAAATGATAAATAAAATTTTGGAAAGATTAAAAATAATTATATAATTAAAAACCTTATAATTTTCTTATCAAACAAATCGGATTTATTTTGAAATTTCAAATACTTTTTCGATATTTCCTTGAATTCAATTAATTATTAGTATTTAGTTTTGAATTAGAAAATAATAGATTGTATTTTTTAAACATTTATTGTTTTCTTAAATATTTTAATTTTTCTTTTCACATTTAGTTAATTTGTATTTATTTTCGAGTTAAAATTGTATAGATTACAATTTTTTTTTTATTATTTGTAATTTTACAAAATTTTATATATTGTTTTCGAATTTTTTTTCCTTGATTTTATAGAATTAAAAAAAAAATTCAGGGGCATAATATTTTGAAAGGCTAACAAGTGGGCGCGTCGGATGCCCGCCCGCTGGAGCAATTCTGCGGGATGGGCGCACCGAATGTACACCATTTGCACATGCTCACGCCGAAGCCACAAATTAAACAACTAAATAACAAGTTTCAATGAAAGTAATGAAGGCTTTCATAATATTTAAATGCACAATTTTGCTTTAAAATGTTTATTTTGATATAAAGCAAGGATCGAGATTATCAATTTCAGAAGTCGACTAAAACATCGTCAACGCTTATTACAGCACCGAAAATGCAATTAAGACTTCTACTTTTCACAATTTAGAGAATAAAACATTCATACCCATACCACCTCACAATTGTACTTTAAAAATGTTTATTCGGGATAAATAATATAAAAAGTAATTATAAATTGAAATTTTGTAACATTTTTTAAAAAAAAAATTAAAAAATTGGGTCGGGACGCTTTTGACATTAGCGTCCCGCACTTTAAACTAAATAGAAAAAAAAAATTAAAAATTTGGGATGCTAATATCAAAACGTCTCGATCCCAAACTTTTTTTTCAATTCGACCCAAGTACTTTTGTTATTTTCCAATTCGGTTCAAAAATAATTTGTGAGATTTTTTCTTTCCTTTTTATAATTTGTTATTTTTATTTTATAATTTATTAGAGAAATAAATAAATATATTTTTTTATTTCAGTCCAAAAGATAATTTGTAAGAATTTTTTTTTTTTTTATAATTTGTTATTTTTATTTAAAATTCTTATTAGAAAAAATAAATAAACATATATTTATTACTGCATTGCATACCATAATCTCATTGGAAATCCGTCGTTACGAATATGATCACATATGACAAATTATTTATAATAATAAATATATTTATTTATCAAAGCACACTTTTTTATTTTTCAAAAATAAAATCAAAGAGCCAAATTATTTCCAACCCCACACGAACCCCAACAACATTCTGATTCCCCTGTAAGGCATGGGACACAATAAATACCCAAAGAAATCAAACACTATAAATACCCCTCTAAAATCATCCCTCAGCAAAACCACAATCACATAGTAGAAAGCTAAAAAAATAAAGAAATAAATAAATACGCCCCCCAAACAACACAAAACAAAACAAAATATGGCAACAATTACGACAAGTCCTCTTTCCATGATCTGCATCGTGCTGGCTCTAACCGGAACGATATCAGCAGTGGCGGCATCATTGGAGGACGACGAGAAGGACTGTGCGGAGCAGCTGACGAACCTGGCGGCATGCATTCCTTACGTCAGCGGCACTGCCAAACAGCCGACGAAAGAGTGCTGCGATGACACAGCCAAGCTAAAAGCTGCCAAGCCAAAGTGTCTGTGTGTGCTGATCAAAGAGAGCACTGATCCCTCAATGGGGCTCCCGATTAACACCACACTGGCCCTACAAATGCCCGGGGCTTGCAATATCGACGCTAAAGTCTCCGACTGCCCAAGTAATATTAATGATTTTATGCTAATGTCTACCTTTTTTTTTTTACTACATATCAACTCTCATTTATACACAAATTAAGAAATGTATTTAATCACCTCATAAAATCAAAATAATAGCAAATGTTCCTAACTTCCTATTATAGTCTTAAATTTTAATTACCTCATTTTTCTGACTAAATAGGTACATCTCAAAGTTATATTTGTACCTTATGTTAAAATGAAATGTCTTTTTTCTATTTCTTTTCCAGCATTACTGAATATCCCAGCAGACTCACCGGATGCAAAGATCTTCAAAGTGGCTAGTGAAGATTCAAGCACAGCCTCAACTGCCAACTCTCCTTCTGATTCATCTACCGCCTCTTCGAAATCTCCGCCTTCTTCAGCAGCCACTGCTTCGGATAATACGACCACTAGTTTGAACAGCAACAGTGGGGCTAAAGTCTCTAGTACCATCTTCCTCTTGATGGGGTTGGCGTCTATTTCTTTAATTTTCATTTAGTTCTTGAGCTGTCACATTATTGTCACTGAATAAAAATGGTGGGCGTGGGGGGCTTAAAACGCAATGCTAGCTATTCAATGTAATGTGCCCTTGGTGGCATTTTCTTTGTGGCAGGCTTATAAAATTTTCAGTGTTTGTTTCTGGCCTCATGTTTTCATAATTACGTTAGTAGTAATAAAACTTGATTGGTTGATTATCTTCTGTTTTTTCTTTTTTTCAATTGGTTACCTTGAAAAATAAATAAAAAGAATGATACTATTGTTGAAAGTTAATTTGCAATTCAATGAAAAAGGAGATTCGTTGAATGGGAAATGGTCTAGAGAAAATGTAGTCAATTCTTTAATGTTTAAGTATTTATTTTGAAAGAGTTAAGTTATTGCTAGTTCATGTATAGTCTCTTGAAATCTATGTTTTTGGAATCCTCCATTGCACATTATAAATAGTTGCTTTCATTTGTAATCTCATTCAGAAATTTTAAAGCTACTCGATCTAATTTTTTTTTTTTTCATTTCAAAACCTATCATTGCTTCCGTGCCCAACAAATTTGGTATCAGAGCCATTTTTGATTCTGCATATCCCTACACGATGGCAACAAATTATTTTACGTCGTTTTTCATTTTTTCACCAAGTCAAGTACCAATTTTCATAGGAGACCACTACGAGTATTGTAGGAGTCAAATGACAACATTTTTTGAGTCCATGAATTATCTAAGGTGATATATTGAGAACTTCAAGAAGCAAGTAAAGAAGATGAAGAATATGAAAGTTGCAAAGAGAGTTCAAAAAGAGAAATGCAATGACATTGTGATATCTTCAACAAGGTGTTGGAAAAACAATTTTTCCACGCATTTTTGGTGTAAAAGTTTGATTAACACTAATTTGTCTTGATTTTAGTTAGCATTTTAATTCGTTTTTGTTATTGTTTTTGGTGTAAGTTAGATAGATTGAGCATATTTTCGTATTTTCTCATCTCCAACTTATTTTATCGTATTTTAATTATAATTAATTAATTTTATGTTTATTTTAGGTATTTTGAAGATTTTTGGTTTGGACATAATCAAGGATGGGTCTACAAGTGGAGTTTCAGCAAAAACAGGCCTCGATTTGAAGTATTTAAGCTGACACTGGGAATGTTGATTGACACTGGGTTACCCAGTGTTGACTGCCTGTCAGAGAAGTTAGCCGTAGCACCTAGCGGTAACCGTAACCTCTAGGCATACCGCTAGAGCTACCGTTAGGAACTATTGCTATCCAAATGAATGAAGGTACTCGAAAACTCATCTCTGACGTTCTCTATGTGCCGAAGCTTTCAAACAAAGTGTTGGTCAGCTCAGTCAAAAAAATTTCTCTGTTCATTTTGATATAATAAATGTGAAATTCTTGAAAAAAAGAGGAATGTGGTCATTGCAAATATTGAGATGATGAACAAAACTTTTCCGTTGATGTTATCGTTCAATAATAATCTTGCACTCAAAACTGAATTTGATGATTCCTCACATCTTTGGTATCTGCACTATGGCCATCTACATAGAAAAGGTCTTCTATTGTTGAAGGAGAAAAATATGGTGACGGGACTTCCGACGATCCAGAAAAATAATCATGCGTGCGAAGGCTGCGTTTACGGGAAGATGCACAGGCTTCCATTTCCAAAAACATCATGGCGTGCTCAAGAACCTTTGGAGCTTGTTCACTCAGATATCTGTGGTCCAATGTCGACTCCTACTCTGGGAAACAAGAGGTTGTTATTCTCTTTGTTGATGACTACACAAGAATGATGTGGATTTTTCTCCTAAACCTAAAATCAGAAGCATTCTCTACATTTCTGCATTTCAAAGCTCTTGCGGAAAGAGAAAGTTGTTTTTTGATAAATCTTTTAGAACTGATCGTGGAGGTGAGTATCTCTACAATCCATTCATTGAATATTGCAAAAATAAAAAAATAAAAGAATAAAAAGGCAGTTGAGAGTCATCTATACGCCACAACAAAATGGTGTTGCCGAAAGAAGAAATCGCACCATTGTAGAGATGGCAAGAAGCATTTTGAAAGGAAATGGAGTTCCTAATCTCTACTGGGCAGAAGCTGTTCAAACATCTGTGTACATTTTGAACCTTTCACCCACCAAAGCTGTGAGAAACAAAACTCCATATGAGGCATGTTACATGAAGAAACCGAGAGTGGATCATTTCAGAATCTTTGGTTGCATAGCATACACACTAATTCCATCTCACACTCGTGAGAAATCTAATGAAAAAAGTAAAAAGCTTCTCTACATTGGCTAAAGTGATGAATCCAAGGGATTTTGACTCGTTGATCCAACAACAAATAAAATCACAATTTCTTTATATTTTGTATTTGATGAAGGTGTTGCTTAGGATTGGAAAGGAAAACAAATTGTGAGTGAACCAGTTTCTGAAGATCAACTGCCAACACAAAATGATGCAGCTCCTACTCTAAGAGTTGAATCAGATGACGAGAGTCCTCCAAGAAGGATACGACTGCTTAGTGAAATCTACAAGTCTTGTGAATTTGGATTATTCTATAGTGAACCAAAAAACTTTGAAGCTGCATTGATTGATGAGAATTAGAAAAGAGCAACGAATGAAGAAATATACACCATCAAGAAGAACAAGACTTGGGAGCTCGTCGATCTTCCCAATGGAAATAAAACAGTTAGGTTAAAATAGAATTTTAAAACCAAGTACGATGAGATGGGTGAAGTTTAGAAGTACAAAGATCAACTTGTTGCGAAAGGGTATTCTTAGTAGCCTGGAATAGACTTCACTGAAACCTTTGCTCCAGTCACTAGAATCGAAACAATTCGAACTGCTCTAGCTTTGGCTGCTCAGTTGGAGCTGTGTGTTTATCAGCTCGATGTGAAATCATCTTTCTTAAATGGTGACATAATGGAAGAGGTCTATGTTGACCAGCCGGAAGGTTTTAAGATCAAAGGACAAGAAGAAAAGGTTTATCAACTGGAGAAGGCCCTTTACGGCCTAAAGCAATCACCTCGTGCTTGGAATAGCAAAATTAACAACTATTTTATTGAAAGTGGTTTCAGACGAAGCTCAAGTGATTTTTCCCTCTATGTGAAAAATGTTGAAAAAAAATCTTCTTGTGGAGTGCCTTTATGTAGACGATCTCATATACTTCAGCAAAAACACAAGTTTGGTGGAAAATCTCGAGGAAAACATGATGAAAATTTTTGAGATGTCTGACTTAGGTCTCATGCGATATTTTCTTGGCATTCAAGTCAAGCAAAGCCCGGGGTAATTTTTTCTTTGTCAAGAGAAGTACATTGATGATCTTTTGAAGCGATTCAACATGAGTCAATGCAAGCCCGTCTCTACTCCAACGCCATTAAATGAAAAATATCAATTCCACGATGATGTAGAAAAAGTTGATGCCACCCTTTATAGAACGTTGATTGGATCATTGATCTATCTCAACACAAGACCGGACATCACTCACTCTGTAAGTCTACTTTCTCATTTTTTGAGTGAACCAAGCAGAATTCATTTTGTAGCAGCAAAAAGAATTTTGAGGTACTTAAAGGGTACAAAGAATCAAGGCATTGAGTTTAAGAAAGAGAAGTACTTCAAGCTTGTTGGCTACACAGATAGTGATTGGGCGGGATCACTAGATGATCGAAAAAGCACATCCAGCCTTGTGTTTTTCCTTGGAACAAATGCTATATCATGGAGCTCAAGGAAACAAGAATCTATTGCTTTATCATTCACGGAGGCAGAATACGTTGCAACTACAAAAGCTGCATGTGAAGCAGTTTGGCTATGAAGACTTTTGGAAGATTTGAAGTTTAAGAAAAATGAGGCAACTACAATTTCCTATGACAATATGTCAGCAATTGTTATGACAAAAAATCCAGTCTTTCATGCTCGCTCCAAGCATATCGAGTTACGACATCATTTCATCCGTTAGCTTGTGAATGAAGGGAAGATATGCATGAAGTTAGTCAACACCAATGATCAACCAGCTGATGCTTTAACTAAAGCTGTCACCGTCAACAAATTTGAGAATTTCAAGAAGCAAGTCAAGATTGCAAATTAAGGAGGAGTGTTGAAAGGTTAATTTGCAATTCAATGAACAAAGGAGATTCGTTGAATGGGAAATGGTCTAGAGAAAATGTAGTCAAATCTTTAATGTTTAAGCATTTATTTTGGAAGAGTTAAGTAATTGCTAGTTCATGTATAGTCTCTTGAAATCTATGTTTCTAGAATCCTCCATTGCACACTATAAATAGTGTTGCCTTCATTTAATCTCATTCAGAAATTTTAAAAACTTCAATATTAAAATAGAGTGAGCAGTAGCTACTCGATCTATTTCATAAATTTCTTCTCATTTTTTTTCATTTCAAAACCTATCATTGCTTTCGTACCCAACAACTATTGGGATGTAGAAGTCTCACATTTTCACAAATAAGGAAAGTGTCTCGTTGTTAACTCAAATCAAGAGAAATAAAGGTTGCACACAATGTTCTTATTACCATGGCCTCAAATACCGGTAGTTAAATGTAATTCATTTGGTTGTTTGCTTATTTTTGAATATAAGATGATGGAAATACATTTCTCCTCGGAAGAAATAAGAAACCACTTGATGACTTTATTTGATCAACATGCACTAGCACCAGACAAGCAGAGCCGCAGTGACAACTCATGCACGGCCAGCAGCACCAGAATAGTAATGGGAGTGAGCTCATCGATGAGGTCACTAATTTTGTCTTGTTATAAGACTTTCCTTGTATAGCCATCGAGCTAGCTAGTCACAATCATGCTAAATGAAGGAAATTATTTGCTTCAAAAGCAGGAGATATTAGCCATAGTCAGAGGATATGGTTGTAAAGAAAAACAAGCCACAGCATAAAAGCTGCAAAGATAAAGAAAGCTGGAAGCTTTGGCCATTGAAACAGCAGACAAAACAAAAGCGGCTATATTCATGTGTATACTCATTAATTGATGATAAATTACAATTGTTCAATATATAGCTAACTAACCCTACAAGAAGTTACTAGAAATTCTATACGTGTACACACATGATTTTCTGCTAATAAGACAAAAACCCTCAACTCACAATGGCTTGATGAGTTGTCCACTCATGTGACGTGTGCATGAGCTCTACATGAGCTCATTCTTATCTTTTCTGCAGATCACATTTTCATGCCCACTCAATCTGAGTGAGTGCAATGGCAAGACAGATTATTTATTCCATAATCGAATGAAAGATTATCCTGCAATAGGCTTGGTGAATACATCGGTTAACTGATCATATGATGGTAGATGCTGAATAGAAATTCTATTTTGAAGTTTTTCCATGACAAAGTGCAGGTCAATCTCAAAATGCCTGGTTCTGGGATGATGCATAGGGTTACTTGCTAATCATATCCTCGGGATTCTAGGCTGATCAACTTTAAGTTCTTTCAATAGTTGTTGCAACTAGATCACATCACAAACCGTATGCGCTAAGCTTCTGTATTCAGCTTCACAACTAGACCTAGACACAGTGGGCTGCTTCTTAAAATTCCATGAAATGATGTTTGATCCAAGAAAAACACATGAACCAGTAGTTGATCCCATGTCATCTGGATCTGTTGCCCAGCCAGCATCTGCAAAAGCCACCAAGTCTAGATTTTTGGAATGATTGAAATGCAAACCATAGTTCATTATTCCTGCAAGATATCTGATAATTCTCTTAACATCTTTCCAATGAGTGTCCAGAGGTGTTTGCATAAATTGGCTAACTTTGTTCATACTGTAGGCAATTTCAGGCCTTCAAATAACTTGTCAATATCGAACAATGGCTCGAAGTAGTCTCCGTGTCCTTCTTCTTGCTCGTGCGTCACGTCTTGCATAGTTCTCTTCCTTGCAAAAATCCCATGTGTAAAAGTGCTTGTCAAGATTTAGGATTCTCTTGTCTTAAATAGACAATCCTAGAATCCTAAACTTGGTAAACAAGACAAAACAAATCCTAAACACAATCTAGGAAACTAATAAAGTCTTAAACATAAACTAGGAAACATAATATATTCCTAAATCTAGTTTCCTAACTTATTTTGTGCCCAAGAAATGCAAATAACAAAATAGGAATTATTTCCAAGAATAAATTCCTCAACAATCTCCCCCTTTTGCCTTTCTGGACAAAACACTTCGATGTAACCACAAATGAAAATAAAAATTCTAACTCCCCCTAAACAAAAACACCCAATGTTGTTAAAAATTAAAACCAACATTGTTCAAAATAACACTTAACAAAACAAATCAGAATAAAGGAACTTATTGACTTCGAACCCTCTTCGAACGACGAGGGGATGTCGAAGTTCCTTTAGCCCTATCTGTGCGCTTCCTCTTCTGCATCTTCATCATCTTCCTCAAAGCCTTATTGCGCGAGAGGATTCTCTTCCATCGCCTTTCTTGAGCAAGACTGGCCAAGGCTTCGGCAGCAACAGCATCTTCTCCATCAACATTATCTTCAGCAGCATCATTTCCAGCAACATCTTCAGCAGCATCATCCTCAACATCTTCAGCAACGTGCGTCATCCTCAACATCTTCAGCAGCGTCATCCTCTCCCCCTTTTTGACCAGAAAGTGAAAGGGCCTTCAAGAGAGAGCTACGAAGAGCCTTCAGCTGAGTCATCTACAAATCAATGGAAGCCACATGTGCACGAAGGACCTGTGCAGAAATGCAGACCATGTTGGGATCGGCCGTCCCAACACCACTACCAACATCGGCTTGAAACGACGCCTGCCAAGGAAGATCAATGACTCGGGCACCGGTAACATGCTTCTGACCTCTCAAAGCAAACCAATCAGCTTCCCCCGTGAGCACATCATCGGGATGAAGTGGCAATCCTTGGTTCTCTAGCAAGCTGAAAATCAAAGAAGGAAAACACAACGAGGCCGCAGACTTCGTGGTAGCAAACTTAGCAACAATATCAAAAACATGCTGCACAAAACTGAATTTGATCCCTCTCCCAAGCCTATATAAGAACTGGGCCTGTGGCCGCGTAACACATGTTGTGTTCTTGGAGGGAACCCAATTACAAATAGCAAGTTTATGCAGAATTGAATAAAGAGAAGACAGGCGAGTACTAGGGAGTTGTTCAAACCACGTATTAACCAGACCACCAGACAAGAATGAAACCACCTCATTCATATCATCAACCGTCGAGTCACCCCGGTATGACTCAGTTCCAAACAACTCATCAATCAAAGCAGGAGTGAAAGAAAACACCTTGCCATGCACATATACTTTGCCATAATTGACAGACTCCAAATCAACCATAGAGGGCAAAAGATTGGCATAAAACTCGACAATGACATCTCGAACAAAAGGTACGGCCATGGAAATGGTGGAAAACATACCTTTGTGTTGAAGATAGGCAATCAAATTATGTTTCTCAAATAGCTCAACCGGGACTCGACGCTCGGCGATCATGTGGCGGGTCTGGTAAGTGGCAAATAACTCGGCAGCTTCAGCAGTCAAAAAATCTTCCGAAAAAGGCACCATGTCATCAAGCTCAGGAGTCTGAGAAGGAGTACCCGAGGAGGAATGGGAGTGAGCACAGGCATCGGAAGAAATCGGTGTGGGAGTATGAGAGGCAATCGGAACAGAGGCGGCGCTAGAGGACAAAACAGACGGTGAATGATGTGATGTTGGTATGGGGGAACCAACATGAGTAGCAACACCGTCCTCCGCAGTAACTTTATTTTTCTTCTTATCCTTTTTGCAAGCATTAAGAATATCTCGAAGAGGCACATCAAACGAAGAATCAGGGGAATACTCAAATAAAGCCGAATCAAACTCGGGTTGATCATCATGAACAGGGGACAGAGGAGGAACATCGGCAGGCGGTTTAGCAGAGCTGGTTACTTCGACGGTGATAAAATCCAAAATAGTGTAGGGAGGGGATGAATACTTTGTCGTAGTAGATCCAGGAGAAACCTTGACTTTCGCCGGGCTAGGTCTCCTGTCGGCCTTCCTCAGAAGCTGTTTCCGGCGAGTAAACCTCTTTTCCGGCAGACTTGGGGCAGAAGAAAGCGGCGGCACGAACCCTTGAACAGGAGAAGCAGGAATAAAATCTTCATCATCAGGGTCGGACATCACAGTGACATCCTCCGTGAGATTAATATGCTCAATCAGCACATTGCGGAACGGCCCCGCCTTGCTCTTCGGTACTGCGGGCGGCACAACACCGGGTGGAATATTGCGCAGGCGTCTTGACCTTTTCAAAGTAGGATTCCCCACGCGCCTAAAAGTTTTAGAAACAATCACCAAATTGGGGGGATCGTCAACATCAATTTCATTCCCGGGCTGTCCTGGGAACACTTGCACTAAAGGCGTGGCGTCAATCGGCGGCGGAACTGGAACAGCAGCTTGAGAATTGTGCGTCGACGAGGGTGGTGGCGATGTTGATACCGGTGGTGGGATGGAAGAGGAACCACCACCAATTTCTTCGCGTATGTCTTGCCCACCAACCTTTGGGTAAGGCGCCGGAACCTGTTCGCCATAGCAACAAACCTCTGCCGGCAACTCTGGGACAAATGAAGGTGACGACGAGTTTGTCATCCTACAAATTTTCATAAACACAGAAAAAAAAACGAAGTAGAGAGAATATGTTTGAGAGAGTTGGAGAGGTGAATTTCAGAAGGTGAATTGCAGAAGTGATCAAACGGTAAAAAAAAAAAATCAGTATTTATTCTTTCAAAAAATGACCGTTGAAGGAGAGAGAAGAAAGGAAAATAAAAGGAAAAAAGAAACCTAATTTTACCTAGCTGCGGATTGTAGAGCCCAATTCCGATTTTATTTCCTTTTTAAACGAAAAATC
>BMAC01000409.1:63745-99618 GCA_014905375.1 Phtheirospermum japonicum
TGATCACATTAACAACCCATTATCTCTTTCTTATTTTTGAACACTTAAATTGCACAACCCTTATAATAAAATCGGCCGAAAATACATAGCTAGAAAAATTGAACCATCAGCCCAGTAGTACCAATCTTGTGCAATGTTAATTTTCACTCACCAAATTCACCTCGTCATTACCTGTTCAGCCGTCCGATTTTAACTCCACTGAAACACTTAGTTAGCTTAATTCAAAATAAAATTAAGAGATTTCTTGTAAGACAAGAACACAAGCAACAGTATGCACAGCAAGATAGCATCTTCACAAAGTATGAATGTCCTACGGAATGCCTAAGATTTATGACCTAAAAGATTATTCAAAAACACATTAAGATTTCAGTGACCTGATCCAATGTTTATTACTGATAACATTATAAACCAACATTGCCTTAGGTGAAGTCAATGGAAACTTACCCCTTTTACCCAAGTTAATGACTACGTCAAGATCTCTCAAGAAGGTGATATTTAAAGATTGGATCATTTTGTATCCAYATTTTCTTCATCCTTGAAGGGATTTGAATCTTTTAATCTTCAGCAATTGTTGTTAAAAACCTCTTATTTTTGGACCTGGGAGAAAACCAGTTTCTGCGGGCAAATCCCACAATCACCTAATTGAAGAGGTTGGTTCTTTTTGCCATCACTTTTATTGCAACACAGGACCTTATTGCACTTTCAATCAAACTCAATGCATTAGGATTATGTATGAAAAGAAAGATAAAAATACATGCAAAAGTATATAGATGTGATTGATGTTGATAAAGGGTGTCACAACATCACAAACCAACATTGGTTCAGACAATGCACATACCGAGATCTCTCCTCAAACGAGAGAAGGTCTCAAAATCTAATGCCTTAGTGAAGATGTCAGCAAGCTGATTATCTGTTCCAATATGCTCAAGGCTAACAATCTTCCTCTCAACTAAGTCTCGAATAAAGTGGTACCTTATGTCAATGTGTTTGATTCGAGAATGCTGGACTGGATTTTTGGAGATATCAATGGCACTGGAATTGTCACACAGCACGGTCAAGATACTACTGTGCAGACCGTAGTCCTCTATCATCTGGTTCATCCACAGTAATTGTGTGCACGCACTTCCAGCTGAAATGTACTCGACTTCAGCTGTAGAAAGAGAAATAAAATTTTGCTTCTTGCTGTACCAAGAGATTAAATTGTTACCCAGAAAAAAAATCCCCCACTAGTACTCTTTCTATCTACCACATCTCCAGCCCAATCCGAATCAGTGTACCCTACAAGTTCAGTACCAGTATCTTTTGTGTACCACACACCTATTTCAGTTGTGCCGGCAATATACCTTATTATTCTTTTAACTGCTTTTAAGTGTGACTCTTTTGGATTAGACTGATATCTAGCACATAAGCACACACTATACATAATATCTGGTCTACTTGCTGTCAAATACAATAAACTCCCTATCATACTTCTATACATGGTGTTATCAACACCCTTACCAACATCGTCTCTCGACAGCTTCACAGTTTTTCCCAGTGCCGTTTTCTTGTGAGTTTCACTTTATAAACTAAACTTTTTAATTAAGTTCTTAGCATATTTAGCCTGGAAAAGAAAATACCGTCATCAAGCTATTTGGTTTGTAAACCAATAAAGTATGAGAGGTTACCTTCCATGCGCATCTCGAATGTATCGGACATCCGAGTAACAAACTCCTTGACCATCTGCTCGTTAGTGGATCCAAAAATAATATCATCCACATAAATCTGGACGATTAAGATGTGCTTATTGGATTTAAGAAGGAAAAAAGTTTTATCAACTTCCCCTCGTCTAAAGTTCAAATAAAGCAAATATTGAGTTAGCCTTTCGTACCAAGCTCTTGGAGCTTGTTTTAAACCATAAAGAGCTTTTTTCAGTTTTAAAACAAAATTTGGTTTTTGAGGATCCACAAATCCTTTAGGCTGCTCAATATACACTTCTTCACTCAGGACGCCATTTAAAAAAGCAGTCTTAATGTCCATTTGATGCAATGAAATCTTCATATAACAAGCAACAGAAAGCAAAAGTCTTACCGACTCAATGCGGGCAACAGGGGCAAATGTTTCATCATACTCGATCCCTTCAATTTGTGTATACCATTTTGCAACCAGTCGAACTTTGTTTCTCACAATGTTGCCTGCTTCATCAGTCTTGTTCTTGAATATCTACTTTGTTCCCGTCACGTGGGAATTTTCTGGACGTGGCACTAAATCCCAAACGTCATTTTTAGCGAACTGGTCCAGCTCTTCTTGCATTGCCCGAATCCAGAACTCATCCTTGAGCGCATCCTCCACTCACTTGGGCTCTATTTTAGAAAGGTACAACGATTCATGAATCTTAGAATAATTTGTAGACAGACACACGTACCTGACCATCTCCTTGAAATTTATCTGTCTTCGTCTTGTACTTCTTTCATCTAAATCACCAATAATTTGGCCCACGGGGTGGTTTTTCTGGATTCTGGATGGAATATCCCTCTAATGAAGATCAATGGGATCAGCTGGATCTTCTTCTTCTGAATCAGAATCTGATTCTGCGGCGGCTTGGCTTGATGTTGGTTCTGATGTTGGTATCCCAGTATCAACATTGGTATCAACATCATTCAACTCTCTGATTTCAGGACCTGCATCTCTATTTTGAATACCTGCACTCTTACCACCAAGGCTCTCAATCTCAAGTGGTCCCATGAGATCCATATGTAGTAGTTCAAAGTAAGATGATGTAGTAAGACTTTGCTGCACTGGATGTGGCACTCTTACCTGCTTTCCTTTCTGGCATGCCTCGCACACAGGAATAATCTTGGTGTTGAGCTTAGGCAGCCCACTCACAACTTCTTCTTTGGCCAACCTGCCCATCATCTTGTAATTCACGTGTCCAAGCTTTTGATGTCATAACTCAGCATCACTTAATTGGGACAGTCTGCAAAAAGCATCACTTTGGATTTGGTAGCAATTATCTGAAGTCCTTTGACTAGTGAGAATACATGGTCCATTCTCCTCATAGACTTCACACTTTTTACGGTTGAATTTAACACTAAAACCTCCGTCGCACAGTTGACTTATGCTAATCAAATTTGCAGTAAGTCCTTCTACCAGTAGCACATTTTCAAGAGTTACAATGCCGGGAACATGGAGAGTTCCTTGGCCAACTGCGCCTCCACCATACTTTACTTTTCCACCTCGAAATATGACAATGTTGGAAAGTAGTTCTTCTGACCCAGTCATATGCTTGGAGCATCCACTATCGAAATACCAGGCTCTAGGGACGTGGGACTTCAGGGAGGTATGGATTATGTTACACTTGACGTTATTTCTCTTGACCCACACTTTTTTGAACCTGGTGTTGGTATTGATGTTGGTATGACGGAAACCAACATTGGATTTAGCAGCAGCATTAGTTCTCTGAAAGTTCCTTCTCTCACCTATGATCTTCAAGCAAAAAGGCCTAATGTGACCTGGTTCACCACAATGATGGCTCACGAACTGTCTCCTTCGCTTTTTGTGGCATTTGGAAGATTTCCGTTCTTGACTTGAAATTTGCGTTGGCTGATTAGGTTTAAAACCGATTCCATGCTTCGAGGTTTCTGGGAAGCTTATCTCTAAGATTTCATCAAGTTTCGTCTTACCTTTGTTCAGATTTGATATGGTTCTTTCGATCTTTGTCAGCTCGGTTCTCACCTTCTCTAGCTCAGCATCCTTCTTGGTGAGCGATGTTTCCAATCGAACAATTATGTCAGTCTGATCAGCCTTTTCTTTGGTTAATTTCTCTACTTCTTTCACGAGATCCTTGACC
The DNA here is from genome assembly GCA_014905375.1 of Phtheirospermum japonicum. NCBI lineage: Eukaryota > Viridiplantae > Streptophyta > Magnoliopsida > Lamiales > Orobanchaceae > Phtheirospermum > Phtheirospermum japonicum. The sequence goes on from BMAC01000409.1 coordinate 67,575, forward strand.
TTGAGTACCTGTTTTCCCAAGCTGACAAACAGTTGCTGGTGCTCAACAGTCAGCAGCTCGTACTCCTTATGGTAATCAGTAGTTTCAACATTCAAGCACACGATGTTGGTTTCAAGGTTATCAACATGGACATCGTCGTCCCAAACAACAAGGGTAAATAAGGATGGGACAGGTTCAGTTGACTCGGAATCATTGACATCCTCAGTAAAATCAGTAGCAACCATGCTTTTCTTCCTAAGAGTGTTAGGACATTCATTTTTGTAGTGTCCCCAACCTTTACATTCATGACATTGCACCTCACTAAGTGGTCTCGTGGGGTTGGATGCATTTGGAATTGAGGATGTGGAATGAGATCTGGGAAGAGCACGTCCAGTGAATTTTGGCGTGGACATCTATGGCCTGGTCTTCGTATTTTAGCCTCCAAGGCTATTCTAACGTTGAGTAACAAATGACAATTCGTCTTCACCAAGGGTAGTGGATTCCATCTTTTTCAGAATTTCATTAAAATCAAACTCCTCTTCATATTCATCGTTGTCTGAATTAGTGTCGGAAGAAAAAGCAACATTCTTCTCTTTTGATTTGGAACCAAGGTGTTCCATCTCATACTGCTTAAGGTTTCCAACTAAGGTGTTGAACTTAATGTTATCAACATCTTTAGACTCTTCTATGGCAACCACCTTCATATTATATTTTTTCGAAATATACCTCAGCAGTTTTCCTACAAGTCGAGAGTTAGTTATTGCCTCACCAAGTTCTCTGTACTCGTTTGTGATGTCTGATAATCTCATTGCATAGTCCATGATCGACTCCTTCTCATACATTCTCATCGCTTCGAAAGTGGACATCAACATTCTCAGCCTTGATTTCTTCACGCTAGCAGTTCCTTCACACACACTTTGGACTGCGTCCCATGTATCCTTTGCTGACTCGTAATTCTTGATGACTCGGTAGTAGCTTGCATCAACATAGCTACACAAGGTATTGCTGCATTTGGAATTCCAGTTTGCAGCAGCTGCTTCCTCAGGAGTCCAATCTACTTCCTTTTTGGGGAAGGTTTCGCCTTCACCATCAGTAAAAGGTGGCTTTTCCCATCCAAGGAGGACGATTTTCCAAACACGTTCGTCAATGCTCTTTAAGTGCCAACGCATCCTTTGTTTCCAGAGAGAATAATTCTCTCTGTTGAGGATCGGTGGCCTTGGGTTGCCTTGAGCGTCCATAGCACCTAAAAAATAAGGATCAGTACTTAAAAGGTTAAGTAACCCGCTCTAGATGCCAATTGTAAAATTTGAAGGTCTATGGTTTTGAAAATAAGTCTCAAATTTACGATGTTGTTATCAATGTTAAACAACACTGACTACCAACATCGACCAGAGTAAAATAAAAATCATGCAGCGGAAAATAAATTTAAGAACACGATAAAACAAATTCAGTTCACAAGTAAAAGTACTTGTGAACTTGGGTGTACAAACCCGAAAACTATATTACTTTTTTATTTTTCGATCAATACAAAAATATTAAGTAATATATGAAAACTAAAGTATCAAAACACATGATACTAAATACTTGCCGCCTAGGTTGATCAAGCTCTTCTCTGTTGGTCACGCAATTTCAAATAACTTGTCAATATCGAACAATGGCTCCAAGTAGTCTTCGTGTTCTTCTTCTTGCTCATGCGTCACATCTTGCGTCGTTCTCTTCCTTGCAAAGATCCCGTGCGTAAAAGTGCTTGTCAAGTTTTAGGATTCTCTTGTCTTAAATAGACAATCCTAGAATCCTAAACTTGGTAAACAAGACAAAACAAATCCTAAACACAATCTAGGAAACGAATAAAGTCTTAAACATAAACTAGGAAACACAATATATTCTTAAATCTAGTTTCCTAACTTGTTTTGTGCCCAAGAAAGGCAAATAACAAAATAAGAATTATTTTCAAGAATAAATTCCTCAACAAACACCTTTCCAAATTTACCAAACCAAGTTTTGGATGCGTGTTTGAGTCCATAAAGAGACCTTTTGAGCTTACATACAAGATTCTCTTGTCTTGGTTCAGCAAAGCCTGGTGGTTGGTGAATGTAAGACTCCACATCTATGTATCCATTGAGAAAGACATTATCTATGTCAAGCTGTCTTATTTCCCAGTTTCTAAATAGAGAAATGCTCAGTACTGTTCTCATAGTTGCAGGCCTAACAACAGGGTTGTAAGTGTCAAGATATTCATAACCAGGTACTTGAGAGTACCCTTTTGCAACTAGTCTAGCTTTAAGCTTGGCTACAGAACCATCTGAATTCCCCTTGACTTTGTATATCCACCTGCACCTCATAGCTTGTTTACCATAAGGCAGCTTGCTTAGGGTCCAAGTTTGATTCTTCATTAGTGCTGAATATTCCTTTTCATAGCATCCTTCCATTCCAGTGTGCTAATTGCCTCATGATCATCAACAGGCTCTTGGATCACTTCACACACATATGCTTTAGTCTTGTATATACCTGTTTTTGACCTAGTAATCATTGAGTGAGTTCTTGTATTCTGATTAGAAACATTAGTAGCAACAGGTGCATCAACATTGGCAATACATACATCAATATTCTCAATAGGTAATCAATAGTTATCACTCCTCCTTGAAAAGACTCTAAAGGGGATTGACTTTATGTAGATGATGAGGTTTGAGAAGGAGTGTGTGTTTGTGTGATGTAGGGCTTGAGGAACTTGCTGAAACTGGATTGGCATCATTAGGGCTGGTGAAATTGGAATTAGAGTTATTGGGGGGTTCAAATGCTAATACTGGAACATTAATGCTACCAATGATAAGTGATGGTGGTGCTGATAATGAGCTATCAATTTTAGGTGCTGAAGCCTTAGTCTTTGAAAAGGGAAAGATCTTTTCATCAAAGAGAACATGTCTGCTGATTATCACATTTCCTCCAGCTAACAAAACTTTGTACCCTTTATGATGGGGACTGTATCCAATAAAAGTCCCTGGTTCACTTTTGAACTGAAGTTTGTGCTTGTTGTATGGTCTGAGAAAGGGATAGCAAAGACACCCTAAGGCTCTCAGAATGTTTAGGGTTGGTTTATGTTTGCTTAAGGCTTCAAAGGGATTTTTGTCATTATTGATTTTTGAAGGTGTTCTGATGTAGGTAGCAGTTGAAAAGGCACTATCCCAATGCCTTGTTGGTATGTCAGAGTGACCAAGCAATTCTAAACATACCTTAACCAAATGTCTGTGTTTTCTCTTCGCAACTCCATTTTGTTGTGAAAATATGAACAGGACATTCTATGAATTATTCCATTTTCAGACAGAAACTTGCTCATACTAATGAATTCTCCTCCTCCATCTGTTTGTAATGTTTTTATTTTTCTGTTGTACTGAGTCTCAACAATGGTTTTAAAATATACAAATGACTTAAATGCATCTGACTTATTCTTAAGAAAGTAAATCCAGGTAAATTTGGTAGCATGATCAATGAAATTTATGTAATAAGTAAATCCAGAAGAGGATCTCACAGGTGCTGGTCCCCACAAGTCACTATGGACCAGGTCAAATTCATTGTGATGCATTGTGTGAGAATCAGAAAACGGTAATCTGTGAAATTTAGATTTCATACATGAGGAGCACAAAGCATCATTTTCATTAACATTAAAGAAATCGATCTTACAAGTGGAAGAACCTTTTTGACAACATCTAAGGGTGCATGCCCCATTCTGAAATGCCAAACATCTAATATGCTTTTATTCTTAATCTCACCCGAGTTTATTGAAAACTTGATATTTGAAGGAAAAACATGATCTAAGTTGTTTATATCCTGGGATTTGATGTTGGTGAGGTTGAAACAATAGAGGCCTTCTTTAATTTTCCCTTTGAGAAGTACCATTCTTATGGTTGGATCCTTCACAACATAAAAAGAGAGGTGAAATTCAAAAATACTTTGTTGTCCCTAGAAAATTGAGATACACTAATCAGATTCTTTGTGATGGATGGTACATGTAGTAGGTTCTTTAGTAAAAATGATGGATTAGAGTCTCTACAGGAAGAAGATTTAACAAATAAATTACCAAAATGAGATATTGACAAACCTGTGCCATTCCCCATGTGAATTTTCTCCCCTCCTTGATAATCAGTAGCCATTTGAGATTGCTGAGATCATAAGTGATGTGATTAGTAGCTCCTGAATCAGGATACCAATAGTTGTCATCCTTTGCCTCATGATCCACTCCGTTTCCATCATTAGCACTCATGTGACTATTTGATGCAGATTTTCCTGATGACCAGAGTTTCCAGAATTACTCATGGGATAAAAGTCCATATTCATCCTTTGATAAAGAGGCAGAAGGAAGAAGGAAAAGTTAAAAGGGAGTAAATAAAAATAGACGGGGTGCAAGGGGAGGAAAGTTACCCTGGCTTCATCCTGACATAAAGATTCGATAAGTTCAGGATCAGACCACTTCTCCAGGGTGCCTCGGTCAGCATTAGAGCATTGTCCCTAGATGAACTAAACTGCTACTGCTCCAGAGCAGTTCAGGACGGAGGTATTGGTGAACGAAGTAGTGTTAGGATTGGCTACCTTGACCCCAAAGGCGGATGCTCCATCCTTTCCGGTGCGGGCTCTTTTTACAGGTGGGACAGTCCTTTCCTCCCCAGAGTCGGAAGAGGGAATGATCGCCTCCACCTCTGGATGAGGAGAGTCCTTGGAGGTACCGGATCCTCCTGCTTCCGCCGTAGAAAGCTCTGACTCTGAAGGTCGCTGCTCTAAGGCTACCGTTGCCCCCTTCAGACCTGCGGCAATTATCTTCTGCATCATATTTGCTAAATAAAGAGGAGGGTCAGATCATTGTGAAACACGAATCAACCAAATAAGTAGATGAAGGATATCAGGTCAGGAAAAGTTTCTTTACCAATCTCACGGGTTAAAGGACCCGTCTCCTCCTAGTCATTGAAATAATCTAAGACAAAGGGGATAAGGAGTTGGGAGAGGTGGAGAACGTTCTCATTTAAAGTCGAAATTATTTTTTGTATCCGAGGAGATCTATCCCCCACGGACATATGTGGCTGGGCAGGCAGCTGCTCAATAGACTGGGGAGGAAAACCCCACTCCCAGAGTAGTGCACAATGAAGGATTTCTTCTTCCAAGCCTTGTTGGAGGTAGGGATGCCGGTGATAAAGTGAACGCCAGCTCTAGCGCACAAATAGAAGTATCCAGGGGAAGAGCTCTTGGCATGGAAGAGCTGGTAAAGGTCTGAGCTGTGGAATCAAGACCAGCATATCGCATGGCCAGGTTATAGCCTATGATGATCCTAAAGAAGTTGGGAACAAATTGGTGCATCAGAATTTTATACAACCGGGCTATTTTTAGTATTAAAGGGATCACCGGAAGGCGCAACCCCACCTGAAATTGGTCAACAAAGAAAGTCAGGTGGTCGTCTGGTGCTTGATATGCCATCACGCCACCGCGAGGATCGACAAAAGAGAACTCCTCGGGCACTTGGTATTTATATCTTAACGCTTCTACAGCCCTATAATTAAGAATTGAACAGATATATGGCCGGCCGAGGATATACGGAGGATATTCTAAAGACGGTGGCGATGAAGGAACTGATGCTGCGGGGGAGGGAGTTGTAGTAGTAGAGGCAGATGGAGAGGAAGATGATTGCGTAGACATTATTGGAAGAGAAAAGAGATCAGAAAAGTACCTGGTAATGGGGGTGATCGGAAAACGCTGGACGCAAAAAGTACTGAACCGCTGTTTAAGAGAGAGAAGTAGGATGCAAGAGTGTTTGGTTATTTGTGAATGTGAAAAGTGAGGGAAGAAAGACGGACCGCGGGGAAAAAAGGAAAGAGGTTTTCGAAAAATGAATTTCGAGGAAAAAGCTCGATTTCTGATGGGATTCCCGCATTTAATGCCTATCAGAGGAACAGTACACGAGGAGACGTGCTGGGGATTATAATCATCTTTGACCTGTCAAAGGAACAGTACCCGAAGAGACATGATAAGATTTGTAACCGTCGCTGAATATGAAACGTTACAAATCGCCCTGATCAAAAAGGCGGATTTTTTGGTATACGGGACGTGAAAAGCCATGTGGAGCCCTAATGGCCCCGGGAGAAACTCTAAATGCGCATATATCTACCCCAACCATTGCAGGGAGGACTAGTTGATGTGCCCTAAATCAGACCTGGTTTGGAATCCAGACCTGGTTGGGGTAGACCTGGCTGAATATCACCCTGAACTGAATCAATGCTACTAAAAGTTGTGAAGTTCAGTAATTAGGGAAGAGGATCCGCTGATTTAATTCGCTCTAAGCACTTTCCTGACCTAACCTCCCTTAGAGGAGGAAGGGATGATTCAACACTCTCCTGGCCTAACCTCTCTTAGAGGAAGAAGGGATGGTCTAACAATTTCTTGACCTAACCTCTTTAGAGGAAGAGGAATGACCTGATCATTATGAATAATGGGATTTTGGTGGGATTACCACATTTAATGCCTATCAGATGAACATTACACGAGGAGACGTGTTGGGGATTATAACCGTCTCTGACCTGTCAAAGGAACAGTACCCGAAGAGACGTGATAAGACTTGTAACCGTCGTTGAATATGAAATATTACAAATTGCCCTAATCAAAAAGGCAGATTTTCTGGGATTTGTACAAATACGGGACTTGAAAAGCCATGTGGAGCCCTAAAGGCACCGAGACAAACCCTAAAGGCGCACAGATCTACCCCAACCATTGCAGGGGGGACTGGTTGATGTGCCATAAATCAGACCTGGCTTGGAATCCAGACCTGGTTGGGGTAGACCTAGCTGAATATCACCCTGAACTGAACCAATGCTACTAAAATTTGTGAAGTTTAGTAACCAGGGAAGAGGATCCGCTGATCTAATTCGCTCTAAGCACTTTCCTGACCTAACCTCCCTAAGAGGAGGAAGGGATGATCTAACACGCTCCTGGCCTAACCTCTCTTAGAGGAAGAAGGGATGGTCTAACAGTTTCCTGACCTAACCTCTCTAGAGGAAGAGGAGGAATGACTTGATCATTATGAATAACGGCTCGAGATTCACGGAATTCTGTTTCTGGGATCTCGGAAGGGCTCCACTTGATAAGAAACTATAAGTTCCTAAGTCTCAATGTTGAGAGGTAGGCAATCTCAAGCATTCTTCTTACTTTCCTGGATTTAAGAAATTACAGCTTAACTGACTTAAGAATGTGAGAGGTTTCCACGAAAATCCTCCAGTGGTCCTTTCTAAAGTGTCTTTGCTGTAGCAGGTTGGAATATCTTTCAAGGAAAGGGGTCGACGTTTTCTAGGGCATATTTTTCCGGTAAAAACAACAATGTTATTAATTACTAACTTATTAAACTGAGCCACATCTTAATCATCCTCAGACCCTAATATTAAAACCTTAAATAATTAATATTATTATTAAGGTTACTAGGCATTAGGTTCCTTTAATAATTCGTTTATAACATGGAATAAGCTTATCCCTTATTCAACATGTAGAAACTATTTAATTGGTTTAAGAAATAAGATTAACTCGCTATTTCAACTCTATAGAAATTGTGGACTTTGTCCTCTCTCTTTTACAATAAAGAAAGGAAAAAAGAATTAGAAATCTGCTTGTTCTAATTTCTCAAAATTATGAGATGGTTTGAGATTTTATATGGAAATTTAGTGGTAATTTTTCTAGTAGTATTCATTCTCCTATTAATCCAAATTTATGAATATGCATATTTCAAGCTAGATTTGTCTCGATTTAGTTCTCTTTCTTAATTCTTATTTTTCTGTTTCTTAGTTATAATTATGGAAATTGAAGACCGCTATTTTTTATGAGAAAGATGAAAATAATTAAAATAGCTCCAGAACAACATTTCGGAGGAAAATGGATGATACCTTTTTTGCTCCCCTCATAACTTGGTTACTTATATTGAGAAAGTAATTTTCACCACTTTAACACAAACTATATAATAACTTATTATTTTTAATCTACAGAAAAGTAACGTTTGTGATTTTCTTGTATTTAGAAATATTGGATGTAAGCTATAATATTTTCATGAGTTCTATTTCTTCAACCGCAGTGATACTTGAGAGCACGAAATTGGCCCTTTATTGTTCGGGTGCATCGATTTTGAGATACTTGAAAGCACGAAATTGGAATGTGAAGAAGGCTGTTAACATGCTTAAAGCGAGTCTGAATTGGAGATTGGAGTACAAGCCAAAAGAAATATGTTGGGTAATTAATAACACTTGATCTATTTGAGTATAAACATATACTTGATTGTGTATGTTCTTGATTCCGAGTCATGGGATTCAAAATCTCGGGTATTGAGAGTTTTTTTTTACTGTAAATGTCATAATATATGTGATACCGTATTATTAATTTATTATATTGGTGTTTAGTTGTATTTATTTAAATGTAAATATAAATAAAAATAGAGAGATGGTAGGTGTGGATTGAAAATTTGGATTTAGCATAAACGGGTATATATTTCCAGAATCTAAGTATGTATATATTGCTATGAATTTGTTTTTTTCAGAGTTTAGTAATGCTAGCGAAGTGAGATTCTATCCTTTTTATTCTTTGATGGTTCAGTTTTAATGTAGGATGATGTTGCAGTGGAAGCAGAAATAGGAAAGATTTATAGATCAAGCTACAAAGATAAGTATGGGAGGTCATGAGACCTAGGTGCCAGATTAAATCTCATACTCCTAATTTCTTGTTGTTAGACTATGCATCAAATCAGCTGGTTTCATATATTTTGTTTTATTTTAACTGCCTCCATTATGATAACTAATTGCTAATAATGTAAATGGACTTGGTATTCTGAGAGATTATTTAATGATGTAGTCATGTAGATAAAGAGCTTACCTTTATATGAAAGATACATATTAGTTTTCTATTTTTGTAATTAACTTGCAAATATCCTTTTTCTTAATGGTTACTTAATTACTTCGCAAAGCTGAAAAATGATGTCTAGATCTCAAAATTGTCATAAAAAGGTTGCCATCTTTTGAATAAAACACTTTCAGTATCTTTAAATTATAAATAATGGTTGTATGTTTGTATCGTTTTTCTTTGAAGATGCAACACATTTGTTGTAGCTCATTTTTTTAAATATTAATGTTTCAACAAACTTGTCAGCCAAACACTATATTTTCAAATCCTACCCTCCCGTATCGAGTAAATACTGTTTCATTTAAATACTGCTTTCTTGAATTATTCCACAAACTTGTCAGCCAAACACATTTTATATCAGGTAATGTCTTGAAAGTTGAAACTGTATTCATTTTCAGAACATTGCTTAGGTTTTTGCGTAAAATGAAAACATATTTGGAATAGTGGATGCGGAGTTTGACCTGTTCAATTACTAAGTTCATGTAACATTTAATATTTAGTATTTATTTTTACTTTCTTCCAAGTCTATTTTAAAGATCTTTTTTTCTGAAATGGAGCCTTTGTTTTTTCCGAAATGAGTTTTTGTCTGAAAATGTTAAACTGTACCGAGTAACAAACTCGTAACTTCATTTTCAGAAAACAGAAATGGAAACGAAATGCCCTTTCGACTTGTAGACTTCGGTAATTGAGTTATATTATTTATTGGAGAGAGAATTCAATCGTTAAACTGGTTATTTCACTTATCAATAATATGACCTAATCTTGTATGCATTTTGCTTCTCAATATATGCTTTTTGGGCAAAAAACTGTTGATGTTTTTGTTTCTTTTTACACAATATTGTACTAAAGTATCCGGAGGCTAATTTCATTTCATCATTTTTGTGTGGTGTTTGACACAACAATATGATGGCTAATTGGTTCAAGATAAAAACCAGCGGTTTCAGCTTGGTTTCCGGCTTGACCGTTGGAAAATGGACCGGCGGTGCAAGCTCTGCGGGAAAAAATACCATCTCCGCCGAGCAGCTGGAGGTGCTCCGATTGGTTGTTGGTGGAAAGCAGAGCAAAGTTACATTTAAGGATTTTCCGTATTTTCTCAAGTAATTTTAGTTAATTATTATTTTATTGATAGTTTGAGCTTATTCTTGTTTGTTTATTTATTTATTTTTGGTGTGGAAAATAATTTTTATTTATTAAAAGAGAGTGAAGGAGAAAATAACTACTCTATATATGATGAGATAATAAATGATTAACGGTTTGGTTGTTTAGAATATGCTAATTTCATAAAGCCTAGCAATATTAATTATGGTTTTATGTAATAACTAATTTACATTCCTCCTCGGTTTGATGATTTTGGCCGTGAAAGAATGTGTGTATTATTAACAAGCGTAGCGTATGTTCATCTGAAACACTTAATTGTATCTAAGCACACTTGAAACCTTTGTCCTACAAGTCGGGCTATATTGATCTCGGGCCCTGCAGGTATTGAAATCAAACATTTCATTTTTATTGTGTTTTTATCGCTTTTATTCTTATTGTGTTTTTCCTTGTTTTTTTATAAGAGCTATACCAGCAAATGCTTGCCAAGGCTCTGGCACATCATTTTGAGGCAAAGTTGCTATTGTTGGATATAAATGACTTTTCACTTAAGGTGGTTTTATATTTGATGTCAATATCTTCGTAATTCCGTTTTTCTATCCCTCAAAACTTTTAACTGTTTCTGAAGATATGAAAAGTCATTTTTGGATACTGAGTTTAAATACTTTATCTTGTAATTTCAAAAGACATGTGGATTTTTCTTAATTAGGCTAAACCTCAGGGACCGTTTTATAATTCTTTCTAAAATTTAGTTTCGATCTGGTTGTCTTTATAGCAGAGGTGGTTAATGGAACTCTGGGGGCAATTACGATGGCAAAATGAGGTCAATCATGAACAACACTCATCTCGGCCCGTATCCGTGGATGATGAGGGCTCTTGAAACCGATATATCAAGAATGAAAACGCCCGTTTTCTATCTCAACATAACCAAGATGAAAGATTACAGGAAAAAAAGGCACCCTTCGATATTCAGGCAATCGGCCCCGACGAGGAAAAATGGGTCTTTTTTCCAAGAATGCGGTCATTGGTGCCTCCCCGGAGTGCCCGATTCTTGGAATGAACTTGTCTTTGTTGTTTTAGTTAATTCTGATCAGAAAAATATTATTAAACATGCGATATACGTATTAATTCATTAGTTGCATCGACGTAATTAATGTAATTATTCCAATGTAATTAATGTAATTATTGACTTTTAGACATTGTCGTATTTGTTCATTGTGCATTCTTATTTGTCTACTTCGTTATGAATATTTCACAAGCAACTTAATATATTTGTTCATTATTAATTTTGAGTCAATCTTAGTCATTGACAAAAGATGATAATTGAAAACAAAAAGGAATAAAAAAGAGTTTATATATATATATATATATATATATATATATATATATATATATATATATATATATATATATATATATATATATATATATATATATATACTTGTGTTAGGCCAGATTAACGGGTCATGACCCGTTAGGCCATCTGACCCGATACTATAATGTATTAGTTTTTGTACTGTGATTTATTGGTTTTTGTACTGTAAAGTATTAGTTTTTCATAAATCTCTCTGACCCGTGCTATGATGTATTGTTTTTTGTACTGTAATTTTTTTGTACTATGAAGTATTGATTTTTTTATTATAATGTATTGGTGTTTGCACTATAGTGTATTGATATAAAATTCTTGCCTAACGGATGATTCGTTAGTCCGGCCTAACAAGAGTGTTGCATATATATATATATATATTATATATATATATATATATATATATATATATATATATATATAGGGTTGGGTTCAAATGGAACCATGTCATTATATGCGAACCTGCGAACTAGTGTTTTTATTATACGATCCTAATACTTTTAATTAAATAAGAAAATACACAAAAATCTGATCCATCTATTTAATTAGATCTAAGGCCCATATTTCACCCTAAGTTCACATATAGGAAACATGATTCTCATTTGAACCTAATCCTATATATATGAGAACCCCTGTCATTATATGCGAACCTAGGGGCTAATTTTGACCGTAGATCTAATCATTTGTGTGGACCAGATTTTTTCTATTTTTTAAAATTCATTAAATTATTATTATGGAAGGGTTTTTATGTAATTTACAAAGGCACTAATCATATTAAATTCTAAACCAACCCTATCCCAATTCCCCGTCCCCTTCCATGTCTCTCCCCCAAATCCCGTCCCTTCCTTTCGTTTTCAACCAAACTCCTTCAGCGGTGAAAATGGGCGGCCATCGGCGGTGCTTCCTTTCCCAGATTTAGAAGCCGTCGCCTTCGACGCCACGACGACGTGGAGATGCGGCCGCGCGGCGATTGCTGTGCCCGCCGATTGAACGGCCACGGCGACGTGGAGATGCGGCCGCGCGGCGATTGCTGTGCCCGCCAATTGAACGGCCGCGGCGAGGCGGTGGTCAGAAGGTGCAGGCGCCGCTCCGCCTCCTCTGAAAATGACGGCGGCGATGAACTGGGTCGATTGAAGCCTCGAATCGAATTGAAGAAGGCCTCGAATCGACTGGAGCCGAACGCCATCACCCGATTGAAGCCGACGCCATCACCGCTGGAGCGGAGCACGCGGGTAGCCGATTTTCTGAAATTGGGGTTTTGGACTCCTGGTGGCAGGCAGGCTGTCGCCGTTTGGGTTTTGATGGGTTGTTGATTTGACCGGAAATAGATGGGTAGGCAGGCTGGCGCTGTGGTTGTTGGCGATGGGTTGCCCGGGTTTTGGTTGAGTTTGGTTCATCGGACGACGATTTGGATTTGGACGGGCGGTGGTGGTGGTTTGGCTCGGATGGTGTTTTGGATTCTCGGGGTTTATTCGGATGGCTGCGATGGCGAAACTCGGTGGCGATGTTGGCCGATTATTTCTTCATTGAAAAAAAGCAGTGTTTAGTGTAGTTCAAAAGCACCGTAAGAATATAAGAAAAAGCACTCCAAATATTGCACAGTGTAATTATGTCCAGATTCATTGTGCTTTTTATACAATATTGTAGTGCTAAATCAGTCATGTGCGATACTTTTACTATTCAATTTAATTATATATTTTTTTTACGTCTTAAGACATGCAATATGTATCTTAAATTGTAGATCTTGAGAATGTGATTAATTTGATATATATTTCATTCAAAACGAATAAAAATTGAAAAGGTTATGATTTGTTGAAGATTTGAAGTTTATTTCAAATTTTGAATTTGCAGTTTATAGACGAAATTTGCGATATTTTTTTGTATACAATCGTAGTGTTTTTTTTTCTTAATCTATTGTGCTTTTTTAAGAATAATGTAGTGCTCTTTTGTAAACGTTGATATATGTCCAAAATACCCTTTTTAATTAATTAATGCATTTTTTTTACATTATTACCATGCTCACATGTCATGATCTCAACCATCAAGATTATCCAATCTAATGGTCAAGATGAGTCCCTAGGTTCACATATAATGACGGGTTCTCATTTGAACCCAACCCTATATATATATATATATATTGGGAGTTAAAAGTGTTACATTATCTTTAATGAAGAAAGTGATACGATTGATAGACAAAAGTTACCATAAATTGAAAACTACTAAATAGAAAGTGATATATTTTGTAGAAAAAGTATTACCCAAAGCTTAGTGCGTGGTCTTGACGAATCTGAGATTGGATTTGATTGCCTCTATGAGAGGGGATGAAGAGAAGGAGAGTACAATCATCGCCATTAATGCTACGAAGAAAAAATTAGAAAATCTCATTACCCACAACATCTTCGTTTTCGTTCCTCAGTGGATGAATTTATGCTTTTTTCTCATCGATTGGAAAATATTGTTCGTTTTTTTTCTTTTTTATGTACAACTAAAGATATTTATGTATATCTAAAGAAAGGAGAAAAACTAAATGGGAAGGGTAAAAATGATTTTTTTTCTCCATTTAATATTTAAAATTAAATAAAATATGATTAAATATAATTAATCATGCCACGTCAACATTTGAGCCCGAACGTGATAAAAATGGACCTTATTTGATGAATTTGAAACTTAAAAGACGTAATTTTATACTGGCCAAAATCACGTACTTTTTGTGCAAAATAGTTAATATAATATATTAAAAATGAAATTATTCCGATCAGATTCCCTTTATGTGTGTTTGTAGGTTTGTGAGTGTATTTATATGTATACCAATTTTTAAGACAAGGTAGGTCCTTCTCTTTTTGTGATCTTCCGGGAGGATCTCTCTCTAAAGAATCAATTATATATATATATATATATATATATATATATATATATACTATATATGGGGTGGGTTCAAATGAGAACCATGTTCTTATATGCGAACCTGCAAACTAGTGTTTTTTATTATATAACAGCAGTGCTTTTATTATACAATCACAGTGCTTTATTAATATTTCAGTTATATACACCAGTAGTACTTTTATTATACAATCCTAATACTTTTAATTAAATAAGAAAATACACAAAAAATCTGATTTATCCATTTAATTAGATTTAAGGCCCATAATTGACCATAAGTTCACATATAGTAACATGATTCTCATTTGAATCTAATCCTATATGTATGTATGTTTAATATAATTTCACTAAAAAACTTTATTCCATATTTTGCTTTAGTTTTAGATTATAAATACTTTTATTGCATATTTAATACAATTTCAAATTTTAAAAAATATATTTTCAATTTTTCTTTATATTTGAAATACATTTTTACATATTTAAATCTTTTTATATTTTAAAGGATTTTTCTTGTAAGTATTATTTATGTTTCACAATGTCATCATTGACTAATCCCCAAAGAAATCAAAATTGGTCCAATAAGGAAATCAAAAGTTACCGGACTGTTGCAAATTTGCGTCAAGTATCACCGGCTCAACCGGTTCAAATGAAACTTTTGTCTTTTAATAGGACGGTTTGACCCATCGACAACCCATTTTCTCTGAAAACAATCGTAACTTCTGTTGATTTTTATCAGCTGCTAACAAATCACCAAATGTAATTTACAATTCACGATCTATTGATGTTTTTCTTTTCATTTGTTTAGATTTTAATGATCATTACTTTTCGAATATTTGGAGATTAGTTTTGCTCATTGGCTGATATTTGATTTGTTTTGCAGCCTCCAAGGCTACGGATCCGATCTCAGATTTCATTTCAAGGTACACAATTTTCTTTAATTTCTCCACTGGTTTTCTGCTTGTAATTTTGTTTGATACCTAATTCCTTTTTGCTGTGATTTTGTTTTTTCGCTGGAACGACTTGTCTTCGTTTTCAGTGAATTGAATTCTTTTTGTGAAACTTAATTAACTTTAGTTTTGTGTGTTGTATATTTAATTAAGAATTTCCCGAGTAAAATGTATTACTTTATATAGGATAATTAAATATTTAGACCGATGTATTCTCAAATTAATCGCGTATAAGTTTAGATGAATTTTGATGATTTATTACTAATTAATCCCAAATCCTGATTTGTTACTACATCAAACTGTTCTTTTATGAAAATCCTAGTGCCAAATTGGAGATTATGATTTAGGTTGTAGTGTGAAATATTGTGCATCTCTTTTTTTAAATAGATTCGAAGTAGCATTTGGAATGAGCTAAGTGCAATGCTAAAGAGGAAAAATTGATTATTGAAATACATTTTTGGGACGACGGGCGTAGGATTTTTAGGGAGGGGTGGCGAACTATGGAAGTTTAAGTAATGAACCGCCCCTGAGATTTTTTTTTTTCGTATTTACTAAATATTAACTAGAAAATAATAGAAAAAATTATTTGTTTGAATGAATTAATATGAAAAAAAAATATTTTTTACTGTATTTTTATATCTTATTATACTTTTAGTTTTAGATTCTTGTAAAAGAAATTTTCATTTACTATAAAATGAATATGGTTGAGGCAATGAAAAATAAAGAAACTTTAAGACATAAATAATAACTTAATTACAAAAGATTCAATTGAAAATTAGTAAATTATCTTTTCGGAAAACTTATCATGTATATATAACATTATGAAAGGCATATAGAAGTTAGAAGGTAATTTATTAGGGGTGGCAAAATATAATTATTTTGTATTTATACATATAAATAATAACTAAATAATACTATCCTAAGATACCAGTAGAAGGTGAGGGGGAGCGACTGCCCCCACCAGCACTCCCCTGGGTCGGTCTCTGCTTGCAGTGAAAATGTAGTGAAAAACATGAGTTGAAGTTCTAAGCTACGTTGATTATTATTTTTTTCTTTTAACTGATGATTGTTGTACACAATTCTATGCGACCGATACTAGTATAAATGGTTATTACACAACCCCAGTAATATACTCGTGTTTTGAAAGGTTGCTATAGATGGATTGGCAAGGTCAAAAGCTAGCCGAACAGCTGATGCAGCTGATGTTGGTATTTTTTGCCATAGTTGCATTTACAGCAGGCTATGTTTTGGGGTCGTTTCAGACGATGATGCTTATTTACACAGCCGGTGTTGTTTTAACTTCCCTTGTTACTATTCCTGATTGGCCGGTATTCAATAGTCACCCTCTCAGTTGGTTGGAGCCGAGTGAGGCCAAAAAGCATCCCAAGCCACAACCTGCTAAAAAATAGGTTGTTTTGAGTAGTTCTTTTCCTAAATGTTCAAGAAACAATAATAATGCCTTTAATTCTGCTCTGGGGGTTGATGAATATAGACAGCATCTTGGCTTCTTTTTACGGTGCGATGGAATTGGAAGTAGAACTTTATCATAAATAGTGTAGTTCAATTGACTTATGGACTGTTGCATACTTTCAACTCCCCCATTTTGTGATTACCTTAACTTTTTTAAGGGGTAATTATTTTTTACACCCCAAACTATTGCGTTTTTCACAATTTACCGTACAAATTATTATTTGTGACAAACCGTCATACAAACTATGTGCGATTTGCAGTTTGTCCCTGGACCGGGATGTTTGTGGTTTTGTAATCAAAACCGGATGATGTGGCACAATCCGGTTGCGCCATGTCATCCGGTTTTGGTCACAAAACCACAAAAAATCTGGTTTAGGGAGCAAATTGCAAATCGCGCATAGTTTGTATTGCGGTTTGTCACGAATAATAGTTTGTATGGTAAACTGTGAAAAAGACAATAGTTTAGGGGGCAAAAATTAACCTTTTTTTTTAATAAAGAAGTTACCTTTCAAAACTACGCGTACTTTCTTCACATTTACTCCCCTTTTGCTAAATTCATTCAATTTTTCAATACAATAGGTGGATACGATTTTCTGGATCTAAAGTAAATTTTTTTTTTTTTTACCTTTTCAAATACAAAGTCTCACTATAGGTAAGAATTTTTCATGCCTTTTGGACATAAAATAAGAATTTTCTTGATTTGTAGGATATAAAGTAAAAAATTATTTCACATTTTTTAACATAATGTAAGAAATTTAACTATAAAGTAATAAATTTTTGGGCATTAGATTAAAAAAAATTCTTACTTTTCCGAAAATTATGTAAGGAATTTTCTTACATTTTTGAACTTAACATAATGAATTTCTCTATAAAGTAACAAAGTTTCAAATATTAAGTAAGAAAAGTATACATAAAGAAAGATTTTTTTAACAGAGAATAGTTCCTCTTGGATTTGTCTTGATGAGTTTAAGTTGGATTTTCCATAAATTGGCCTAGAGTTTTTACATACCATAAATAAATCTGGAATAGATGAAGAACAGATAAGATAAGAAAGGAATATTATTTTATAAATATGCAGATTGTGAACACAAGCGGTGAGGTGTAATTTTGAGCAGTACAACCAAAAGGCATAAAAAAGGAAGATAATTATTTTCGGAAATTCCTGTCGCTAGATCTGATTTTGTGCTTGACAGATGCAAACTTTCCTTTTGTTTCGAGAATTCCAAATCTTCCAGAATATTTTTATTCATTAGATTAGGGATGATTCTTTTTTGCCCCTCTATGCAGTTTTTTCCATTTTATCCCTCGAAATATTTTTTGTTCCACTTTACTCTCTGATGTACAATAATTTTCGACGTTACCCCCCAAACTTTATTTCCGACGGAATATTCCTTCTAAATTCTATCGACGGGCAGCTGGGGGCAAAGTGAAAGAATCTTATAATTTGGGGGTAAAGTGCAAAAAATCTTATAGTTTGGAGGGTAAATTAAAATAATATAAATATTAAATTTTTGATTAAAACTTTATATTTGAAAAAAATTTATAATTTTTATCTTATACTCACACACACACACACACATAAAGTTGTCAATACAATTCCAATTAAAAAAAAACATAAATCTTCAATTAACTAATTTGTTCACTTATTCCCCAAAATGCTCTTCTTTTGACAAATCAGCTTTAATAGTTAGCACAACTAACAACATGGGTGGATACTGAATATTCTATTAAAAAAATGTTTGTAATATTATATTATTATTTTTTGATCTTTTTTTTTCTGCGTAAGACACTAATTTGTTCGTGTAGATATATAATATATGTATTAATGCATTATATTGGAATTAGATACAGAGATTTGGAATATATTTAATATTTGTTTTTCTAGGCGAAATAATATATTATTATTATTTATTTTATTGTTTTTTCTCTTTATTTTTTGCATATTTGGCGAACAATAATTTTTCATATATATTTTAATATTATTCTCAATGCGTTACATTAGGATTAGATAAGAAAATTTAAGTATATCTTTTATATTTATTTCTCTTTTGTAATAATTTTATATAACTCATATTTTTCTTAAATAAAATATTTAAAATTTTAATTTTATTATAAATAAAAATTAGTTCTCGTATATATTTTTTTAATTAAATATGACTTGTTTATATTTTAATATTAGGAGAATAAAAGTAAGATACTGAATTAGGCAACATACGATAAAGAAAATAGTGAATTAGGTAACATATAATAAAAAAAATTATTAAATTAGAAAAAAATATAATAATAAAAAAATATTAAATTAGGTAAAATACAATAAAAAAAATATTAAATTAGGTAGATATTAGGCTCGAGTGAAGCACCGGAATTTTTTTCGAAACTAATGAAAAATGAGAAACAGACACATAAAATAAGAGAATTTTGCATTAATATATATATATATATATATATATATATATATATATCACACAACATACGCTTATATTATGTGTTCTATTTCTTTTTAGAAACTTGTGGAGGGAAATAATTTGGATGTTAAATTTGTAGGTTTCATAATAGAAGAATATCAATTTAATAGATAAAATCAACCACTTGAATGTTTTGGTGGACGACGATGCTCACCAATATCGGACATTTTGATCTACATTAGAATATGTGTGTCTTGGCTATTTAATTTATTGTTCAGTCGTAGATGCCTATATAGTGGGAGTTGGAAGTATCATTGTCTTCAAGTCAAATCTGGTGGGGAGTATAATATAGACATGCTAATGGTTTGTTCTAGGGGTGGCCATTGGGGAAGAAAAGGATTGCATTTGGACCAGTATGATTAAGACTCGTATTACTTCTGGTTCTGCAATTTGCAATTTCCGTTCTAGTATTAAATGAAGAATTGAGCAAAGAGAATAAACTCTTCATTTTTTGTCCTAAAAGTGCCAACAATAAAAAATAGTAATGAAAAGTGCAACAACAAAAAATACGGTATGACCAGAAGTGTTAGGACTTGCTTAAACATTGTGATTCTGAGTTTTGGTGTAAATAATAAGAATTTGGTTCATTATCAAACTGAAAACCCTTTATTTTGTACTGTAAATATCAAATGATATTTGAAAAGTAAATGATATTTTTATTGTATTGTATATAGATGTTGTATCATGTGTGAAAAGATAATAGTATTTTATTATTGTATTATATTTATTAGTGTTTAAGTATTTCAATGTAATGATAATAAAATAAAAAGAATATAAGTTAATGTAAATAAGATAGTACATATAGAGATTAGGTTTAAAAAAATTGTGTGTTTGGTATTCAAAATATGGAAAAACACTACAATACATTCAATTTACCATACTCATGTATTTGATCCAATAAAAACTTGACACATCACCATTTTTTAGAATTATGAATTTTTTTAAATAAATCTATTTTTTTAAAAGGTAGAAGAATGGAATGGTACTAGTAGAAAATCCCCAAAATATGAATTGCGATTTAAAATCTTAATCCTAATATTCAAAATACCGTCTATTTGGAACCAAACATGACAAAATGTTATGCTCATATTTGGAACCAAACATTTTTCTCCAATTGGATTGGTTTCATATTTGGATTCACTTCACTTCAGGTTATGCTCAAAACAGACAAAATGTCATGCAATGCTTAGCATGGCCTGTTGGCAAACTATTGTTGGATTCACGTTGTTAAATTTGTGTTGGGTTGAGTTAATATTGATTTCTGTCAATTTGTTCAAAAGTTTCACATTCTGAAATTGGAATTCACACTTTTGAAAAATTAAATTCTCAAAATTTCAATCTCAAAACATACTCTTCAATAGTACGCAAGCATTAACCTATTAAATTTACTATTACAATTAAAACGCATCAATCATTATTACAATTTATTTACAAATATATTTAAGAGTAGAGCTGTGGGGATAAAAAGATATTTTTAGTGTTTAGATGCTTTTGGTGGAATGGAATGGGTAAATCAAACAACTTTAATTAGCATACATAGGAAGATTTATTAATACACTACAAAAGTTGAAAAAAGAATAAAAAATAATAATAATAACTCTTCACCCAGCAATTAATTTTCTCAAATAAGTGTGTATAAAATTTAAAAGTAAAGTTTTTTTTCCTATATACCTTAATAAGTTTTGTGTTTATTTATATAATTATAAAATCCTATTGTTAAATCTCAAAATGTTTAAAATACTGTTTTTTCCGTATATTTTTAGATTTAAATAATTATTTAAAAGCTCAATCATGCTTTTGCCCAACATCAATTTTAACTCAAGGGGGCCATTTTCAAGTAGGCTTTAATTTAAAAGCTTAACTATTGAAAGGAAATTTTTGGCCCTTGGTTTGGGCTAAGTATTAATATCGACTCTAAGTTTAGTTTTGAGTTAGATAATAAATTGTGGGTCAAGTTTTAAATAAGGTTTCAGATTTATTAAAGAATGATTTTGGCCTTGATTTATTTTGAGTTTAAAAGTTCTATAGTTTTTTATAAAGTCTAATGTTAATTAAATTTGGATCTAATTTATGAATTGGGTCTTGAGATTTAATTTTTGGAATTCCTCATATCACTTTTATTTTTCAATGGTGAAAAATATGGTCTTATTGTTAAAGAAAAGTGGATATTGAGATAACTAACATGAGATAGATGATTTCATAAGAGTATTGAATTGCGAAATTCATGTAAAGCTCGAGATCCAAAGGAAGATTATGGGAAGTCATAAATATTTGACATATATACTTATTGGAAAATGGGTACTTTAGATTGAATTTATGATATAAAGCCCATAATAAGTCCAATAAAATTGATGGAAATTAAATAGAGAAGTTAGTGAATGTGATAAAGTTCTAACTTACCCATAACTGTGGGGATTAAAGCTATCCTTTCAGATATCAAACTCATTATAAGATGCCACACTAGGGTAACAAGAGATTGTGAATCGTCTTGTAAACGCCTAAAGTGTGGGGGTTGACTTTAGGCTATAACAGAAATAGTCAAACATGTCAAAATGGAGATGAAATTGTTACGTGCAATGGAAATGCAAACCATAACAGTGCATAATGTACACGTCAAACAGTTTTATGATATAATTGATTAAAGATCATAAAATTAGAAATTGTGAAAATCTTTGGTAGATGTTTTCTTTGCAAAAGAAGGTGCATAATGTAACTTGTGTAAAGGTAAGTCAAGACAAATGACATAGTACCATTAGAATATTTGATCTCAAAGAGAGTTTCTTTCGGTTGATTACGAGGAGTCAAAGGAAAGTCTGGTGGGCCCACCAACAAAAGTTATAAACTGAGATCAAATATTTAAATTGGCTAGAAGAATGAGCTTAAAGTCCACAACAAACGAACAGTCTTAGCGGACACCCAACCTTGAGAATCGGAGGATCCCAAAACCTTCGTTCAATGGGAAAACTAAGTTTTGACAGTTCAGTGAACACTTGGAAATACATCAGCTCATTCATAGAACGCCTAAGTGAAAAATCTGTCTAAGTGGCGAGGCTGAGTTCTTAAAGAATTTTTAATGATTCCTATACCTATATGGTGGAGTA
Source organism: Phtheirospermum japonicum (assembly GCA_014905375.1). Classification (NCBI taxonomy): domain Eukaryota; kingdom Viridiplantae; phylum Streptophyta; class Magnoliopsida; order Lamiales; family Orobanchaceae; genus Phtheirospermum; species Phtheirospermum japonicum. Next base: position 89,788 of record BMAC01000409.1, read on the forward strand.
AGGCAGGATACTCATTATAGGAGATCACCTATATAAGTGAAGAAGTAATGGCCGCTTCTAAATGGAAAAACACTTACAAATCTAAGATATGGTCCAGGGCCAAAAAGGACAAAAACGTGAGAATAAGAATGTATTAGAATTGTTATTGTGTGAGTACTGTTGTCTTGGTTTACACAAATGGCTGGGTAGTTCAAAACATCGCGTTACTAAATAGCCAGTAAATCCGATAGTATTTTACTAGGAAAGATTCAAAGCCAGAAGCTATCTATCCTGATGCAATAATGGTTCGCCTAAACTTTCAAGTGAGTCTGCATACTTCATTCATGTGGGTGTTGTTGGAAATTATTATTAAAAGTTTAACATTTCTAAGTGAATGAAGATTTAATTTTCTAAAGGTGTGACTTTTGGCATGAATGGGTTTATACTAATAGTTGTGTTGTTCAATTGATGTATCCGTTCGTTTAAACTTTTTTGTTCGAATAGGTTTGTATGAATATACGTGTCATTTTAATTGAAACCTTTGGAAATATATAAATAAGCCCTTGGATGATCATTAATAAGAGACAATTAGAAGATGATTAGAACACAAATAGAAAACTTCATTAAGTAAAATAAATAGAGTTCCATAGAAGCATATTGTCTAAGTCCTTATTCCTTTTAAAGGCTTGAAAGTTTCGAATACAGTTCTGTTCGCCGAAGGTCATAAGTATTGAAGTGCTGCTTAGTTAGGATCATAAATCGTTTTATCTTAGAGGCGATTGCTGTTAACCGTGAGCACCATAGTGGGGCAATATTCATTTTTAGGAAAGAGTGTCCAACACTCGACTCGATTTAAACCTTGCATTGTTAGTTGCACATTTCTAAGAAAACCATAAACACATTTTTTACCAACATGTCTATCATAATTAATTATTAGATTTTAATTTCTAGTTTTAAATAACGACAATCAATCTTCGCAATTTCAATATTTCAACACAAAGTAATCATTTATGGTATTTAATGAAAAATGGATAATTGGGAAATTCATTAACAAAAATTGAAAAATAATTTTTTACTAAAATAGATTATTATTATTTAAAATGTATAATCTCAACAAAGAATTATATATTTATTTAAATTATTCATAATTATGATATGTTCGTTAATCAATTTCCTTGATTGTAGACTACTAATTTACAAAATAAGTATTATTCAATATTTAAAAACACATTTGTCGTGATTATTTATTTAGATTTTAATATTTATTTATGTTTATGATAAAACTATTGTTAGATCTCATTGATTGTAAATTGAAAATAGTACTATACTATGTTAAGAGAAAAATGATTCTATCATTTGGAATATCTATTACTTAATTATAATTATATACAGTCACTTATTTAGTTTTTCTATATAATTAAATAAATAATATTATTCAGTTTCTCGTAAGATTGCGCATTAAAATAATTAGTCGTGCAACGGACGGATGGAAATATTAGTAATTGCTTATGCGGAGTATATATATATATATATATATATATATATATATATATATATATATATATATATATATGAACTTCTGCAGTACAGTTATCGTTACTATTCTTCTACTCTATTGACCAATACATTTATTTAAAAAGTTCATAATTCTTAGATATGGTGATGTGTCAACCATTGATTGGGTTACAATACATGGTATGGTAAAGTGAAGGCATTGATGAGAACTTCAGGACAAATTTAATACCATACAATTGGATAAGGTATTAGATGTGTGTATCTTCTCTATATATTAATATATAATCCTCCTAACATATGTGTTTAATTCGTATCTTCAAGCGGTATCGACCTCTTTTATTTGGGAGGAAGTCAAAAAATCAAGTCCCATTATTTGGGTGTGCATGTGCCTGTGTTTGATTGTAGGTAAATCAAATGACAGTTATCTCGCATCGTGAGATAAACCCTGTTAATAAAAATGAAAATAAGTACTCCATCCGTCCCACAAAGATAAATCAATAATTATTTCAAATAAATTAAGAGAATAATAGTTAATATAATTAATTACAATTTTCACTTACAATAAATATTAAATTCATAACCAAATTTTTTTTACAAGTATTGGATGCATATAAACTAAGTACCAGATGCATATCAACTGAATACTAAATACACACTTACTAAGTACCATATGCATATACACTGAGTACTAAATGCATAATAAATAAAAAAAATACAAACTTAATATAAACGAAATTGGGATTAATTAATTGACTAAATAATCGAATGAACATCAACAGTGCATGATTTCAATATATTTTATAGCGCAACATTATTGTATCTATATCTACATGTTTCTTTGTCCTTTATCTTATTGTGAGTTATACCTTGGCATTCACATCTATGTAAATTAATACTTTGTCCATATTTAGTTCCCAACATATGAGATGTAAAATAAAATTTTAATTAGACAATTATATTCATTGTAAAAAAACAAAATAAGATTTTAATTTCGGGTTGACTCGAAATGGCCTTCCTAACCACTTGGCTCGACTTTGGGCGCGATTTGGCTCGAGGTGGCTTTGGTATTTGGGCGAGATGGCTCGACATTGGCCGAGACGGCTCAGGGCTAGGCGGGCACTGTAGGCAGGCCTCGGCAGGGACGTTGGGCGCTGCATGCGTGAGGCACTAGGCGTGGCCGGGCTTAGCTTGGCAAGCGTCGGCAAGGGAGCACAGGCGCTCGGCAGGCTGGGCGGGAGTGGCCAGCAGTGCTCGGCCGCGCTCAGCAGCGCTCGGCAGCTGCCAAGCAGTTACGAGCGGGACTTGCCTTGGCTCGAGCCAAATCGATCCAAGGGCCAATTTTCACCTTCTTGTTAAAATCTAGCAAAAATCACACCCATCCACAAATTAATTGATCCCATTTAACCATATTAAGTATAAAATCAAAAAGAAACACCAAAAAATAACAAAACGAGAAAACAACCTAATAACCTAACGAAATTTGACTCAAAACTACTATAAACAATACTAAACCCTAATTAAAAACATGAGAAAAATACCAAAAATTCATGCAAAACAATAGTCACATGTAAATAAACTAAGTAAATAAATTCCCTCAAGTTTAGATAGTATGAAAATATATTTTTGTATATTGTCATCAAAGGTCATACAAAAATAAAATGTGACATGTCGTTAGCGAGTGTATGTAGTATATAAATAGTATGCATTAAATACTTAGATATTTTGCATATATTACTTAGTGTATGTCTAGTACTTAGTGAGTATTGTTTTGCATGTAATTGTGGTGTTTACTTTATGCTTTTAGTTAGAGTTTAGCATTGTTTTTAGTAGTCTTGAGTCGTTTTTTATTAGGATTTTAGATTATTTTCGTGCTTTCTTGTTTGAGCTTTGCAAATACATTTTTTTGGAGGATTCATGGGTTTTTGAGTCAAAATTTTTATATTGTAGGTGGTTCAAGGTAACGAGGCCCAAAATCCGTGCCGAGATGAGAAAATCGAGCTAAAAAGTAGCTTGGATTGATTGAACCGCAGTCGATCGACTGACCCGGGATTGACTGAGAGCTATGAAATCGACTGCTCGGTAGTAGCTCACCTCATTTTTGGCGAAGCAATCAATCAACTGACCCTAGTCGATAGATTGGTTGTCGATCGACTACGCACCGAGGATCGACTGAAAGCCCTGAAATCGACTGCTGGACAGTAGCTCATCTCCTTTTGGCGAAGTAGTCGATCGACCGGGTATCGATCGACTGACTCGCAGTCGATTGACTGCGAGTCCAAAAATTTTGGCATTTTGACGAGTTTGCCCCTAAAAATAACTATATAAACCCCATGTACACTAGAAAACTATCCACTCAACACTCAACTCTTGCATGTGCTTGTGCTTGTTTTTCCCTTTAATTTCTAGATGCATTTTCTCTCTCTTAGGTTTTCTTTAATTTTCAAGTTATGCCTTGGGTTTATAAGCTCAAGAAGGATTCAAGTACTCCCTTGGATTTTTACTTTGTTGCAATTTAATTCAAGCTTGTTACTGTTTTCCTTTAATTCAAGTAAGCTTTCTTTTAACTTCATGCTCGTTCTTCAATTTCATGCATGTTCTTCAATTTATACTTTTTGCCTTAGCTCCTTGATTTCTTGTTGGATCTTGTGAATTGGCTATGGAATCTATTTGTGTGAAACATCTAGATCATAGATCGAGTCCTTGATCATTTTTAATTTGAGTATTTCATATGCTTTATTTTGGTTTTTATTTTCATGCATAATTTTAGGTTGAATCTTAGATCTACACTTCGTTGCTTGTTATTTTCCATGAAGTTTTAAACTTGACGTCAATTTACATTGCTCTTTCTATCCATGCTTCCAGTTTTCGCTTATTAGCATTATTTAAGTTTTTATGTTCATGCAAGCATGGTTGTACCTTGAGCTTCCATGCTTGTACTTGGTGAAACATGGCTTGTTCTTGCTTGTTTTCATAATTGCTTTGCATTTTCAATTAAGATCCGACCAACTTGCAATTTCATTTCCTAGTGTAGTTTAGATAGTTTAATTGCTTTATTTGCATTTTCCCTTTATTTTTCAAAGCTTGAAACACATTGAAACTTACAATTGAATCGATTTTCGATAATATCAAGCCAAAAGAACCTTTAATTTCCAAAACCACGAGAAACTACACTTCAAAATGGCGCCGTTGCTTGACTTTTTTTGGCTTCCAATATTTCATGGATTTTCTAAAGAGGATCCCCTCCAATTTATCCGACAATCTCAATGGCATGTCTCGAGTTTCCATCGCCCGAATATGATGAGCTTGGAGCATCTTAAACTCCATTGTTTCTCATATGCTCTTCAAGACAAAGTGTTATCATGGTTCATGGGTATACCTTACAATTCCATTCATACATGGGATGAGCTCTTAACAACTTTCTTGGATCATTACTTTTCTATAGAAAAGACGGCCGAGTTGAGGGTAAAGATAATTTCATTTAAGCAAATGAAAAATGAGCCGTTTCACTCCGCTTGGGGTCGTTTCAAAGATCTTCTCGAAAGTTGTCCACATAACCGCATTCCGAAGGAGGTTTTAATTCAAATATTTTATGAAGCGTTGGACCCGCAATTCCAATACATGGTGGACACGATGGCGGGGGGTAATATGACGATTCATCCTCCTCGAGTGCTTCTCCAAGTTTTAAAAACTCTTGCCGAAAATTCTCAAAAACGGTCTTCCCGTGCTTTGTATCCGGGCGCCAATGAGGTCAAGGATGTGAATGAAATTTCTTCCCCCAAAGAGCTAGAGAATGAAAAAGACATCGCGGAGTTAGAGGCTCAAATTGCCAAGATGTCTACCCCGAACTTGGATCCTTTATGTTTGTCTTGTGGAATGGTTGGGAATGAAGCACTCCATTGTCCGTCGAATCCCTCTTTTTACATGTCGGTGCCTCAATCGGAGGACGTTTGTGGAGTTCAAGGGTACCAATCTGGTCATGGTGTTGCTAAGCCGGCTTTTGCCCGTCCACTGAATCAAAATCCTCCGTACCATCTAAGCAACCGCATGCATCCAGGTCTTGGCCATACGAATCCTTATATGGGTCCCTCTCGTCCAAATCCCCCGACGAATGCTCCACAGCCGGCCTCTGATCCAAATCTATTGTTGATCATCAACAATTGTAATCTATGTCGACTACGATAACGTCATTTGAGGCTCGATTCACCTCTCTTGAGGCCTCGACGAATGGTTTGAACACAAAGGCTGGACAATTGGCTACCGATGTTAATATGCTTAAGCAAGCCAACGATAAATGGAAATTACCAAGCCAACCATCACACGCCCACGCGATTAATTCCCTTCGAAGTGGCCGACTCATTAATAATAAGGTGGCCCCACCATCCGAGGACGAGGAAGTTCCTACTCTTGACAATCCTCATGATGCCACCCTTGTGTGTCCCGTACTGACAAAAGATATCCCCGATGGCTTACACAAATCTTCAAATGCTTATAAGCCCCCAATTCCTAAAGCACCCGCACCTTATCCCTCAAGGCTCCAAAACACCAAGAAGGACGATCAATTCCAAAGGCTCTACAATACCTTGTCCAATGTTAACATCGCTCTCCCATTATTGGATGCCATCCGAGACATGCCCGCTTACTCTAAGTTCTTCAAGGAGCTTTCATCAAAGAAGCTCATGAGTGCTACGAACGAAAGAGTTGTGCTATCTAAGGAGGCGAGCGTCGTGTGTGACCCTTCAGTTTTGGCTATCAATAAGGTCAATCTCGGCTCATTTTGTATCAATATCATGCTCGGAAATGGTAAGGTGACGAATGGTATGCTTGATTCCGGGGCGGGCATTAACTTGATGCCATCTCCAATCTATGAGCAATTGGAGCTAGTGCCCTTGCAAGAAACACGAATTTGTTTATAATTGGCCAACCGATCCATTCAATATCCGAAGGGAGTTATTAAGGATGTTCTCGTTATGGTCGGAGGGCTCGTTGTCCCAGTGGATCTTGTTGTCCTAGATGTTGGCATGGTTTCTAATGATGGTGCCGAGCATACCATTTTGCTTGGACGTCCCTTTATGGCCACAACACAATGCCTAATTGACGTTGGAAAGAAGAACCTCACTTTGTCCATCGCGGGTGAATCGGTTACATTTTCTATGACCAACTTACCGTCGATTCCATCGAGTATTTACCATGCGGATTGCCTTCTTTTTGACGAGATACAAGATTTAGTGGAACAATTTTTCATGACGGATGAGTGCATTGAGGTGATTGAGCCTAGGGATGGTGATAATGATGGTTTTGAGGATAATGAGGTGTTCGGTCGTGACAACGAGTCATGTGTTCTTCTCAATGCAACCAACTTATAAGAGAGTGCTTGTGTATATGTCGTTGTGGGCAACGACAAGTTTTTGGAGGGGGGAGTGGAGTTTGTTGATGAGAAACGAGACGTCGAGCCGATTACACATTTTGATGAGTACATTGAAGGAATGGTTGATTTATTCGAGATAACTCCCGACGAGGGTGAGAGGAGGCACAAGCCCGAGCTAAAGCCTCTCCCATCTCACCTCAAATATGTCTTTTTGGAAGAGGAGGAAAGCAAGTAGGTAATTATCTTTGCCAATTTAAATGAAGGAGAAGAGGAGCGGCTAATCGAGGTGCTTAAAGCTCACAAGGGTGCTATTGGGTGGAGCCTCGGTGATATAAAAAGAATTAGCCCTCGACTTGCATGCACAAAATTGTGTTGGAGGATGATGTCAAACCATCTCGGGAGTTCCAAAGGCACTTAAATCCGAACCTTAAGGAAATCGTGAAGGCCGAGATTCTAAAATTGTTGGAGGAGGGCTTGATCTTTGCGATAGCCGAAAGTGAATGGGTGAGTCCCGTGCACATGGTCCCTAAAAAGAGCGGCATTACCGTTATCGAAAATGAAAGGGGTGAGTTGTTGGCTACACAGGCGACGACGGGGTGGAGGATGTGTATCGATTTTTTAAAATTGAATGCGGCCACAAAGAAGGATCATTTCCCCCTCCCATTCATCGACTAAATATTATACAAGCTAGCCGGCCATCACTCTTATTGCTTCTTAGAAGGATTGTCGGGCTATTATCAAATTTCCATCGTGCCCGAAGATCAAGCCAAAATGACTTTCACGTGCCCGTTTGGGACTTTTGCCTTCCGATGGATGCCATTTGGGCTATGCAATGCCCCGGGGACATTCCAATGGTGTATGCTCTCAATATTCTCCAATATTATCGACAAGTTCCTTGAAGTGTTCATGGATGACTTCTCCATATATGGGGACTCGTTTGATGAGTGTTTGGGAAATCTTGAGGAGGTGCTAGCCCGATGTGAAGAGACAAGCTTGACCTTGAGTTGGGAGAAGAGCCATTTTATGGTTCAGAGTTGGATAGTTCTTGGGCATGTGGTATCGGGAAGAGGGATTAAGGTGGCCAATGCCAAGGTGGAGGTTATTGAAAAGCTACCCACTCCCCTCAATGTGAAAGACGTGAGGAGTTTTCTTGGGCACGCCGGGTTCTATCGTCGATTTATAAAGGACTTCTCAATAATCGCTCGCCCTTTGTGCCGGTTACTAAGTAATGAGGTCCCTTTCGAATTTAGCAAGGTTTGTGAGGACGCTTTCTTAGCGATTAAGAAGAGTCTCATGTACGCCCCCATCGTAGTAGCTCCCGATTGGAGCTTGCCCTTTGAAATCATGTGCGACACCTCGAGTGAGGCGGTGGGGGCCGTCCTTGGCCAACGTGTTGACAAGCTATTAAGGGTGGTGAACTATGCGAGTTTGATGCTCAACGATACCCAAAAGAATTATACGACAATCGAGAGAGAGCTTTTGGCCATGATCTTTGCTTTAGAGAAGTTTCGGGCCTTCATTGTTGGATCACGGGTCGTGGTGCATAGCGATCATGCCGCGTTGCGATATTTGTTCTCTAAACCTCAAGCAAAACCCCGTCTCATCCGTTGGATCCTATTGCTTCAAGAATTTGATATTGAGATCAAGAATCGGAAGGGGTGCGAGAATGCGGTAGCCGATCATTGTTGGGATTTGATGGTGCCGTCGCGCAGCGGAAAACTAAAGTTTTTTAAATAATTGAATCGAATTCAATTGACGACGGCCCATTTTAATTTTCAATTAATTCAAACAATGTTTTAATTGCTTTTATTAAATAGAAACAATTCGATTTCCAAAAACCAAACGAGCATGATACGTTTCTATAAATTATATATATATATATTAATATATTAAACATATATATAACAATTATATATATATTAATATATTAATCATATATTTTATTATATATTATATATATACATATCAAATATACATATATATATAATAATTATATAAACAGCATCACATACACACATATATTATAAAGTGGGTTCACAACACATTATGATTCGAACAACATATTGTTCTTATATGAACTCGTCCCTTAGAGTCCCTGATTAAATAAAACTCATTTTACTTAATCACTGGTCAAACCAGAACCCAACGAATCATGAGAGGCGCCTAGCAACTACGCATCATAATTCCCTAGATACAAATGAAGTGCCTGCAAGAACCTTGTGATATAGCTTATATGTACAGTACGATCCCTTCGCGATCTATGTCCCGATTGAACAAGAGATATTGGTTCATCGAGACCTCTTTCTAGTTCAATAACTGTGTGTACGTTCTAGGTTCAAGATAATCCGTTCGTGTGTGACTTAGAGAAACACATTTCTCTAAACACCCCACTATCAGCTCTGGCCAGAGACTCCGAGGATTTATCAACCATCAGAACACACAGGACATCCATGACTTATCATGCGTCTGAATCCCCTACTACCATGCACAGACTTCCCACTAGATTCCCGACTATGTGAACGTTGCCCCTTTTGATTGGCCTCCAAAGAGACACAGAGACAGGTCACAACATAGCCTGTCCTCTAGTGAAGTCACGGTGAGGTCTGGGTCTTAAGGATTAATGTTGTACGCTATACCATAGAAATCATCTACTCGATGAGTGGGAACCACTTAGAGATTTCTAGGTGAGGGAGTTCAGTGAACTCATATTATGAGCACCTACTTATGTATGTCGATGTCCAGACACCGTGACCGATGAGATGCGGTCTACATACACTAAGTACTAGTCTTAATGGGAAAGGCCTGTATCCTCATTATGGCGTAACCCTTTGACTAGGAACAAGTTCGACGAGTTACATTACGTGCTGGATTATCTCACGGTTCTGCTAGACCAATCCACCGTAATAAAGTAGCTTCATCAGGACCATACCTATGCAATTAGCATGGGATAAAAGATATGGAATGCCAATAAG
>BMAC01000409.1:100981-115471 GCA_014905375.1 Phtheirospermum japonicum
TACACATATATATATAATATATATGTATACTCATATAATATCATATAACTACAGTATACTATATATAAAAGATATTATTACGAATAAAAAACCGATTGTATTACAAGAGAATGGTCAGACCACAGCCACAAGTTGGCTTGTTGGTCACCTTATTCTAACAATCATCTCTCAAGGTTGGTCACGGAGGGAGGAGAAAGGATAGCAATCGGCGAGAACTTACCTCACGAAAACTTGTTGGAAGTAGGTCAAGCACCGTGGTATGCCGACTATGCAAACTACTTGGTGAATGGTGGACTTCGGTCGGATATGAATTGGCAAGACAAGACACACTTCCTTGTTAAGTGCCAAAGCTTTTATTGGGATGATCCTTTCATGTATAAGGTGGTAAAAGATGGGATGATTAGGAGGTATGTCCCCGATGATGAAATACAAGATCTCTTGATGTTTTGTCATGATCACCAAACCGGAGGCCATTTCGGGGGAAGAGAAACGGCCCTTAAATCTTGAATACGGGTTTCTATTGGCCATCGCTACACTATGATGCTCAAGTCCACATTAAAACATGCGACAAGTGCCAACGGATGGGGAGTATCTCGAAGAGAAATGAAATGCATTTGGTGGGAAATATGGTTGTAGAGATCTTTGAAGTCTGGGAAGTTGACTTCATGGGGCCGTTTCTCAAGTTGGTTGATGGTTATGAGTACATTCTTTTGGGTGTTGATTATATTTTAAAGTGGGTCGAGGCCATCCCCACAACCAAAAATAACGCCGAGGTGGTTGTCAAGTTCGTAAGAGAAAACATTTGTGCTCGTTTTGGCTTTCCGAGAGTGATAATAAGTGATGGTGGTAGCCATTTTTGCAATAAACCTTTTTAGAGACTCATGATGGTCTATTGGATCAAACACAAAATAGCTACACCATATCACCCCCAAACTTCGGGGCAAGTCGAGATAAGCGACAAACAAGTGAAGAGCGTGCTTGAGAAGACGGTTCAACCTAATCGAAAGGATTGGTCGAGAAAGCTAAGTGATGCCTTGTGGGCCCTTCAGACGGCTTATAAGACGGTCCTAGGCACGAGCCCTTATCATTTGGTGTTTGGGAAGTCTTGTCACTTACCCGTTGAGATCGAGCATAAGGCGTTTTGGGCAATGAGAGATGTGAACATGGATATGAAGGAGGCCGGTCTTGAAAGGAGAATGAGCTTCGTAATGCTCAATATGACAATGCTCGTATTTAAAAAGAGAGGACGAAGCGAATTCATGATGCGAGGTTAATTCCGAAGAAGCTAGAAGTTGGTATGCCCGTTTTGCTCTACAATTCTCGCTTATCCCTCCACCCCGGCAAGTTGAAATCCAAATGTATGGGGCCCTTTACCATTGAAGACGTACTCCCTAGTGGGGCGGTGAACTTGATCCACCCTAAGACTCAAGAGCAATTTCAAGTTAATGGCCACCGAGTTAAGCCCTACCATCAAGGCTTCCTCTTGCCTCCCGACGAGGAAGTGATAGCTTTGGTGGATCCTCCCGCCTCAACTTCGTCATGATTAAGAAGGGAGTTCGTCAAGCTAGTGACGTAAAACAAGCGCTTCTTGGGAGGCAACTCAAGTTCTTCTCGTTTATTTCTTTTATTTTCTTCTTAAAATGAGAATCCAAAAACATTTGAAAAATCGAAAAAACTAAAAAAATATTTTGGAGTTGTCTTTTGGTTCTTTTTGGTCTTTATGTTTTTTATTTTGTTTGGTTTCCTTTTATAGGGGTTTCGTTTTCCGACTTCAGTCTTGGGCGATTTGATAAGAGGGTAGTGTTCGTGGAGCCGGAAAATACTAGCCATACTCGATATTCACTTGGATTGCTTAGATGCTTAGGTGGACCCCACCGAGATCGACCCGAACTCGCTCGGTTTAGGAAGCTTCTCTCTCACCCTCCTTTTACTTATTTTTCATTAAAATGCAATGAGGACATTGCATAGTTTAAGTGTGGGGTGGGTAGGTAGTTAGGGTCCGGGTGTCGAAAAGCATGATTTGTCTTTCTTAACTCGAGCCTTGGCGAAGTGACGCTTACTATTTGCGCTTTTATATGATCGAGTCAATTTTTGTGTCCTTTGTGTGTCTATTACATGTTTAAGCAATTTCCACATGCTTGGAAGTTTGAATAGTTTACTTGTCGGGTTTTTACATGTTTATGGCCTCTTATATAAGGAGTTGAGTTTTTTGTGCTTCATCCAAAACCCGCCTATATATATATAATCAACATTTTCTCGTGAAAATATTGCAACGCTCTAAAAGCTCTTTGGATTTTGCTCCCAAATTTGGTGCAAACTAGTGAGTAGCCTTGTGTGATTTATCGGCTTGTTTGCATTTTTATGGAAATTACATTGAGGAGGTTTGATTTTGCTCGTACATGATTGAATTCGAAAATGACCTCGAGGCACGTATATAACCCTTGTTCCGGCCATATCCATATATTTAAGCTACTTTAAAAATCCCAAACGAGCTCCCTTGAGCCTAAGTCCCATTTCTTGTTAGCCGAGCTCGATTTTAGCTCTTATATCTTCATAAATTGTGAGGTAAGAGTGTATGATTAGTTAAAAAGAAATGTGAGGGAAATCGATTGTGGGTTTTGGGTATTGAGTTGTTTATACAAAAAAGGGAGCTCCAACACAAATCACGAAAAGTGATAAAGGGTGCGTTTAAGAGAAAAGCCTAATGTTCAAAAAGGCTAAGTTTAGTAAAAAGAAGCAACTTCAAAAAACTTCTAAGTGTTGTTAAATAAACTCGGAAAATCGTGTGAGTATACGAAAGAGTTTCGAACGAGAGTTGGTGAATTGGGAAGGGTGAAGCGATTATAAGCTTCGGGTTTTAGAAATTAGGATTTTGTGTGTTATTGATCGCGTTTGATCGTGTGTTAGACACTATATCCAAATATTCCATACCTTACCAAAGAACCAACATTACAACCCGAAATAAAGACCTCTTTCAATTCTTATTTGGTCATGTACTATGAGCAATTTTGAGCGTCCTATTTGTAAAATCTTGATGAGGTGCATGTATTGTCCGATTCGAGCGTAAACACGTCCTATATACTAAACACTTGAGCGAATTGAGTGAACACCCTCAAAATTTCCCTGGAGAGGAAGCCATCGATTTGGCTTGCATTTGAGAAAGAGTAATACGAGCAATGCTTGACGATAGCGAGTCTATGTTGATAATCCCATAATATTAATAAGGATAAGCACGAGGATTTTTCTTTTTACATAATGTTCATTGCATGTATACTTTCGACTCTTTTCGTTGTTCGAGGACGAACAAACCGATAAGTATGGGTAGTTATTTTGCATGTAATTGTGGTGTTTACTTTATGCTTGTAGTTAGAGTTTATCATTGTTTTTAGTAGTCTTGAGTCGTATTTTATTAGGATTTTAGATTATTTTCGTGCTTTCTTGTTTGAGCTTTGCAAATACGTTTTTTTGGACGATTCATGGGTTTTTGAGTCAAAATTCTTATATTGTAGGTGGTTCAAGGCAACGAGGCCCAAAATACGTGCCGAGATGAGAAAACCGAGCCAAAAAGTAGCTTGGATCGACTGAACCGCAGTCGATTGACTGGATGTCGATCGACTAATCCAAGATCGACTGAGAGCTATGAAATCGACTGCTCGGCAGTAGCTCACCTCATTTTTGGCAAAGCAGTCGATTGACTGACCCTAGTCGATAGACTGGTTGTCGATCGACTACGTACCGAGGATCGACCGAAAGCCCTGAAATCGACTGCTGGATAGTAGCTCATCTCCTTTTGGCGAAGCAGTCGATCGACCGGGTATCGATCGACTGACTCGCAGTTGATTGACTGCGAGTCCGGGAATTTTGGCATTTTGACGAGTTTGCCCCTATAAATAACTATATAAACCCCATGTTGTACCCTAGAAAACTATCCACTCAACACCCAACTCTTGCATGTGCTTGTGCTTGTTTTTCACTTCAATTTCTAGATGCATTTTCTCTCTCTTAGGTTTTATTTAATTTTCAAGTTATGCCTTGGGTTTATAAGCTCAAGAAGGATTCAAGTACTTCCTTGAATTTTTACTTTGTTGCAATTTAATTCAATCTTGTTACTGTTTTTCCTTTAATTCAAGTAAGCTTTCTTTTAATTTCATGCTTGTTCTTCAATTTCATGCATGTTCTTCAATTTATACTTTTTGCCTTAACTCCTTTATTTCTTGTTGGATCTTGTGAATTGGCTATGGAATCTATTTGAGTGACACATCTAGATCATAGATCGAATCCTTGATCGTTTTTAATTTGAGTATTTCATATGCTTTATTTTGGTTTTTATTTTCATGCATAGTTTTAGGTTGAATCTTAGATCTACACTTCGTTGCTTGTTATTTTTCGTAAAGTTTTAAACTTTGACGTCAATTTACATTGCTCTTTCTATCCATGCTTCCGATTTTTACTTATTAGCATTATTTAAGTTTTTATGTTCATGCAAGCATGGTTGTACCTTGAGTTTCCATGATTGTAAACATGGCTTGTTCTTGCTTGTTTTCATAATTGCTTTGCATTTTCAATTAAGGCACACAACCGAAGCATCCGACCAACTTGCAATTTCATTTCTTAGTGTAGTTTAGATAGTTTAATTACTTTATTTGCATTCTCCCTTTATTTCTCAAAGCTTGAAACACATTGCAACTTACAATTGAATCGATTTCCGATAATATCAAGCCAAAAGAACCTTTAATTTCCAAAACCACGAAAAACTACACTTCAAGTATGCACATAATACTTAGCATGTATATATATATAGTACGTAGTGTATGTATTTAGTATATAGGAAGTAGTGATCAAATATGAATGTAATACATAGTTTCTAAACTGAGAAATATATTCCCGCCAGTTTAGTTTCTCCATATACTTGCGGGAGTTTTATTTTTTATTTTATTTTTGACAAAAGTTTATTTGTCACTATCATACAATGTGATAGATTCACTTTTCTCCTTAATATTGTCAAGTTTTGATATGAAAGTATCATTTTTGCTAAAGTATCATTTTATAAGTGATACGTTAGTACAAAAATGACTTATAGCTAAAAATTATAGTAATAATGTAAAAGGTGAATCATGTTAAATCGTGTGATGATCACACATGAGAGTTACACTTTCTTTCGGTGGATCTTCCAACTTACCTGTTTTTAGAGTATATTGTGCATGCTAAGAAACATTTCGGTAGAAATTCGGATGATACATTATCGAAAGTTCAGTAACACATGTGGTACATTATTTGTCCAATACTCAAAAGTCTTAGTAATTCTACTATATTTGTATATGTTTAAAACATATTTGTAAATTAGATATGTGAAGATTTGTGTTTTAGAAATACACATCGAAAATATGACTTTCACTATAAATATTATGATTTTTTTACTGATACAAGTATGAATGCCTTATAAAACTATTATCATAACACGGTTTTACATTAGTTTTGTTTAGATATATTTAAATTTATCTCATGGAAAATAGTTATACTTTTCAAATAAAAGAGTTATACTTTAAAGAAATTCATTCTTTTTAAATAATTATTTACATTATTTAAAATGCATGAGATATGATTGTCTCATAATATCATTTTCATAAGATTTCTTACACTAATTTTTGTGTTATGCTTTTACAAGTTTTATTGTAAAATTTGTGAATATTTTCATTATAGCTTGGATTAAGCTTTCATGGAGCAAGAGAAAATAACCGTTTCTGAAACTGTTTCTGTATTTCTGTTCAACTTGTTACAAAGAATGAAAGACGAAGCCAAATTTTGCTCTATTACATTTTTATATTCTAATTGGGCCGGCCCAACTTATAAGCAAAGTATTGGGTCGTTAGTGTAGGCTCCAAGTAATTCAGTTCGTAGGCTCCAAGTAATGCAGTGAGTTCTTATGATGACCTCTCTCCAAGTAGTCGCAGCTCTTATGACGACCTCTCTCTAAGTAATCGTAATGAGCTCTTATTGATGACCTCTCGTATGACTACCAGGTCAGTATTACGACCTATCAGGTCGGCACTTATGCGACCTCATGTTATCAGGTCGCTAGTAAGTTCTCTACTCTTTCGACCTCATATTTAACACACACACACACACACACTCAAGTTGGAATTCGATGCAGATCAAGCATACCCAACGTGGAAACAAAATTGTAGAACAAACCAGGGCCTAGAGCTTTAGTAAACAAATCAGCAAGTTGGTTGGCCGAGCTTATTTTTCGAGGAGAAACCAGACCTCATTTGTATTGATCCCGAACAACATGGCAATAGATCTCAATGTGTTTGGTACGCTCATGAAAAACTGGATTAGCTACTATATATAGAGCTGCCTGATTGTCACAATAGAGTGGAATAGATCTGGGAACATTTAGAGAGAAATCCAGAGCTAGGTAACTAAGTTACTGAATCTCACAAATAGTAGAGGTCATAGCTCTATATTCAACTTCAGCAGATGATCTAGAACTATAGTTTGTTTCTTTGTTTTCCAAGAAATAAGAGAATTACCCAGAAAAATGCATAAACCTGTGACTGACATTTTGGAATCAAGATAGCAAGCCTAGTTAGCATCATTGTAAGCTTGAAACTTAAAGAAACCTTTAGCAGAATAAAAAAGACCCTAAGAAGGACAACCCTTTAGATAATGGAGAAGGTGGATAGCTGCATCCCAGTGAGATTGACAAGGATTGTTTACAAATTGGCTAAGTTGTTGAACATGAAATGTGATATCTGGCCTGGTCATGTTAAGATAGAGCAATCTCCCAACCAATCTCTGTATCCGTCAGGAGTAGAGAGAGGATCCCCACTCCTATTGACCAATTTTAACCTTGAGGAATATGTGTGGAGACTGGTTTGCAGTCTAAGAGTCCATTGTCTCGTAAGATGTCTAATATGTATTTTCTTTGATGTAAGTAGGTGCTTGAGTTAGTTCTTACTATCTCAATGCCTAGAAAATATCTAGAAGGTCCTAGATCTTTGATGGTGAATAGAGAGTGCAGATAAGACTTGACAGCTTTAATGGCATTGAGGTGAGTACCAATCACCAAGATGTCATCCACATATATAACTAGAGCAAGAAAGCATTTATCATCCTTTTGATAAAAAGACAATGATCATTCAGGGAATGTGTGAAGCCAAAACCAACAAGTTTACTGCAAAATTCACTATTCCATTGCCTGGAAGCCTGCTTAAGGCCATACAAACTTCTTTTCAGATGGCAAACCTTATGAGTATCACCCTTCAGATAGCCTTCTGGAATGGTCAAGTAAATATCCTCATCCAAATAACCATGTAGAAAAGCATTATTGATGTCCATCTGGTGGATTGGTCAACCATTCATGGTTGCTACAGCAATTAGAAACATCACAGTTACTAGCTTTGCTACTGGAGAAAACTATCGACATAGTCCACTCCATATTTTTGATGGAACCCTTTTTCTACCAACCTAGCTTTATACCTCTCAACTGACCCATCTAAATTCATTTTAATCTTGTACACCCACTTACACCCTATTGCCTTCCTTCCAGGTGGCAAATCCACCAAGTCCCAAGTATGATTAGATTCCAATGCAGCCAATTCTTTATTCATAGCCTCCACCCAATGGCTATCCCTGCTTACTTGAGCATAAGTAATAGGTTCCTGCAAGTTAGATACATTTTCTTGGAAGGCAATATATGTGTCAGAAAAGTGAGGAGATATTGTGTAAGGAAAAGTGCTTAGAGGGTAGTTAGAGGTTTGGGAGGAAGCTGAGCTCGCTGGTATGTGGTCAATGACATTATAAGTAACATGGTCCTAAAATCTGATGGGAGGAACAATGTACCTAGCTTTCTTTCTGAGAGCAATAGGTTGTACTGTAGATGAATGAGAGATAGGATGTGCGGGGGATGAATTTTCACCAATGTGATTGTCAAATGATTTTGAATAATCTAGTGTAAAGCAGTCAGATGTAGGTAAAGGAGTATCTGTATATTGAGGTCGCACAGAAGGTAACTCGTTTTCAATGAAATAAGCTTCCCTGGTGATTATGATTTTCTTTGAGTCCAGATTAAACAATTTATATCCTTTCCTGCCACCCGCATAACCTAGGAAAATGCACTTAACAGCTCTAGAGTCAAATTGTTCTTTATGAAGAGTTAAGTTGGTGGCAGAAGCAGTGCAGTCAAAAGGTTTGAGGTGTGCATACTCAGGGGATTTGTTGTATAGTATTTCATAAGGAGTTTTCCAGTTGAGGACAGAGCTAGGAAGTCTATTAATTAGGTATGTAGCTGTGAGTAATGAGAAAGGCCAAAAATTAATTGGCAGTTTGGATTGAAACAATAAGACCTAGAGACCTCAAGAAGATGTCTATGCTTTCTCTCCACAACTCCATTTTGTTGTGGAGTATACACACATCTCTTTTGGGGTATGATTCCATGAGAATGAAACTCTAGTGGCACAATAATTATTTATGAACTCCCTTCCATTCTCCAACCTGAAAACCTTAATTCCCTTTTCAAATTGATTTTTAATCATGATGATAAAATTTTCAAGAAAATCAGTGACTTGATTCTTGTGTGTCATAAGGTAGGTCCAGGTCGCACGACTGTAATCATCTACAAGTGTGAGATAATAAGGAGTATTGTAAAATATATACCCAGTATGAAAAGGTCCCCAGACATCATGTGTATAAGATCAAAGCAAGCATCTGTGTATTTGGTGCTGGTAGGAAAAGGTTTTCTATGTCGTTTAGATAAATGACAAACTGAACAATTCTTTATTACCTCAGCAAGATTTTCATTACAAAAGGATTTCAGAAAATGTAAATGTTGTAAGGTAGAGGTAGAAGCATGTCCTAAACACTTGTGCCAATTGTCAAGAACATTATTACAATGGAAAGAGCTTTCTACAGAATTACAAGAAGATCTATGATTGAGAGCTGAGGTATGAAGTACATAAAGTCTTCCAATAGCATGTCCTACAACAATTGTGTGATTAGTCTTCTAGTCCTGCATCACACAATGAGATGGATAAAAATTACACTTGATGTTTGCTATTTGAGTCAGTTGTGAGATGGATATATGGGACTAGCAAGACATCATTAAGTACAAAATTCTCAGAAATGTGAACTTCCCCAGAGTGTGTGACTATTTTTGAGGAACCATCTAGAAGATAAACAGTGACTTTGGAGTTTATTGGCTTTATGTGATTTAGAAGTAGAGGATTGACACACAACAAAATGAGCAAAGTCCCCCTTAGGCTCAGTGCCACCTGCTCCCCAGAGTAGCCATTTTTGGCTAGTTCCTTCTGTATGATCCTAGTTATATCTAGTTGCATTGAATCAGTCTTTGAAGCCCTTGTACTTTATCATCCTTGCCTATATCAGAGTGAGCCATGTTTGCATTGAATTTGGATTTTTGATCTTTGGGTCCCTTGTACCAGTCTGGATAGCCATGAATTTTGAAACATTCATGCACTTCATGACCATTGAAAGGACAATAGATACAAGTCAATTTTTTTTTCTTCTTTGGTTCTCCTCATGTTGTTTCTTCCCTTAAAGCCTTGTGAACCTCCTGATCCTTGTCCAATTGTTCTTGTATGTCTTGAAGTATTTCCTTGCCATTCCACTGTCCATAACCCTTACCTCCTTTTACTATAGTTATTTCCAAATTTCCTCACATTATCCATCATAGCTACATTATCAATACCTTCACCAAAGGTTTGATTTACATTTCTATGTTTTTTCTACCCTCAGAATCATAGAATAAACTCTATTGATATTTGACAAAGGATCCATTAGAAGCACCTGACCCCTTACATGCTCAAAACTTTCATTCAATCCTATTAGAAACTGCATAAGCTTGGTGTGTGCATCATTTTCTAACCAAACTTTGTGAGCTCCACAGGTACAGCTCGGTACAGGAACCAAATTGCAATATTCATCCCATAGTTTCTTCAGTTTTGTAAAATATGTCACAACAGAATCATTACCTTGATTTATGTTTGCAATTTCTCTTTGCAGCTGATAGAGTTGCAGTCCATTGCATTGCCCAAATCTCTGCTCCAATTCATCCTAAAGCTCTCTAGCAGACTGCGCATAATGAATGCATCCACAATGTCATGAGATATACTATTCAGCAACCAACTAGTAACCATAAATCAATCTTCTGCCAGATTTCAAAATTTATTGAGGATTCAGTTGATTTTGGTACTTTGCCATTAACGAACCCTAATTTTGTCTTCGCCCCCAGTGCGACTATCATAGCTCGTCGCCATGGCAGATAATTGTTGCCATTTAGTGAATTGGTAAGTAAAACCATTCCTGGATGATCTGAACCGTGCAACTGGAGAGGATCATCTTCTTGAGTTGTATCTTGATTTGCGTAATCGCATTTTGTGCTTCGCCAGAACTGTAATTACTTATGAGAGCTCGTTTCCATGGATTGATGTTCGACATCGCCATATCTATGGTTTATCGAGTTCTAGCTCTGATACCATATAAAATTTGTGAATATTTTCATTATACCTTGGATTAAGCTTTCATGGAACAAGTGAAAATAACCGTTTCTGAAACTGTTTCTGTATTTCTATTCAACTTGTTACAAAGAATGAAAGACGAAGCTTATTTATACTTTATTACATTTTTACATTCTAATTGGGTCGGCCCAACTTATAAGCAAAGTATTATGCCGTTAGCGTAGGCTCCAAGTAATTAGTTCGTAGGCTCGAAGTAATGCAGTAAGTTCTTATGACGACCTCTCTCCAAGTAGTAGCAGCTCTTATGTCGATCTCTCTCTAAGTAATCGTGATGAGCTCTTATTGACGACCTCTCGTACGGCTACCAGGTCAGTATTACGACTTATCAGGTCAGCACTCATGCGACCTGAAATTATCAGGTCGCTGATTAGGTCGACTTTCTTGCGATCTCATGTTATCAGGTCGCTAGTAAATTCTGCACTCTTGCACCTCATATTCAACATTTATAATTTTAATGTTTATTATCATCATAAGTTGTTATGGTAACGAAATTGATTAATATATCAAATGAATAAATAAATAAATTAGTAAAATGGAAACCAGCTGGGCTGAAAATCTACCGATATGACGCGCTCTTTCTATGGGCCATGTCAATTTCTCATACTATTTATTATAAAAATATATATACATGCATATGTATACACATTCCTCCTTTCTCTCATTATTACATGTACTGAGCCCATTTTTCTCCATACCTTATTCTTACCCATTCCTATATTTTTGCAGAGATTTTATTTAACCCTTATCCATTTTCCTATCCTTTTATTTAATCATCCTTCAGCGGTTATATTAAACCTCTCTGTCGTGGTTTGTCTTCTCGAATTCCAAATTTGCAGGTCCACTTTCCTTTTTCTCCCTTTTCTTGATTTTCTTTTTCTAAATTCGGCTGGTGTTTGAGTTTTTATAGATCTGTTTGGAATATATTTGTATATATGTATGTGTATGAATTGTTTCGAGTTTATTAGTGAAGTCAAGGATTGACCCCTTTTTTCTAGCTATCCATTGTTTCGAGGTTGCATCTTTGTGGTTTGAAATTGGCTTATGCTTTTGCTGAGGTCTATGGGTAGATAAACATTAGCTGCTTTAAGGCAGTTTATATGCTATAACTATTAATGTTGGATCTAAATAATATGTGTAACTTGTTGCTGGCATTTGCTATAATTTCTCAAAACATGAATTCAAAATTCTATGTTTTTTCTGTTATTGCAATTGTAAGTGACTAAGTGGATCTTGGTTGTTTGGACTTTACAATTTTATCTTATTGTCTTTTTCTCAATGATGTGACTCATTCAAAATGTATAAAGGGTTTTACCTAAAAAAACCATATGTATAAAGGGTATCTGCGAACTCAAAAAAAAAAAAAAGTGATTGTCAGCTTCTTGCCAAATCAATATGGGTATTTTTCTAGCTAGAAGCTGTTTAATCACTTTATATTTTTCTAGCTAAAATCTGAGAAACACTTTTGTTTTTGAGTTTGCAAACACTCACATGGGGACATGTTTGTTCTAAGACTCGAAATTCTGAATTCGAATTCGGAATCCTAATACCTGTTTGTGCTAGGATTCAAATTTTCAATCCCCACCTAACAATTGCTGATATGATTTGACATCTATCATAAAATTTTATCTTCACTCTATTTATATTTATATTTAGTTAATACAACTTATTATATAATAATACATCGCCACTTTTCACCAACCATCAACAGTAAAGTACAAGATTCTAAATCCTACAACAAACAAGGATTTTTATTATTCACAGAACTCTCAAGAGCCAAGATTTTGAATACCACAATTCAAAATTAACGAATTCCAAACATCCCATTATAAAGTGCATCAAATTAACATAGTTCTAGCTCTTCAATTCTTGAAGTGCTCAATATGATTGCCCTATTTTCTGTCCCTTGTTTTAGTAGTGGGTGGCATGTGGTTGGTGGGTAGGTGAGCTTAATGGTTTGCATCTTTGAAAAATAAGTACAAGTTTCCTCTTATTTTATTGGGTTTTTCATTTGTTAAAGCATCAACACAAACTTAGAAACCACTTGACCTTACATTATTAACTTCTATATTTGTGTGGTTTGAATTATTCGATATGCTTAAAAGATGGGTTTATAAAGGTGAATTACACGATTATAAATAGCTCTGTGTTTCTATTTCCACCATTTTGGTATTCAGAAGCATAACTTCATAAGGATCCTGATTGCACAATTGGCAGTTGAATATAACATTTGCGTTTTTTCCTTTTTATACTGCAGACAATTGTACAGCGAAAAAATGGAAGTTACGGGAGGCTAAAACTCGTAATCTTATGGCCTTGTTGGGTATTCTTTTATTTCCTTCATGTGTCCGACGGTTCTTGATTGGTTTTTAGTTTTCTCTCTCCTTTTTTTTTTTTTAGTTTCATGGGCTTTTGCTAAATTATTGTAGGTACTTGGGCAATGTTTGAGGGGAAAAAGAAAAACACTTCCGGAGAATCAATCTCGTGTATAAGCCTATTTGGATCAAAGAAGTTAAATTCTAGTAGGATAAGTAATAGTGTTATGGAATCGAAATCCGATTGGACAAAACATAAAAAACTATCCGCCTTCACAACTCAAGAAATCCATTTCGCCACATCTTTTATGCCTTGGTCCTGTAGAATCCCCATTGGCGAAGGATTTCATGAGTTCCTTTAATCGGCTAATGTCCACTGTAATTTTCATGATTGTTTATAGTGACATTTTTCTTTTGTTAACTACGATTTGACTTCAAAATAATGCCGGGCCCTTTTTTCGTAAAGAGAGTAAAAGAAATCAGATATGTGTTTCTCCGACTCTGGCCCGCTAGACACTCCAACTGCTAAAAATGGTTTAATTTCTAAAGTTTCTGATAGTAATAATTATAATTATTATATTCCAATTTTGCCCGGATTGCCCGACGATGTGTCGAAGCTCTGCCTTGCTCTCGTTCCACGATCTAATTTTCCCGCCATGGGTGCTGTGTCCAAGCGATGGAGAGCTTTTATCAAGAGCAAAGAGTTTATCATTGTTCGGAAATTGGCTGGTATGCTCGAGGAGTGGCTTTATGTACTGACTGTGGATGGTGAAGGAAAAGAGAGTCACTGGGAGGTTCTAGATTGTTTTGGAAATAAACACCGACAGCTTCCATTGATGCCCGGGCCGGTTAAAGCGGGCTTTAGTGTTGTTGTTCTGAATGGAAAGCTACTCGTGATTGGTGGATATTCTGTTGTCGAGGGGACCAGTTCTGTCTCGGCGGATGTTTACCAATACGATCCTTGTCTCAACAGGTTTAATTTATTTTCTCTCATTTTATTTGTGAAATGGTCTTATTGCTTGTTTGAATTGAGTTAATCAAATATGAACTTTATGTGGGCAAATTAGAAGTTATTCTGGAGAACATTTTTAGGGTTCTATTTATAGTTCTTTAGTTAGTATAATTTTTCTCAGAGTTTTTAGTTTTGTTTATCATTCTTTTAGGGTTCTTTTTTAGTTCTTTAGTTAGTTTTTGTTAGGGTTCTCTAAAAAAATCATATAAAATTTAATTCTTAGATTGTCATGGTGTTTTTAATCCTCTTTGAATGATGCATTTATACAATCCATGCGTGATTTAGAAGAAATCAGCAGTAAATTAGTATTGTGTATGCTGCTTAGGCCCTCTAAATGAAAAAGGTTTTCTTGGCAGCTGGACCAAACTAGCCAGCATGAATGTGGCACGCTACGACTTCGGCTGCGCAGAAGTCAACGGCATGGTCTACGCGGTCGGAGGATGCGGGGCTCACGGAGAATCCCTCTCGTGCACCGAGGTGTACGACCCCGACCCCGACAGGTGGACGGTGATCGAGAGCCTCCGCCACCCGAGGTGGGGCTGCTTCGCCTGCGGGTTCGAGGGGAAGCTCTACGTCATGGGTGGGCGGTCGACCTTCACGATCGGAAACTCGCGCTTCGTCGATGTGT
>BMAC01000409.1:115496-161316 GCA_014905375.1 Phtheirospermum japonicum
ACAAAATGCATACAAATCAAAAGGCACACCAAACCTCGGCGATGGTAGTGATTGACACTCAAGTGACGATAAACATTTTGTAAATTGGGGTAGGAGGCTTGATGGTTTCCAAGAGTGATTCTATTCGGGTGTTCGACAACAAATAAGTGGACAAGAGGTTGATGAATTCTCTCTCTCCTTTTTTTTTTTTTAGTTTCATGGGCTTTTGCTAAATTATTGTAGGTACTTGGGCAATGTTTGAGGGGAAAAAGAAAAACACTTCCGGAGAATCAATCTCGTGTATAAGCCTATTTGGATCAAAGAAGTTAAATTCTAGTAGGATAAGTAATAGTGTTATGGAATCGAAATCCGATTGGACAAAACATAAAAAACTATCCGCCTTCACAACTCAAGAAATCCATTTCGCCACATCTTTTATGCCTTGGTCCTGTAGAATCCCCATTGGCGAAGGATTTCATGAGTTCCTTTAATCGGCTAATGTCCACTGTAATTTTCATGATTGTTTATAGTGACATTTTTCTTTTGTTAACTACGATTTGACTTCAAAATAATGCCGGGCCCTTTTTTCGTAAAGAGAGTAAAAGAATCAGATATGTGTTTCTCCGACTCTGGCCCGCTAGACACTCCAACTGCTAAAAATGGTTTAATTTCTAAAGTTTCTGATAGTAATAATTATAATTATTATATTCCAATTTTGCCCGGATTGCCCGACGATGTGTCGAAGCTCTGCCTTGCTCTCGTTCCACGATCTAATTTTCCCGCCATGGGTGCTGTGTCCAAGCGATGGAGAGCTTTTATCAAGAGCAAAGAGTTTATCATTGTTCGGAAATTGGCTGGTATGCTCGAGGAGTGGCTTTATGTACTGACTGTGGATGGTGAAGGAAAAGAGAGTCACTGGGAGGTTCTAGATTGTTTTGGAAATAAACACCGACAGCTTCCATTGATGCCCGGGCCGGTTAAAGCGGGCTTTAGTGTTGTTGTTCTGAATGGAAAGCTACTCGTGATTGGTGGATATTCTGTTGTCGAGGGGACCAGTTCTGTCTCGGCGGATGTTTACCAATACGATCCTTGTCTCAACAGGTTTAATTTATTTTCTCTCATTTTATTTGTGAAATGGTCTTATTGCTTGTTTGAATTGAGTTAATCAAATATGAACTTTATGTGGGCAAATTAGAAGTTATTCTGGAGAACATTTTTAGGGTTCTATTTATAGTTCTTTAGTTAGTATAATTTTTCTCAGAGTTTTTAGTTTTGTTTATCATTCTTTTAGGGTTCTTTTTTAGTTCTTTAGTTAGTTTTTGTTAGGGTTCTCTAAAAAAATCATATAAAATTTAATTCTTAGATTGTCATGGTGTTTTTAATCCTCTTTGAATGATGCATTTATACAATCCATGCGTGATTTAGAAGAAATCAGCAGTAAATTAGGTATTGTGTATGCTGCTTAGGCCCTCTAAATGAAAAAGGTTTTCTTGGCAGCTGGACCAAACTAGCCAGCATGAATGTGGCACGCTACGACTTCGGCTGCGCAGAAGTCAACGGCATGGTCTACGCGGTCGGAGGATGCGGGGCTCACGGAGAATCCCTCTCGTGCACCGAGGTGTACGACCCCGACCCCGACAGGTGGACGGTGATCGAGAGCCTCCGCCACCCGAGGTGGGGCTGCTTCGCCTGCGGGTTCGAGGGGAAGCTCTACGTCATGGGTGGGCGGTCGACCTTCACGATCGGAAACTCGCGCTTCGTCGATGTGTACAGCCCCGGGACCCACACCTGGTGCCAGATGAAGAATGGCCGCGTTATGGTCACTGCCCACGCCGTGCTCGGGGAGAGGCTCTGTTGCATGGAGTGGAAAAACGAGCGCAAGCTGGCGATATTCAGCCCCGTGGACAATTCCTGGAAGATGGTGCCGGTCCCGGTGACAGGGAGCTCGAGCGTCGGGTTTCGGTTTGGGATATTGGATGGGAAGCTTCTGCTGTTCTCGGTGCAGGCGGACCCGGGCTACCACACGCTGCTGTACGATCCGGAAGCTGCCCCTGGATCGGAATGGCGTACGTCTGAAATAAAGCCGTCGGGATTGTGCCTCTACAGTGTCACAATCAAGGCATGAGTGGGCTGGACATTCATTTGGTATTACTCTTAGTTGGCTTGTGTGTTTTTGGTGTTGGCCCTTTTTTTTTTCAAATAATTAATGAAACAATAACTGTAAGGGATTGAATCCAATTTCTGAATAATTGGGTTCAATGTACTCGCCAAGTGTGGAACTTTGGCCCCGGTTTAGTATGTTGGGGGCAAAATGGTCTATACAAATTTAAGGGGGGACTATAGACCTTTTTAAGAGTGATTGTTGACATTTCGGTTCACTCTTTCTATTTCTGATGGTGTAAAAATTGTTTGAAAAAATAGAATGAATTTGAGTGTGATTGGATAATAATTGATATGATAATTCCTTTTTTCTTCATAAAATAGTTATAAGCTTAAAATTTCCCACAAGATATAAGAGTTTATAAGATCTTTTATACAAGTTCTTACAAGATGTAAGAGCTTACATAAGTTCGGCAAAACACTCGTGTAATTGTGATTCGAAGATAAGAAAGTAAATTCTGTTTTTTTTTTTTTAAATAAAAAAAAAAAAAAAAAAAAATAATAATAATAATAATAATTAACCAAAGATTGATCGCATGAAAACAAAAAAAAAAAAAAAAAAAAAAGATGTATGTAAAATGAATTGGCAAAGACTTGTGTTAGGCCAGATTGACGGGTCATGACCCGTTAGGCCATCTGACTTTTTATTTTAATGTATTGGTTTTTGTCATAAATATCTGACCCGTGTTATAATGTATTGATTTTTGTATTATGATGTATTAATATTATTATGTATTGATTTTTTACTATAATGTATTGGTTTTTGTAATATAATGTATCGTTATGAAACTTTGGCCTAGCGGATGATCCGTTAGTCCGGCCTGACAAGAGTGTTGCCCAAATAAATTAGCGTTTCATTTTGAAAGAAGAGTTATTGGGCATGAAGGGCTCATGTTTGATTAAATCGGGCAAAGATTGCAAGGCTATCATCTTCATTGCCTGAGCGCTCGGAAATGAATTTGTTGAGACTTCTCGTAATTTCTCATAAAAGGTCTCAAGTCGCCGAGAAGCAGGTTTAAAAGAGAGGTATGTTGCTATTGAGCGCTCTCAAGTAAGTTCCTCCTCTTTCTCTTGCAAAATTTCCTCGTCCACCATATCAGCCCAACGTGCCATGCCTTGTCCTGTGGTGAAGGAGTTGGATTGATGGCCCAGATGCCGAACCAAGTTTGCCCGTGGTATGAGGCTTATCCACATTTTATCTTCCAACTCTCTATCAATAATTGAGGTAGCATGTACCGCCAAAGACTTGGTATACGTGTTAGCTGCACCGACAGGGCTAGGCTCTGTGCACTGTGGTTGAGGGGTTGGCTCAGACGCCCGGTCAGTGAGAAGAGGCATCTGAATTCGAAATAATAGTAACATGTTTTTTTTACCTCCATCGGATGAGATGCTTTCCTTCAAACGATATTCTTGTCTTCTTTTCCGCTCGTTTGAAGGAGAACGTGGGTGAGCATTAGCATTTTGGGGCCTACGGTTCCTAGAAGAAATCGTGACAAGGTCTCTCGGCCGCGGATGAGGTTTGTCAACTTTATTTCTCATACGAACGGATGACGTGTGCTCTAGTAACCAATACTCACGAAGGCGCAATGATCCAAAAGTTCGACCATGACACGTTCTTGAGGCGGGGTGGCAAAAACAATCTCGACCAACACCCGAACAAAGTGACTTACATCCCTTGATAACAAGCGATCATCGATGTGTATCAACCGACCGATAACGTTTGAGATTTTTAATATAACTTCTGGAACCCGATACTCAATGTTTAACTCGAAAATACAAATCCAAACTTGGGACGCCGAGAGAGACATAATGTGTCGGGACTAAGCGACCAAGTAGAGTGAGAGGGCATGGGACCGATCCTCCTAACTGCTAAATTGAATACTAAAATATCCTTTATCGAGCGGGACAATTTTCCAGACACCAACAAGCTTCCAAACCAATTGAAGTTTACGTTCAAGTTCATCTAACGTGTAAGGTTTTGTGCCGTTCGATTGCAACAATCGACCAGTAAGGGAGGATTTTAAAGATTGCATGTGTTGGTTGTAGGATTCTTCGTCAAGGGAAATCAAAAAACAATCACCTTTTTTAGCGGGAGCCGGAATGGAGGCAACCGACGAAGGCCTAACCAAGGCAGCCCGGAAAACTATAAATGATGGCGGCTGACTAATTTGGACGTGTTGATTATCTCCAGGGGAGACAGCTGCGTCATGACTCATATCGGCGACCGGTCCTAAGTGTTGGGCGCTATGGGGTTTCTTAGCCGATTGGGAAACCCTATCCATGCCGAGGATTTGAAAAAACGTGTTGCCAACAACAGAGGGCAAACTAAAACTTGAGGAGGAAGCATCATTTGGATGCTAGGGCAGGCATGGCGGCTGGAAACCTTAGATGCCGGTTGAGAAGACGATTATGGTGGGGCCACTGTAATTTTCATCAAAGGGGTTAGGACATGGGTAGTTTGTAAGTTTTTGTTTTGTTTTTCTTCCTGAAACAATAACTTATATTAAACACCTCACCTGAGAAATGAATCACTTGTAGCCTACTGGTTACAAAGACCATCACTGCCAAAGGAATTACGACCAATCAGTAAAGTTGCTTTGGCACATAGCAGCAAGAAGCAACAAAAGCAAAAACATCAAGTTTACTACAAGTAGAAGAAATTAAGTTACAATCCAACTGAAAATTGTAAGTTTACTACAAGTAGTGGTGCTGATGACGGTTCTGATTACGGAAAATCACCGGTTTCTATTCTGGTCAAAAGTTCCGGTTAACCGTTGACCGGCGGTTTTGGTTAGAACCGAAACCGTGAATCGATTTACGTTGGTTTTATTTCGGTTCTGGAAAACCTTAAACCGTGAATTATCGGTTTTCCCTTTTATCAACTTAAAAAAACCCGGCTAATTGCTGGTTGCAAACCGAACCGACGTTTTTCAAACTGTAACAGAAATCGGTACAAACCGAAATTGGTTTTTGTTCGGTTCAATTACGGTTTAAAATTTTCCAGTTAGAAAACCTGGCGATTTGTAATTGCTGGTTAAAAAACCGTCAAACGCATTCCCATGCCTAACTACAAGTAGAAGAAATTAAGTTACAATCCAACTTAAAATTGTACCAAACAAATAGTTTGTCCATTCTTCTGACAACACTGTGAAAGTCTAAACTCTTTGCACCCTTCTGACAGGAGTTTCCTTTATCTTTATGACCTCTTCTGGTTTTTGTCACTTATCTGAACATGGTAGACATATTCAACTCACTCTCGACTAATTCACAGTCTTATATTATTTTCCTTTAAATCTCTTAAAAACACTTTTTCCTTACTTTGATTGCCTCATCTGTCGTAGTTCTTAGAAGCATGTTGAAGCATACTTTTGGCTGTAGCCATATATTTTCTGGCTGATCCTTTTCGATTGTGCAATTACAACTGAAAAAGATGGAATTTAATCCAACAAACTAATCATCGTCAATTAATATTGTTCATTGTCAAAACCTAAGGGTGACATTGGGTTCATTGTCACAACTTACGTTTTTTCAATTGATTTTTTTAGAAAAAATTCAAATATTCTCACTTTTAACCAATTTTAAATGGAAAAAAAAAATCATTCATCCATCGATCATTATTAAATACTTTATCATTCTCACACTTATAAATCTTTAACTACCAATCACATTCATCATTATTTTATATTAAATTAAGGGTACGGATATACGCACCCCAAAAACTTATGAGTTTACCCCAAATTATTTTAGACAATTATAGGTCTTAATGAAAAGACTGAAATAACCCTACTCACAATATATAATTAAAATTAAAAAAACAAAATTAATATAATTATATAAACATTAATATATATATATATATATATATACACACACATATATATATATACCATGTGAGGATATACACACCCCAAAATACTATTAGTTAACCCCAATACAGAAATATATTAAATTCTCGTAACTTCTTCTTCATCCCCAAAACTTGTTTCAATACCTAAAAATATTCACATTAAAACTTGTAAAAATGAAGGATAATGATAAGAACAAGATGAATAATGTTATTATTCTTGACATCTATCTGTTTTAGTCATTTTTTCTCTGTTTTTTTGGGTGTATTACTATTTATTGGGTTGAAAATCGCGAATATGTTCGATTTGGTTTTAATGAACAACTGATGTATGTTCGAAAGTTCTGACCGAACATTATACATATGTTCGAATATATTATTTGAACACTTGCATATTGTTCGAATTATATTTATGAACATGGCTTATATGTTCGAAATTTTCGACCGAACAGATGGCTCTGGTTCTACGAACCAGAGTAGAACACGGTAATTTTTTTCAAAAACTTCAAACCCTAACCTAATAAGTGAATCAAACCCAATGAGAAACTTTCAAAAACTTCAAACCCTAACCTAATAAGTGAATCAAACCCAATGAGAAACTTATCCCGTACGTTTGATGGCTCATCCCGTTCCATTCTTCCTCTCGTTAAATTATATGGATTTTTCAAAATAATTTTTTCTTCCATTTTTTTCATCTTTTTCTCCTCTGCCTGCGTTTTCTTTCTTCTTCGCAGTTTCTTCCTCTCTCACTTTCCTTTTTTATTCTTTTTCAAATTTATTATTATTCTTTTTATTTTAGTTTATTATTATATTATATATTATATTAAATAGGGGTAAAATAGGGTGTTTGTGGGGTTAATTTAGTAAAAAAAAAAAAATACATTTTAAAAGTTTTTGGGGTGTTTTTATCACTTGGGGTCAACTCATAAATTATTGGGGTGCGTATATCCGCGCCCTCAAATTAATTTCAATTATTAATTTTCATTTCATATTCATTTCAGTCGATTTTTCTTTTTTCACTATTCTCCTTTATTTCCAAAATCTTCAAAATCATTATTTTATATTAATTTAATTTCAATTATTAATTTTTCATTCCATATTCATTTCACTCGAATTTACTTTTTTTCACTATTCTTCTAAATTTCCAAAATCTTCAAAATGAGTTGATATTCAAGTACACTCTAAACATTTTGTTCAATACACTGTTTTCTTCTACCAATCCCTCATAGGCACCTTCAATAAAAACATTAAATCACTCATCATTTTTATACATTTTTCTACATGTTTTTAATTAACTCATTCACATGTTTCTAAATAACGATCATATACATTCATTGATTTAATGTTTATACCAAATTAATTCTCAACATTACATTCTCCTCTCACCTCCAATCAAAAATCGTAGCAAAATGTATCTGGTCACACCCTAAAAGGAAATCACTTTCATCATGTATAAGTTTAGTTCACTCAAAAATTCAAGTAAAATCGAAGAACAATCTTACTTTCAAAAAGGGTTAAAAAAAAATATTAATATCAAGTTTTGTTGGAGTTGTAAAACACGTCCGAATTTTGCTCAAGAGTACAAGGTTTTGTTTTCCTCGGGCAAAGAAGCAATAAACAATTTTGAACCTACCAAATAATTACCATATGAAACTTTAATAAAACAGCGTCAAAGAAAATTGGCGGCAACGTCAATTCATTACTACTAAAATCCCCATTTCTAAATCTAGGGTTCCACCATCGCCCCAAAAAATGTTCGGAGCTCAGCCGTCCTCCTCCGCCTTCGCCACCCCTTCCTCCACCCCTGCCTTCGGCACGCCTTCAACTCCGGCATTCGGTTCCTCACTCTTTTCGACACCCTTTTCGCAGCAGCAGCAGCAAACTCCGTCGATTTTTCAGACACCTCAGCCTCAACAACAACAAAACGCGTTCGGCTTTACGTCTCCGTTTAATGCTGCGACGCAAGCGCAGGTGACTCCTTTTAACAATGCTCCGCCTGCAACGAATTTCATGAATTCGCAGTTGACTACACAGATGGCCCCTGTTGCTCCTCTCCCATTTTCTCTGGCCGACCGCGATATTCAGGTGAGGTTTTAGTTGGTCCTTGTAATATTTTGAATTCTTGAGTATTTGAATCCTAAAGTTTAGTTTAGTTGGGAACTCTTCATGTTGTTTTTGCAGGCCATTGTGGATGCTTACAAGGAGGAGCCTGGAAACCTTAAGAATGCATTTAAGGTTTTTTTTTCTTCTCCCAACATTCTATTTGTGGGAATTATTTCTACGCAGTTCATTTGGTGATTAATCTTTCTTTCCCCACTGCTTTTGTGAAAATTAAGAAATGGTATTGGCATTGATTAAAATTTGTGCTTGAATTAGCTGATTAATTATGTTAAGTGCGGAAATTGGTTCGTGCTAAGCAGCATTCATTCAAGGTTGATTGGAATTTGTTGTCGAGCTTGGAATTGTGGATGTGCTTGGTTAGTTCTTAAACAGATTAGACTTGAACGAAGTTTTAATTGATCTGTGCATTTCTTCAGCCTGTGGTGTTTGCGCTTTGCATAAAGCTCTTGCTGCAAAACTGAGCACATTCACTTTTTGGAAGACTAATTTTGATTCTATTGCATTTAATAAACTGGGTGTGGATTGTATTAGCTTAGAAATTAATATAGAAGTTTTTCAAGTATGCTATTGAATTTTCACACACATTTTCTGGAACACATTGGTGTCGGCTATTCTAATAGCTTCAATTCGTGGCATGAATACTTTTCTAATTGGATGCTCATCAAAGGTTTTTGTTGGTTTTGCAGCATCTGCTGTTTAGTGTGACTGAACCTCAGTACAAGACAAAGCCTGTTGGTGTATCAGATGTGAGTGTAGTGTAGTCATTTGACTTGCATCATCAATATTGCAACCATTTCAATTATTAATTTAAATTGTAGGCTATTTTGTAAGTCATGTAAAGTAGTTTGGACTGCCAGATTATGTGGGCAGAGGCAATAGCAAAGCTAGAAGGCATGGAAGCTTCCAAAAGGGAACGTTTGTGGCCCCAACTGGCACAGGGTTTTAAAGATCTTTCTCAGCGTCTCAAGGTAAGTAAAGTTCGATTTGTTCATTCTTTACCTAATTTTGAGAGGAAGTCTGGCACTTGGCAAGTCGTTTCTCAAGGTTTCTGTTGTCCATCTTCATATGGAAAAAACTCATACTATTCTGTCAAACCTTGTGCAGCATATTTGTGTTGCATTTATGAGAGCTACCATTCGTTTTCAGCTTTTTTGTTGTATATCTAAACAACAAGTGTTTATTGGGATATAGTATGTGCCTAGTCTGGGCTGATGTTTTCATTGTCATTCACAATTAGGTTTTTTGTAATTTGATGAGATTGCTTGCCATCTCCATTCCATGATTGAAATTTATGAATCAATTGCTAATAATGTCTAATCAAAATCTTGGAAGTAGTTGAAAGGATGATAGTATAAGCATGAGTTTGGTATCAATGGGCGTTGAAGATTTAATTGTATTTGCTTATGTATATTACTCATGATATAGGTAGGTTAGAATCTTCTTTGTATGGTAGGGTGATCTTTGTACTTTTGGTACATACTGTAACCTAGTCGATACTACCTCTATAAATGCTGGAGCTCTTATACTTTCAATAGACACACAAATGATCTCCTATTTTCTCTTTTACATTGGGGAAATGAAATTTGTAACAAACGAGTGTGTATGTGCTATAACAAAAATTTAACTGGAATAATCTAACATTTGGTTGAATTTCGGCATGCATCTATTTAATTGCCATGAGTCATATGCTTCATTTTCAACTCTTTTTGAATGTGTACTCGTGGTGCTGTCAATCTAGACCTCCTTTCTGTTGAAAATTATGTTGATTAATAATGCCATGTTTCTAGTTTATTTTAACATTGATTATATGGGAAATACTAAATAGCATGATTTTACGCTCTTCAGTCTCTTCTATGGTTCCTGTCTTTACATGGTCTGCATGATGCGATTACTATTACCATCAATTCGAGGGTTCATGGAATACACATTCTGTCCAGTATATTCCTTTGTTGCTTATATTTTGACCAATCAGGTTTTGCTTATAATTAATTTGCATTAAGTTTCTGACAATGTTCCTACTATGATTCCTGTAGCTTCAAGATGAAGTGATAATCTCAGATTCTGAGAGACTAAAGATGACTCAGAGCAACGTAAAGATGGTGATCTCTCTCTCCCATCTCTATGTATGTGTGAGTATGTGTATGTGATTCAAACAGATATTTTTGACATTTTCTGGTGCAGCTCCAAAGGCATTTTCAAGCTGACACGCTTCCTTGGATTCAAAGGATGCAGCAGAAAGAGCAAGGGCTTCAAAGGCGACTTTTAAGGGTGGGAATTTCATTTAGCTCTGTATAATTTTTAGTGTTATTGAAAATGGTCTTATATGGTCAGGCTTCGTTACCGTGATAAGCTATAAATGTTCATTGACATCTATTGTTCTGTATTGACAAATTGAGTCTTGAAATTGGAATTAGTAATACTTAATTTCAATTTTGATGTTTTTCTCATGAATTGTAATTTTCAAACGTAAGTGTGAAAAGGTTGGTGAAAGTACCTTTACATCCTGCTACTCGTTTGCTTGGGTTTTTTAGTTATTGCAGAGTTATAATGATGTTTCTCTAGGATCAATGGCCCCAGATAGGATAGCTCATCCTCATGTTATGAATACTTGTATGTGATGTTGTACACAGGTAATGAGAATAATAGAGGCACTGGAGAGTAAAGGCAGCCGATTACCTCTAATGAAAGGAGAAGTAGAATTAGCAGAGAAGCTAGCTTCCACAACAAGACAGGTGGATAGTTTAAACCAAATGCTGTGTCTTTTAGAATTGTGATGACAGACGATGAATGACAAATATTCTATCATTTGCAGTTGAAAGGATCTGGAGCGGAACTCTCTAGGCGGGTCCAGAACCTGCTCACGCTTTCTCGCCTTCAAGCAGATGGCCTAAACAGTGGCTCAGTTTATCTGCCTGGATCAACAAAAATTCATGAACAAAGTCTATCTGACATGCAGGAGGTACAAGCGTAACATATTTTGTGTTCTTGTGACTTGTTTAATTTCCATTATTTAAATTTACTACCTCCGTCCCAAAAAGGTAGCCCACTTCCATTTTCACAAAGATTAAGAAATAGTATTAAATATAGTTGAAACATTAAGTTTTACCTACATCTTACCAATTATACCCTTCTAATAATACCAATGGCTCATTAATTGATTGATGATTTAGTTGATACCGAGGTACATTAACTAGAGGCATATAAGGAAGTGAATAAAAAAATGGACATGTCAAGTATGAAAAGTGGGCTATATTTTGAGGCAAAGAAAAAAGAAAGTGAACTATGGAGGCAGTTATTTTTAATTATGTTAACATGCTTACAAACAAATATCTTACAAAAGATACAAGGTCTTTTTCCACACTATTTTTTGTTTTGAGTACCGTGTTGCTGAATGTGAAATAATTTTTCTCCATAGAACGATATTCTCGTCTATTATTAATGTTGAAAGAAAATAGAATTGAGAAAACCATTAGATATCTGACTTCAAGGTAGAAATTTGTGTTGCGTGGCTTTATTTTCCGGATGTTGTGCTGTTACTTCTCTCAGTTTCCACCCGAATGTACTGCTGAGTTTGATCGTTTCTGATGGGTTGAGCAGTTATTTATTGAAAATTATTATTTATTACTGTTGTCTGTTTGCACTATATAGGTCTTGCAGCGGCAGACTGAGGCTATAGCTAGACTGGCCAATGTGTTGAAACGAGACATGCGAGATATGGAAATAATAATGACCGAAGATACAGCAATGGCCGAGGACTAGAACTCGCAGGATCACAAGCAGTTCGATGGAAAATTATATGTTTGCACATTTGCCTTGTTACGGTGAATTCACCTTGAGAAATCGCTCCTCTCAGAAATGTGTCTCATGGATGGGCTTACTTTTAAACATAAGTATTTTTCTGTAGAGAATTAATGCTCCACTTGATTGTGATACCTCGGCGATTCAATTGATATACTCCGATTATGCTTTTTCATGGGGTAAATCCACGATCACATTGAATAAATTATGCGAGTAGGACTAGGTCTTGTTAGTTGAATGAATTGTTTGTTTAAGTTGTGAAAATGTTACTATTTGAGAATAACAATTTTTTTAGAATCAGAGAAACCACAATCTACGCTGAAATCAATTTTTGGTAAGGCTGAAATTTGGGGGTAGTCTTATATATTTTGATTCAATATGAAGGAATGTTGAATTTGGTCACAAGGAGCATTTCCAATTGAATGTCTATTGGAGTAAATATTTTACCTCAAAAGCTCAAAATTCTTTATGTACTAAGCAAAAATGTAGATAATATCTAACTCATTTCAAAATTCTTATGTCGCAAGAAAAAATATAGATATCTAACACATCGTCTATATCTAGATAGTGTACTAAACATACTATTTATTTTCTTTATTTATTCACATTGATATAAATTAATTTATTTCTCTTTCCTCTCTACCGATTAGTAATCAATTATTTTACACAATTCATATTTACCATTGAAAAAATTTTCTAAATATTAATATTGTATTTGACATGTCATTAGTAATTCACATTCTCTCGTTGAACATGCTCTATGTAGTTGGAAATTTGATTAAATTTGAATATATCTTTAAAAAAAACAAAGAGATGAAAATCAAATTCCCATTGAAGATGCTCCAAGTAGGAAATTTGAATATATCTTTTAAAAAAACAAACAGATGAAAATCAAATTGCCAGTGTGCCATCCACCTCAAGGTTGTAACTTTCAACTTCCACATAATTGTGTCATCAGACAATTAAAGGCTACAAAATTATGACAAGATCAGATTACCCTGTGGCCAACTAGCTCTGCTATTTTCTCCCCAGTTTCAAGAAATTCTACACTTAACCAAAATGGTGTATACTGTATATATCTAATAGTCCATGTCTGTTTCATCATTTAAGTATCATCACCTGTCCCTAGAACTTCATACAACAGTCCTAACCGTCGTTATATGCTTCAGACATGATCAACACTACAAGTGCTGTCCAACCAGTAAATACTCGTGCGCCTTTTCCCTTTCCTTTCTTTTGATCATACTGTTCCCATAAGCAGCCAGTCTTGTTATAGTTGCTCACCACATTTCTGTCACAACAAAGGTTGATTATTACTACAGTGGATACTAATTAATTTTACACATAAAAGGAGTTATTTTATTTTGGTCGCAAATACCGGATCAAATTGTTTCTCAAGTCATTGTAAATGTTCCTCGCACGGTCTCTGTACGGTCCATCAACTACAACAGTAAAAGCACTTTACGATATCTTGAATAAGAAATAATCTAAGATGGGGAAAGCAATCCTCAGTAATATTGTACCTTGAGAATAATAGTGGAGTGCAGAAAGTGTCAAATAGTTCATGTTCATCCAAATTGGCCCTCTCCAATAAGGTGCATCGTGCTCAGTGTTACGTTGCATGTATATTGAGCTGCATATACCAAAAGTTGCGATGGCACTTTAGTTTAGACTTACCAAAAATACCGAGTCATGAGGCTTTCAAGGTACACCATCTCATTTACCTTGTTTTGGCAAGAGATCTTAGTCCATAATTGGTCCATAGAGTACTAGTGTTCGAAATGAGATCAAGCTGTTTTGCTAATATCCATGACTCCTAAATTGTGTATAATGTATAGAAAAGATATAAGATGACTTCATATAAATACATGATCTAAAAATAAAGAATTTACAAAAACTACCCGGCGTTCAGCCTTTCTTTTTCTTTCTTTTCTAGGGAAAAAAAAAAAAGAATACAGTTATCTTTCAAAATTGCAATTACCCCCTTGAAGCTTTATAGGTACACCTTGAGATTTGTATTTACCTAACAAATACACGAAAAAAATGTAAAGATTGGGTTTGTAATTTTGAAATATCACTTTAGTATTAATAGGTTAAATCTCAGGGTAGTTTTTGAAATTAACTTAAATAAACTAACAGATCACTGTATCAACATAAGATCCTCAATCAACTCACAGGTGGAATAAGCCTACCCATAAAGGGGAACAGGCTGACGTAGCCAACATGAGGAACCAATCTCAGCTCAGGTTTCTCTAAAACTTCTCGTACAAGTTCACGAGTAGGATAACCTCCAGCTGCTTCTACCATCCGCCAACTTAGACGCACCTAAGAAGAAAATGTAGCTGCATATGAGGTAGGACAAACTAATGATATAATTTGTTTGATTCTCTTCTTCTTCTTCGTCTTTTTTTTTTTACCCCATTTTAAGGATCAGTTATAACTACCACGAAGATTGCATTGCCTGTAGCTAATACCAAAATAAAAGGTATTATATAATTTTTGGGTGGAAAGAAACAAGAATGATGAACATGAGTCTGATTTTGAAGTCAACAGATTTTTCCCAAACAGGTGATCGTTATGCATGTTATGAAACAAAGACAACGAGACAGGAGTACCTGAAAAGCTAAATCTATTTATTGCAAACAACATAATGTAATAAATAAGCTCTAAAAAAGTAAAAATGGTAAGACTAGTTATATAAAACTGAACTTAAGCAAAGATGAATAGTGCAGTATCATAAGTCCAACAAGCCAGTATAATGAAACAGGAGAACCCGGAAGGCTAAAGCTATTACCTTCTCTGTATGATTTCCGTAATCAAAATAAGCTCCGCTGTTATTATCAAAATGCATCTGAAAAGCAAAAGGCAAGCAGGATTGGGCAAAGGATTTAATTCTTTGCTAAATTGAGATAAAGCCAAACCGACATTGTCTCATTTCCAATTGTATAACAATGCAACATGCATAAAATCAATAATGGAAAATAAGCAAAGAGGAAAAGAAGAAATCACCTGATTTAAAAGCTCGAAATTTGATAGCAACTTTGCTGTCAAGCCATACTCCTGCATAGTTTCATAACCTTGAAATAAGATTGAAACCGATTTTTCAGTTTAGGTAGTTATGCTATTTTAATATACTAGGTTATACCTTCCCATTGTCACTATCCTCGAGAAATTCTGAAATGGAACTCATGCAATCAGCAGCAAGTTGCATCCAACATCTAAGATCTACGTGGCGTTCATCTTCACTGGGATGCGATGCACGTGGATAATCATCCAATCCAGAAGACAGTGACTGGAGATACAAAATACTATTTTGGTAAAGCTGACAAATTAATGCAACTAACACTTACTTTTCATTTAGTCATTTTGATAGTTAAAAATGTTATATGCCTCTGGGAGTACAATATCTGCTGCTGTACTGTAGTGCTGAACTCTATGTATCTCGAAGTGCACCAAACCAAAAGCACGCAAGTATCAATAGATGTGGACGTCATTTATAATATATATATTTACTCATTCCTACCAAGAGATACCAAATTTATGAATAACAATAAGATACAGAATTCAATGTTTATGAAACTAACCACTGAAAAAAGAAAATAGAAAAGATGGTTCAATTCAATGTAATAACCCAGGAGGATAATAACAATAAGATACAGAATTCAACTACTCCCAACAAGTAACATAAATTTAATGAGAACCTTTGGATTCAGTTCACGAATGGTCACATTATCTCTTCCATGCCAAAAGTAGGTGCCAGGATCTTTTCCTGTGAATAGTACATTATTCCCAATTAGAGAAAACCAAACTAACTTGCTATCATGACAAAATTGTTTTCCTAGGTTGCATTCTAGTATCTTATACGTGAAACTTTTAATGTATAGCAAGCTCATAAGATCAGTTTCTAGGATTTATGAAATTTGTATCATTCTCACCAGACTGAGTAGTAGTAAACCACTTAAACCATGCTTCAAGGCGCACAAATGCTCGACGCAAGAAAACAGAGATGTCCTTCACTTCGGAGGCAGTAAACTTATTTTTCTTAATGCCACAAACCAAATCTGTAAAAAAGTATATCTTCATCACCAGCATATTATGATTGCCACATATGATTAAAAAAAAAATCTCCATCGAACAAGTGATTACACAGTCTGAACTATAATTATCTGAAATACAATTCAAAGAAAGCAGGATATAAGCCAATAGAAAAATAATAATGAATATAACCAGTCTTTTTCAACATCAAAGATAGCTAAAGTGGTAACATTTATTTCCAACGGTATCTCAGTAATAAATAATACATTTAAGAATCATATAAGATAGCCACTCTAATGATCTAATGCCATTTTATAGAGCCTTGGGCTCATTATCAGTACAATTTGAAAAGTAACAATATTGTTTCAAATATTACAGGAGGCCACACATTGCACGTCAAAAAGGGCCTATTTGGACTAGCATTCATTGGGATTTTAAATTTTGGTATTCAGAATCTTTTGGTATTTAGAATTCTGTGAAGTGAGGGTTCTTGTTTGTTGTAGGATTCAGAATCCTTTACTTTTTACTATAGATGTCAAATCATGTCTGAAAAGTGGATGATGTTGTATTTTATGTCAAGTCATATCTGAAAAGTGAATAATGTTGTATTATTATATTGTATTTAGTAGTATTTAATTATATGTGTTAATAGGATATTATAGGATATAGATTAGGTGCAAGAAATTGTTGGTTGAGTATTTGATTTTTGAGTTTTAGAACAAACGAGTATCCGATATTTGGAATGCCAACCTGGATTCCGAATCCTAGGGTAAACAGGCCCAAAGAGAATCACAATACAGTAGGATAGCCATTACAATTCACAATAAATATAACATGTAACCATATCATACATAGACAATGCAGTTAAAACTATACCTTTTAAAACCAAAAATAATGTCGGTGGGTTTCCATTTGTTGGATGCTGAAGCACAAACTCCGACGGTACTTTACTGCCATTAGACCAAAAACATTAACTAAGTATGATTTGTGCAAAGATTTTTAGTGGTATGAGCTGAATATTTACACTAGCAGAATCTATACAAGGTACCTTAAAGCTTCAGCGCCTAAAATTTGCTCACGTGGGATCCACCCATCAGCATTTGTCAGATCTAACCAGTGTCCAATAATATCCAAAGAAATCTTAACATCCCAACGCCTTCTCATGTAAAGACAAAAACAGAATTATCAACATTCAAAAAGGGTAAACGACAAAAAGGTTCTCTGGAAGAAAGCAAAACCAAGAGAAAAGAAAGAAAGGTCTACATGGCTACAGGCAACCCACCAGATTAATAGCTGGTGAAAACCTTCATCCCACAAAAAACCCCTAGGAAAGAAGGGACGACTTGGTACCGCTGTATATAGCTCAGCTGGCCAATATGAAATATAATTATCACCAGGTGCAGGCTGCATG
This sequence comes from Phtheirospermum japonicum, assembly GCA_014905375.1. NCBI lineage: Eukaryota > Viridiplantae > Streptophyta > Magnoliopsida > Lamiales > Orobanchaceae > Phtheirospermum > Phtheirospermum japonicum. The sequence goes on from BMAC01000409.1 coordinate 132,845, forward strand.
AAATAATACATTGCATGACTTTGTTATGCATCCAAATGCTTAACCAATCAGGTAAACACAAGACAACAATGTGATAGGATAGATTAATCAATATGGAAGAAAAAATTGTGAACATTTCCAAAGATGGAGCAATCGAGCAAGCATAGATTTTCACTAATTTAACAAGAACTAGTTCATAAAAAATGCACTGCAACATGCTCAGCATAACCACTTATTCTCAAGAAAGAAAAACAAACTCCTGAAACAGTTTGTTACAATTTTTTAGTGCGTAGGGAGAAGGGTCAGAGATGACACCAAAAAGGGGGGGAAAAAGATTTATGAATGTTTTGGGTTCCTTGCTGTCAGCTGAAACATGTAGATGAACTATTAACTACATAAACTCAAAACTAGGACAAGTTATAAACTCAAAGTACAACCTTCATTAAATAGGAAACAATATGACTTGAGATGAAAAAAAAAGAAAAAGAATATCCCTTTGGCGTCCCTGGTATTTGGTAAATCAAATTAAATCACATGTGTTTTGCCTCTAATTTTTTGGTGACCATTGCAATTACACACCATGAAAATAAAATAAACTAATTACACATTATCAAGAAAATCTTGATATAGAACAGATCAGCCAGGTAAAGGAATACATTTAAATGGGACATCATGCACTATGATGTCATGAATCATATTATATAATATATGTATTTTGATAAACAACAGCAAAAAAATTAAAAGAAAAATATACACCACCACAATGAGAACCACTACAAAAATGTAGAATATACTGGTGATAGGCTGATAGTTTCTGTACAGAAAACGTCTCCACTAATGTAGAGCAAGAAAACTGGCAAGTAAGTTATTGAACCTATCATAAACTGCACTTAGATTAAAAACTCTCCACTTCAGACATACATCACCATTGTGAAATAGTAAGGAAGCAATTCAATTCATGTCACCAAATGAAAGAATTGGCAGAAGAACAACTCAGCGTCAATGACTTACATTGGAGGATGGTGGAAGTGAAATTTTAGATTGGCCATAAAAGTAGCCAATCCCACCCAACATATTCCCAAGAGCTGCTTTAGCTACTGTAATGGCTTCAGAAGAAAGCTAAAGAAAACCATATTAGATCTTAGCTCAGGAACATGAATCCAACATAAAAGAATGAATCTGACACCTATATTTATTTGCAAGACCTAGCTTTCAATTAAATTAAATTCAAATGTGACTATCATAGTATCACATGCAAAAGCCATGAAATCTTGCAAGATACACGCATATATACTATATTCAATTTATGTAATCACATATTTGATGTGTCCCATGCCAAAGAAATTTCACTAACACAAAATACTATGTAACACGGATACGGGTGTCGTATCCGATACGCCATGGATACGGGGATAAGACAAATTTTGAAAATATAGGATACGATACGGCTGGTATACGACAACTATTAAAATATATAAAAATTATATTATATATGTTCATATAAATATAATATGAAAGTGAAAATTGGTAAGATAAAATGCAATGTTAATTATTAAACCATGACAATAACCAAGTAGCTGCCCAAAAAAAAAATCAGCCTACAGCCCAGTAGCCCACAATATTTTTGCAAACAAAATCAGCGCATTATCTTTTGCAAACACTAAGCAACCTACATCCCATAATCCTTGCAACTAAAAGCAGCCCATACCCCATTATAAGCAAATAATAAAAACATACGGGTTGGGGTGGAACAAACTAAACTGCAATTCAAATGATAAAATAAACCAACAAAACACAAAGGCACTATCTGTCGAAGAGTGAGAAGAGGGACTAGGGCAGTGGAGAGCTGCGCGCGAGAGAGAGGGGGGGTGGGGTGGGGGCTTGGGATCGGAGGAGATTAGGGTTTCAACTGGAAAACTTCTGCAACAAGTCCGATGTGGTCACTCAAGAAATATATTGAGAGAGAAAGGTGTGCAGACGGAAATTAGGGTTTTTCAATCTTGTGGAGATGGGTAAGATTTTTGAAATTAGGCTTAATTTGATGTATTTTTCAGATTTAAACCCCCAAAATCTTTTTTATTTTTCAAATCTGACCCCGCCGTATCCGAAAATCCATGTCCAAGCCGTATCTCATCCGTATCCGAGTGGTCAAACCTCAAAAAAAGTCAAGGATACGGATTTCTGCGTATCGGACACACGTATCCGCGTGTCCGATCCGTATCCGATACACCAAAAAAGAGTTTTAGGCGTACCCGTGCTACATAGACAAAATATCAGGTGATGAATTTGTTTTTAAACCATATTTGAATGAGTTTTAGGCGTACCCGTGCTAGGTAGACAAAATATCAGGTGATGAATTTGTTTTTAGAACAGATAATAATTGCCCGTCTTCTGAATCAACTCCTTCTCACTTTTCTCACAGTCTCAAAGAATTTGAAAACATGAGGACAAGATGATATAAATTGCATAGGTCCATAAATGACTGTTTCCAAATGGTTTCTATAGCATATCGCAAGCCATTAGCCTAAACAAAGTACAAAATAGTATTGACTGAAAGGTGAAGGGGATTTCCTGTGAAATAATTACAACCAACATCAAATGCATGAGTGATCCTCCCATATCAAACCTTTGAGCATGTATGATTTGTAATAAATCTCAGATCAATACTCAAATATCTAAAATGATTCAGAAGGAAAAGAAACATCCATAATAGTTACCTCATCAGACATTTTAAAGCGTCTTTGAAATTCGTCATCAAATTGCTTCAGCTTCTGCTCCAGACGGCTAGTCAAAGAGTCACCTGAAATGATTGGAAAACGTTCTAATTTGTTAAGAATGAGATAATGTTGGCTTACAGCTGAAATATTAATTTGTAATCTAACAACACGAAAAGAAAAAGAAAGAAAGTGAATAATTTTAATGAAGAAAGATGTGTCATGCTAACACTGTGCAGAAAATACCCATTAATGTGAGCACCAAGTAAATTATATTAGAATTATTTAAGAGCTGATCAAGAGAAGCTCACATGTTGCTAAATCTTTTACAACAATCACAGACCCTAAAGGCACCACGCACTTCATAATTTGTATGAGATAACATGTAAGGAACATAATTGATCATTTTAAGGATATCATCATAAACACAAAACTGCTTCTATATTGAACTAGGGAGCATTTGGTTTTGGAATTTGAAATTATTATGTAATGCTTGGTTTAATTTTGCCTGGCATTCTTTACTGTCGATGTCATGTCTTGTATGTTTTGCTGATTACTAGAGTCACATAGAAAGAATTAATGGTATATGTTAGTTTTTAATGTGAAAGGAGATTATTTATATTTATGGTACTATAATAATTACATAATGTAATGACGTTGGGGCTCAATTTTGTTTATGAAGAACTGAATCGTTATGGGAGAATGAGAACACAAACACTTTTCCGGGAGAAAGAAAATGTTTCCCTAAATATATCCTTACATAGTCAGATTATAATAATTTGTTAACAAACGGGTGGCATGCTCCATCTGCGTAAAAAGCCATGATGTGCCCATCTGCATAATCTAAATATATAATATCAGTAGATAAAATTATTTATCTAAAGATACTGGAAAACCTCAATCAGTAAGCAACTCGACTTTTAAAGCTCAACTCCTTTTCCAAGTAATTTATTTCCAAGTCCAGTGCTATGCTGATAATTATGGTACAGTTCTCAGGCACTGATAAGATCTAAATGTTAGAATTGTGGTTGTCAAATTGTAAGTCATGGAATTGGACCAAAGGTCTTCTAACACAATCATATGTAGCTGCTTTTAGCAAATATAAGATTTCAGCTGATGGTTATTTAAGAATGTAGGAATCAAGATTCATCTCTCTGTTATAGTGTTATGTATGTAACTAGGGCTTGAGTATACACAAGTGAACACAAACTGTTTCTTCTAATATGACCTGCTAGATCAAAGTCAAATTTAAAGATGTGTTGTTTAATTGTATCTTCTGCGGAAAAAAATCTGAGTAACGCATTCAAAATGATTCTTTTCTCTACTGAAGATTCGAATAAGAACCTGTGTCTGAATAATATAGTTGAGCTTGAATGGTAAATATTATATAAAAATAGATGCAACTGTACCTATAAGGCTCCTGATACTTTCTTTGGTTCTTGAAGTAGAACCACTCGATTTTGATACAAAAGCAACATCTGCTTTGAAAGGAATCCTTGCAGATATCTGAACTAAAAATAAGAAAATACTGAGCAACATTGATGACAAGCAAAACATAAATTGAACTAAATTCAGTTTGCAGAAATGGCTAGGTAAGATAACGAACAAATCATTGATCACAACCTGGAAAACTAGAATATTTGGAGCATCATCAGATATATCTGAAAGCTGTAACCGACCAGTTTTCCTAGCCTAAACAAGGAAGAGAGAAATTCGGTTAAAGGTGACATGACGAAACAGCTATGACCATAAATCACTGGACTGAAAGCCTCACGAGCTAAATTTCATAAAACAGCAATAATAATAGTTTGACATAAAACACAAATATTATACACCTGAACTCCAAGATTGGCTTGGACAAGATCAGATAAATTGTGAATATGAGGTGTCTTGAAACCAGCATAATGGAACTCAAAATCATCCTTCAAAAGTTCATTTATATATTAAATACGTGTTAAAGAAATCTTGTAAAATATAAAGTTTTCTGTATATACTGCTTATGTCAAAATGACAACATACCTCTGATTCCAAATGAAGTTGCCAGCTGCCAACATCATTCCGTGAACCAAATGCCAGGAGGTTATCATCAGGAATATCTGAGTTGCCTCGACCCAGACCTAGAGCATTTCCACCTTCGTCAGCCACATAAAAGAAAAGGTGCACAATTTCTGCCATTTCCTTATTAAGTCTACAACATTCAGAAAATCATGTCATCAAATTAGCAGAGCAACCGATAGGCATGGATGATAAATCTACTCAACAAGGAGTGACTGCCAGACACTCACTTAAGCAATGAAATGATTTAAAAATTAATAAATAGCTTGATTTCGCTCAAGGAATAAAGAAGAAGCCAACTTAACAATATTCATTAGTAAGAACTAGGGTCTGACATATAGAAGTTTTCATTTCATGAATTATAAGGAGAAAAAAATGGATCTAGATTAAGCTTGAGTAACTTGAAAAACAAGTATCATAAAGGGTTTGGGAATTTACACTTCACTTCGTGCTTCAATTCGAACTGCCCAGTCCCCCCCATAACCGCTCTCTTTCTCCTTCGATTTCAGAAAACTTGTTGTCAATGTCAATTTTTGGTCGGCCAATACCTGGCGTCCGTAATCCCGTCCATTATGATGTGTCCAACCATATCTCTTAAGGTCATCTGAATTTTCGCAAACATGCCGCATGGAATATCTTTCATCCTTAACACCAAGCCACATCAAACCGGCAAGCAAAGACTGTGGAGTCCTGGCAACAACACACTATTGTTAAGCGTATTCGTAGTAACCATTCTACCACAGTATGCAGTAGCAGAAAATCAAAAACTATTCAGACAGAGAAAGAGTCCACAGAAAAGAAAATAAAAAATAAAAACCATCAGAAATGGAGCTGATTTATCAGATATATTGATTTTTTAAGAGGTTACCATGAACACATCTGTTATCAAAGAAATGCATACAATTTTATGACTATAAGGCTACTAAAAAAACCTCCATCAGTGGCCATTAACTGAAACTACAGCAGTATGCAACCAACCAGAACTTACCGCGCACGAACCCCAAAGTAAACATGGGGCCTATAGGTTCCCCAGTATAAACTTTCCTTATGCTCACCTTGAAACTGCACCAAAAAAAAAAAAGAAGAAGAAGAAAATTCAACAAACTCATTTATATAAATAAAAAAAGAAGAAAAATACTCTAAATCTTTCAATATTTAATAACATTATAAAAATATAATAATCTGTTTACCATGGAAAGATCCATGAGCTTGGGTGCAGGTAATGGAGTAGCGACCCTGGGTTTTACAGTCTCCTTCACTAGGTTTACAAAATAGTTCTTCGTATACAATCCGGCCATAATAAATAGAATTCCAGAAGCAAACAAAATCATGAAAGTGGAATTTAGGATCCGATTGGAAGTTCGGTCTCTACCAACAGGTTTTCGGGCTTTCGGGTTTGAGTTATCCACTTGATCGCCATCGGAAGAGGATTTGGTTCTGCTTCGAGTGTTGTTTCTTCGGGAAATTTGGGTCATTTCGGGTAAGGATTCGGACCCGAACCTCTGTTCTGAGCTCTGGTAGAACTTTTCAGGTTTCGAGCATAAATTGAGAAAAGAGATGCACCAGTTGGGTCCTGGGAGGAAGAAACTCGTACAGTTCTGTTCCTACTGTTTATTACAATGTCAAGAAAAAGTCACTTTTAAAAAATGCAAATGCATCTCTATTGTAAAATAGGGGACTTCTACGGTGCCGTGAAGGTACCATTCCCCATTTAATTAGAACTCTTAAATCTAAAGTAGTTATAGATAATGATAAGATTTAAGGGATGTAATATAGTACTTCACGGTACTGTAGTCATTTCCTGTAAAATATTCATAAAATGGAAAGAGGGAAAAAGGTCGAGATAATATTAACATCGCTTCATATTACAGGGAATATGCACCCTATAATTTAATTTATTATCGGATATATTTGATATATATCAAAATATATAATTGGTACATATTATTATAAATAATTAAAATTTAAAAATCATAAAATTAAAAAAAATAAACCTAAAACAAAAAATTAAATTGTGAAATTAGAAAAGTAATCCCTAAAATGAAAAATTAAACCCTGAAATTGAATATTAAAGTCTAAATCGGTTTTATTAAATAAATAATATATTTTTAAATAAGAATTAAAAAAATATCACCCTTTCAAAAAAAGTTGATTTTGCGGCGGGTCGCGCCTGGGAATGGCGTCCCGCTCACATTCTAGAAGGTACAAATAATAACCGTTTTAAAATGTGAGCGGGACGCCATTCCCATGTGCGTCCCGAACCTAAAGTGACATTTTAGAAAATATATATAAAAATCCGTTTTAGAATGTGAGCGGGACGCCATTCCAAGAGCGTCCCGAACCTAAAGTGACTTTCTACTCTTTTTGGGGTTGAAATGAAAAAAAAAATTAACATTTTCACAAAATTAATAATTTTCTCATTTACAAATAAAATCAATTTTATTAAATAATTAACAACTAAATAAGAAACGAATAAATTCGAATTTTCACTTATTAAGACTTTTTTCACATAATTAATAATTTCATATAAATTTAATTTTTCACATAATTAAGAATTTTACAAAAAATAAATCAATTGACATATTAACAAATTTAATTATTCACATAATTAATATTTTCATCACAAATTAATAAATTTAAATTTTACAAAAATATAAATTATTAATTATGTGAATAATTAAATTTGTTAATATGTCAATTGATTTATATTGTGTAAAATTCTTAATTATGTGAAAAATTAAATTATATGAAATTATTAATTATTTGAAAAAAGTCTTAATTTATTTATTTTATGAGAAATCATTAATTATGTGAAAATTCGAATTTATTCGTTTCTTATTTAGTTGTTAATTATTTAATAAAATTGATTTTATTTGTAAATGAGAAAAGAGTAGAAAGTCACTTTAAGTTCGGGATGCCTTTGGAATTGCGTCCCGCTCACATTCTAGAACGGTTTTTTATATCTACCTTCTCGAATGTCACTTTAGTCCGGGACGCGCCTGGTAATGGCGTCCCGCTCAGATTCTAGAACGGTTATTATTCGTACCTTCTAGAATGTGAGTGGGACGTCATTCCCTGGCGCGTCCCGCCACAAAAAATCAACTTTTTTTGAAAGGGTGATATTTTTTTAATTCTTATTTAAAAATATATTATTTATTTAATTAAACCAGTCTAAATTCTAAATTTTTATCATATATTATCACATATAACTTGTAAATTGATAGATTTTTGTCGGGACCCTAAAATGGAAAATTAAATAAAAAAATTAAACCCTAAAAATGGAGAACTAAACCCTAAATTCTAAATTTTGTCATATATCATCATGTATAACTATCATCATATATCATCGCGTATAACTGAATGATAATAAATATTTACAGGGTGCACTGTCATGGATCGGAGAGGAATCGACGGAATTTTGAAGATTAGGTCACAATGTGAAATGAAGGGGAAGGAGACGGGCGAAATTGTGAAGAAGCATTGCGGGTCGAATTGTAAAGAAGGGGGACAACTGGTTTGAAGCGCAGCGGGTTTGGACTCGTACGGGGCAGATTCCGATTAATATGTCAATTGGGCTTTCGGCCCAATTCATTATCTTAAACTTTTTATTATTTTCAGCCCATTTTATTAGTTTTGTTTTATTTGAGAGATGTTATATTATTCCTACCGGTTGAAGGGGATTATTTGACATGTGTATTTGGTCCCCCCCAAAATCATGTTATATCGAGTAAGAAGGAAAATGAAGAGACTAAGCAAGAATTACATTCTCTACATCTTACCTAATTTCTCTCTCTAACTCCCTTCCTCCCCAAGTTATTCTCATTCAGTATAATACATACAAATTCATGCAGTTCATCATCTAAGCCCAGAAAATATAAACAAATTTATTATACAAACCTAGCAAATACAATAATTGGTACTCTGAGCCTCCTGATTCTCTGAAATGGCAGAAGGTACAAGGCTTAAGGATCTTCAAGAGGCCCAGAAACGTATTGATCAAATCCTTCAAACGGAATCTGCAAAAAGAGAAGCCACTGAAATTAAATTACAGGAGCAAATCAATGGAATCAGCACAGATATGATGAGCAAATTTGACCACCTAGCCCAAAGTATAGCCTCTATTCAGCTGTAGTTGCTCAACACAGAAAAAGTGCAGAAACAGACTGATGAGAGTTCTATTCTGTGTGAACCAAGCTCAGGCTGGACACCACCCAGAGATTTTAACAGGCATCAACCAATTACAGGCCACAAGATCATCCAGGATCAACCACACCAGAACATGATCAGCCCACTACCCATGATAGATTTTCCCAGGTTTGATGGAACTCAAGATAGGTCTTGGATATTAAAATGTCAGGGCTATTTCAAACTCATCCCAAATATTCCAGATGCTCAGAAGGTGGCTCTAGCAACTATGCACTTTGATGGTAAGGCCTCACAATGGTACCAACAGTTCTCTATCAGGCAAATGGACCTAACTTGGGCTCAGTTCTTAGAAATTCTATCAGCTAGATTTGATGAGTTAAAAGAAACAAAAAATATTGCTGAATTTAATAAACTGAGGCATACACACTCATATCTAGAATATGTGGATAAGTTTGAAGAGTTGAGAGCCTGCATGTTGCTTTTAAACAGTGGTGCATATTCTGAAGAATACTTTATTGCCAATTTTATTAGTGGGTTGAGTGAGGAATTACAATCTTTTATACACATGTTTGGACCCACAACTCTACAACAAACCATTGAATTGGGACAGAGACAATTGCATACCCTAGATGTAATTACCAAGAAACTAAGGACTACAACTAGACCCAATGTTGCTTTCATCCCTAGAAGGAATGAAACAAGCACTACACTGAGACCACCACCAGTCCCAAATAAACCCCAGTTCAAACTACTCACAGCCTCTGAGATGGTTGCTAGGAAAGATAAAAGACGGTGCTACAACTGTGATGAGTCTTTTACTGCAGGGCACAGGTGCAAAAACAGGATTTCCTACCTCATCATGACTGAAGAGGAAGAGAATCAATACATGGATCTCTATTCCAACCAGGAAGGACCTGATCAAGAAATTGAAGAGAGTATGGAAGAGATTCAGATGTTATTAAACTCAATATCAGGAGAAGGAGGGCTTACTACTATGAGACTTAATGGATCAGTGGGAAAGGAGAGGCTACACATATTGATTGACACTAGGAGCACACTGAGTTCTATTCAAGAAGCAACTGCTAAGAGGTTGGGTTGCACTCTTGAACCTGCCAAACCAATCCTAGTGAAGGTAGCAAATGAGCAGAAAATGGTTAGCTCAACAAGGGTTTCTGAACTCAAATGGAAAATGCAGGGGCATCCTTTCTCCTATTCTCCAAGAGTTTTGGCAAATGAAGGCTGTGATTTAATTTTGGGGGGTGATTGGCTGAAATCATGTACTTCTGTGGAATTGGATTATGACCATATGACATCTACTGTTACATTGTTTGTGAAAAGGGTTAAGATACAGGCAATATCATCTCCTCACGAGTGTCACCTAATTTCTGGACCTACCCTGTTCAAGATGATTCATCAGGAATTACCATCACAGGTGGAGGAATTGTACTGGATTAAAGCTAAGCCTGAATCAGGGGAGGGTGTTACAGGCTTTGAAGAATTATTGATTGAGTTCCAAGATATTTTTGAAGAACCACAGGGACTTACCCTTGTTAGAGGGGTGGAACACCATATTGTTCTAAAAGATGGTAGCAACCCTAAACATCAGTATCCCTACAGGGTGTCACACAACCAAAAGAATAAGATAGAGGGGATTATAAGGGAATTATTGAAATCTGGTGTTATACAACACAGCAGCAGCCCTTTTGCATCTCCTGTTTTGTTAGTCAAGAAGAAGGATAACACATGGAGGATGTGTGTGGACTACAAATACTTAAATAGCTTAACAATCAAACATGACTACCCTATTCCTATCATTGATGAGCTATTGGATGAATTGCAGGGAGCAGAATACTTTTCCAAAATTGATTTGAGGTCAGGTTACTTTCAGATATTGATGAGGCCAGAATATAGGTACCTTACAACTTTTAATACACATCATGGTCAGTATGAATTCCTAGTGATGCCTTTTGGGCTTTGTAATGCACCAGCCACTTTTCAATCATTGATGAACCAGATTTTTCAAAACATGTTGAAGAGATCAGTGTTAGTCTTTTTTGATGATATATTAATCTACAGCAAGACAAAGGAAGCACACTACCAAGATTTGAGGGCAGTTTTATCCATACTCAGGGAACATACACTGTTTGCCAAGAAGAGTAAATGCATTTTTGGGCAGAAACAGATTGAATATTTGGGCCATATCATATCCAAAGGAGGTGTAGCAACAGACCCCACCAAGATATCAAGCATGGTTAACTGGCCAAGTCCTACTAACATCAAGCAGCTCAGGGGATTCCTAGGGCTTACAGGCTATTATAGGAGGTTCATCCAAGGCTATGGGCTCATTAGCAAACCTTTGACAAATTTGCTCAAGAAGGGGGCTTTTTCATGGACTACAGAGGCAGAAGTAGCTTTTGAAAAGCACAAGGAGGCTATGGTTACAACACCTGTACTTGCATTACCAGATTTTTCCAAACCTTTTGTGTTAGAAACTGATGCCAGTGGTACTGGAATAGGGGGTGTCCTAATACAGGATGGGAGGCCTATCTCCTATATGAGCAAAACTTTATGTAGTAAAAACCAGGCTTTGTCCATTTATGAGAGGGAGTTTCTTGCTGTGCTAATGGCTGTTCAGAAGTGGAGGCACTACCTACAGGGGTACAAATTCATCATCAAGACAGACCAACAGGCCCTAAAGCACCTGTTGGACCAGAAAATAGTAAACCCAATGCAACAGAAATGGATCACTAAGCTACTGAGGATCATTTCTTCTTTGTTGTTCTGGAGGAAGATTCTGTCAATACTAGTCACGATGCAATCGGGGACGCCATTACATTACCAATTGCATCCGTAGACGCATTTAGTTTGATCCACTCTAATTTTTCGTACGTGAATAAATGTTACCGAAAAATCTTTCTCAGACTCTAAGCAACATGACAATGATAACTTCATTGATACCGAACGAGTTGAAGCTTATTAGGAACTTATAAATGAATGTCAAAAGCAAATCGCAGGTTACACGAACTTTGGATTCACTACAGGAAGGGTGTAGAGAACAAGGTGGTTGATGCCCTATCCAGGCAAGGGCCCATTCCTGAATCTTGCCATGTTATTTCAACCACCTTACCTACTTGGGTCCAGCAAGTAGCTGCCAGCTACCCCACTGACCCTTTCTTTGCCAAGATATTGACTGCAAAAACTATGGGTCCCAATGCATATCCTGATTTCACACTACAGGGAGAGTTCATCAAGTACAAAGGGAGAATAGGAATGGGAAATGATCCAAACTTCAGGAGAACTATATTGACAGAAATGCATAACTCAGCCTTTGGGGGCCATTCAGGCATTTTGGGAACATACAAGAGAGCTAGCAGGATATTCTATTGGCCACTTATGAGGAAGGAAGTGGAGGACTGAGTTAAACAATGTGAAGTGTGTGCAAAGTGCAATAATGAAGTTGGTCTATAACCTGGTTTGTTGCAACCTCTACCCATTCCCCAACAAGCTTGGACCCATATTTCCATGGATTTTATTGAAGGACTTCCCAAATCTTTTGGGAAGGACGTGGCTTTAGTGGTTATTGACAGGTTCACCAAATATGGACATTTTATTGCTCTAACACACCCTTACACTGCCACTTCAGTTGCTAAGCTTTTCTTAGACAACATTTATAAACTGCATGGACAACCTCTACACATTGTGACTGACAGGGACAAGGTTTTTACTAGATCTTTTTGGAAAGAGTTATTCAAGGAAATAGGCACAAAATTGGACTTTACTTCTACCTACCATCCTTAGTCTGATGGACAAACTGAAAGATTAAATCAATGTCTTGAGAATTATCTCAGATACATGATTCACCACAATCCTAAACACTGGGTTAAATGGCTTCTCCTAGCTGAGTTTTGGTATAACACAAATTACCACACAAGCCTAAAGTCTACACCTTTTCAAGCCCTATTTGGTTACCAACCTCCTACTTCTTTCATGGAGACAAACATCATCACACAGAACCCAGATGCAACAGAATTCATTCATAGCAGGCAACAGTTACTACATGACCTCAGAGAAAACCTAAAGCTAGCACAGCAATGCATGGAATTTTATGCAGATCAACACAGAATGGAGAAACAATTTGAGGTGGGGGGTTGGGTATACCTAAAGCTACAACCTTTCAGGCAAATTCAATTGCACTAAAAAAAGATCACAAGCTTTCTGCCCGATTTTATGGGCCACACCAAATTATAGAAAGAATTGGAAAGGTAGCTTACCGATTGGAGCTTCCTGATGATGCAAAGGTCCACCCGGTTTTTCATGTTTCCCTTTTAAAGAAGAAACTCAGCTCTACTCTGGTGCCACCGCCAAACGCACCCCTCCCGTTGATGAATGATGAAGGGGAGTTCCAGGTTTCCCCTCGAGAGTCAATTGAACAAAGGGTTGCGAGGAGGAAAAGAGGTGAGATTATTTAGTTTCTCATTCATTGGGAAAATGATAGAAAATTCAACGCAACTTGGGAAGATGAGAGGTACTTACATTGCATGTTTCCAAAGTTTGATCCTTGGAGACAAGGATCTTCGGAGGGGGGCGGTATTGTCATGGATCGGAAAGGAATCGCTAGAATTTTGAAGATTAGGTCACAAGTTGAAATTAAGGGGAAGGAGACGGGCGAAATTGTGAAGAAGCATTACGAGTCGAATGGTAAAGAAGGGGGACAACCGGTTTGAAGCGCAGCGGGTTTGGACTCGTGCGGGGCAGATTCCGATTAATATGTCAACATTGTCTTTCGGCCCAATTCATTATCTTAAGCTTTTTATTATTTCAGCCCATTTTATTAGTTTTGTTTTATTTGAGAGTTGTTATATTATTCCTACCGATTGGACGGGATTATTTGACATGTGTATTTGGTCCCCCCCAAAATCATGTTATATTGAGTATGAAGGAAAATGAAGAGACTAAGCAAGAATTACATTCTCTACATCTTACCTAATTTCTCTCTCTAACTCCCTTCCTCCCCAAGTTATCCTCATTCAGTATAATACATACAAATTCATGCAGTTCATCATCTAAGCCCAGAAAATATAAACAAAATTATTATACAAAACCTAGCAAATACAACATGCACCTAGCAAGGTGAACCCAGGTGCACCTAATAAATTGTCATTATTCACTTAATTACAACTATTGAATCAAAAATTGATTACAAATATTAGTAAATGAATAGATGTAGACATTTTCCATATTATAAGGACACATCAATCCTCAAAAATATAAAATCAAGTACTAAAGATTGCTCTCAAATAACTACACACCCCACATAACTCAATCCATGACTACCTTCTTCTTCCTATCACCCCTCTGTTCCGTCTTCGTGTCGCCATCGCAACTTAGATAAAAGTTTTGAGAGATAAAAACACGGAGGGTGTAGAATGGTATGAAGAGCTGGATTTGTCTCCCTTGTTACAAATTGTTCATAAGCAAAATTGATGAGATGATCTCACAAAAAGAAAAAAAATGAAAGCGAATACCTTTTTGAATTTTGTTTCGGAAAAAAAATTATAAGCATTTTGTACTATACGTGTTTTCTTGGTTTGCATGCTAAGGTTTTTTTTCTTGGTTTTTTTTTGGGAAAATTAAAAAGCTACCTCTATATTTTGTTGAATGACATTTTTACTCCCCTTGAACACCTCCATACTCCGTGTCGTGATATCTATTTTTTTGCATTTCTTACGCCTTTTCTCTGATTAGTTGTAGGGGTTTCAAACGGGAAAAAAATTGAAACCTCCACCACCTTCAGCATCCCCCTGGGCTGAAGCCCAAGCGAGAATTATCGCCTTCTCGACCAAATCTCCACAGTCGTGGAAATTTCTCAGTCGTTAGATTTATCCAGAATCGAAGATGCTTCTCCGATTGTTGACGCGCCAGTTTCTAACGAGATGTCCTCAATCGATGAGCTTTGTTCAGTGTGAAAGACGTTGAGAGCATCTAAGCCATTGATCGAACAGTTGGAGGACATATCATTACGAAGTAATTTGTACGAAAGTTGTGGGTACTTAATCTGCTTGATCTTTATAATTAGCTTGCAATTTGTAATAGAAATGGAGCTGTAATCAGCTTTCTTATTATATCCATTGTTTCAATTAGGTGCTCCCCAGGGCTTGAAATTCTTCAGAAGTGCGAATTTTGTAACTAGTAGAACTAAATCAGAGTTTGATTTGAGTTTCATTTGATGAGTAGAAATTAGATATTCGTTTATGAGGTTTTTAGTTTATTTTAGTGGAGTTTATTATATATTAACTTGTGTAAATTTGTAGGTCTATGACTTTGAAAATAAGTATCAGTATATGATGTTATTTTCAAAGTTAACCAACACTGAAATCAACATCAACCAGAGTTTAACTAAAAATATGCAGCGAAAATTTAAACTCAAGAACACAGCAATTTAAATTCAGTTCACAAGTAAAAGTACTTGTGAACTTGGGTGTACAAACCCTAAAACTATATTACCTTTTTTGTTCACGATCAATACAAAAAGATAAAAAGTAATATATGAAATCTAAAGTGTCAAACATATGATACTAAATACTTGTCGCCTAGATGAAAGATCTCTTCCGTTGGTCACGCAATTTCGAATACCTTCTTGATCTCGGACAGTGGCTCCAAGTAGTTATCTTGCTTGTGTTCTTCATTGTCTTACGTCGCCTGCTGCTTCTTTTTCTCGCGTCTTGAAACTATGTCCAAGTCTTTGTCTTCTCTTGTCTTAAATAGACAATCCTAGACTCCTAGACTTGGTAAACAAGTATAACAAATCCTAAACATAATCTCAGTAAATTTGTAGGACCTATGGTATTGAAAAAGTCTCAGTAAAATGATGTTGCTTTCGGTGTTACAATCACCGAAACTAACATCAAACAGTTTTAGAGTAATAAACAACAGTTTTAGAAAACAGATGTTAAGACGAAGTTAACAACATCGAAACTAACATCAGACAAAGATAAAAACATGCAGCGGAATAAATATAAAAAATAGTTTGAACACAACACTTTAATTTCCTTCCGTAAGTAAAAGTACTTACGAACTTGGGTATACAAACCCGAAAACTATATTACTTTTTTTTGTTCAAGTTCAATACAAAAATATAAAGTAATATATGAAAAACACTAGTATCAACACTTGATACTAAAATACTTGTCGCCTCGGTATGATGATCTTCTTTTTTGGTTACGCAACTCCAAAGATCTCCGTGATTAAGATCGTGGCTTCAAGTCTTGTGGCAAAACTTGTGATGATCTTCTCCGTTCCCCTTTTTCCTTTCTGGACAAAATAACCTAGACGCGCAATAAAAGTTCAAAGGACTAAAAAACTCCCCCTAAATTAAAACTCCCCCTAAACAAATTCTCATTGTTTAAAACAAACAAACCACAAATCAATCAATGGCTCGAAATCCTTATCGTCATCCTCGTCCGCTCGCGTCTTCTACATCTTCTCCCCCTTTTTATTCTGAAAGCAAAAGGACCTCAACAAACGAGTTCTGAAGCGCCTGGAGTTGAACAATGTGAGCTTGTAACCAGTCAATCTGATGAGTAAGCAAATCCACCTGAGCCCGCACCACTAGAGCAGAAAATGGAACGGTGTTAGAACTGGTGTTACCATCACCAGAACCAACATGAGAAGCATCAGCAACTCGATAATTGAAAAACATCTCTTAGCTTCGGTAGTCAAGAACTTCGTGGAGATTGGTTCCTTGTCTTGAATCTCAACGGCCTGAGACAGAGCTTCATCAGAGTCATTAGAAGACTGCTCAGAAGCAGCTAAGTGGACCGAGGTGCCTTCTGAACCTTGTGGGTAGCTTTGGACCTTTTCTTCTTGAATTTCAGGGCAGACAAGAATTTGACATCCTGCAAGAGAATCGGAAACAACCACAACCACAAAATCGAGTGCCTAGGCAGTAAAATTAAGATAAATGAAAAGTGAAAAACCCTAACTTTTCAAATTGGGTAAATATAACGTTGTAGGGAAGGAAACGGGTAAATAAAGAATAAACCAAATAATTAACCCCCCACTATCACAACTACCTATTTTAAACCCAAAATTATCTTAAAAGAATATCACAACTCCTTCTAGATAAGACACACGATCTCAACCCAACTAATCCATTATCTCAATTTCGAAATAAAATCACAAATCTCAACTACATATAAAACCGAGATAGAGCTAGATTTTTTAAAACCATCACCATAGTTGAACAAAGCCTTTGCAAAGAAATTTTTCACCCGCCAAATCAAGCTCTTATTACCTGTCCAATCCTCCGATTTTAACACCACTGAAACACTTTGTTAGCAAGATTCAAAACAAGATTAAGAGAATTCAGGAAAGATACAAGCACAAGCAACAAAACACAAAGCAAAATGTCATCTTCTCAAAGTATGAATGTCCTAATATATGCCTAAAAATCATGACCTAAAAAGGTTAAAAATACAAATTATGGTTTTAGTGACTTGATCAGTGTTGCTTTTCATGACTATTGACATTATAACCAACATTGCTTTAGGTGATGTCAATGAAAACAGACCCCTTAACCCAAGTTAATGACTACGTCAAAATCATTCAATGAGGTGAAATTTAAAGTTTGGATCCTTTTTAATCCAGATTTTCTTCATCTATTTATAGATTTGAAGAGAAATAGCTTATCTTCAGCAATTGCTGTTAACACCTCTTGTTTTTGGACCTGGGAGAAAACCAGTTTCTGCGAGAAAGTTCCACAATCACCTAATTGAAGAGGTTAGTCTTTTTTTCATCACTTTTATTACAACACAAGACCTTATTGCACCTTCAACTAGACTTAATGCATTCAGATTATGTATGAGAAAGAAAAATAAAAATGCATGCAAAAGTATACAGATGTTGTGGCTGATGTCAGTTTAGGGTGTCACAACATCAAAACCAACACTGACTTAAACAATGCACATACCGAGATCTCTTCTCAAATGAGAGAAGGTCTCTAAATCTAATGCCTTTGTGAAGATGTCAGCAAGCTGATTGTCTGTTCCTATATGCTCAAGACTAACTATCTTTCTCTCAACCAAGTCTCAAATAAAGTGGTACCTTATGTCAATGTGTTTGATTTGTGAGTGTTGGACTGGATTTTTCGAGATATCAATGGCACTGAAATTATCACAGAGCACTGTCAATATTCTACTATGTAGATCGTAGTCCTCTATCATTTGGTTCATTCATAACAACTGTGTACAAGCACTTCCAGCTGCAATATAATCGGCTTCAGCTGTAGAAAGATAAATGCAATTTTGTTTTTTTGATATACCATGAGATAAAATTATTACCCAAGAAAAAATAACCCCTTGTAGTACTCTTTCTATCCACAACATCCCTAGCCCAGTCTGAGTCAGTATAACCCACGAGTTCAGTACCATTTTATTTAGAATACCAAACACCCAATTCAGTTGTACCAGCGATATATCTAATGATTTGTTTAACAGCTTTTAAGTGTGACTCTTTAAAGTTTCATTGGTACCTAGCACATAGACACACACTGTACATGATATTAGGCCTACTAGCAGTTAAGTACAAAAGACTTCCTATCATGCTCATATATACGGTGTTATCAACACTAATCCCAACATCATCTCTAGACAGCTTCACGGCTTTTCCCAATGGTGTTTTCTTATGAGTATCATTCTCTAACCCAAATTTCTTAACAAGATTCTTAGCATATTTGGTCTGAGAAAGAAAAATACCGTCATCCATCTGTTTAATTTGCAAACCAAGAAAGTAAGAGAGATTACCTTCCATGCTCATCTCGAAAAAATCACTCACCATAGATTCAATTCGAGCAACAGGAGCAAAAGTCTCATCAAAATCTGAGTCTGATTCTGGAGCAGCCTGAGTTGGTGTTAAGTCTGGTGACATGTCATTAGAACCGTCACCACCTGCATCTTCAGTTTCTACATGCCCGAGCTTTTGATGCCACACCTTGGCATCACTCAGTTGAGATAGTTTGTAGAAAACATCACCGTTGATTTGGTAGCAATTGTCAGAAGTCCTCTAACCAGTGAGAATACATGCATTGCCCTCGTCATAAACTTTGCACCTTTCATGAGTGAACTTGACATTGAAACCACCATCGCACAGTTGGCTAATACTTATCAAGTTCGCATTTAAGCCTTCAACAAGTAACACGTTCTCGAGCTTTGCAATACCAGGGACATGAAGAGTTCCTTGGCCAATGATTTGGCCATTTGCACCTCCACCATACTTCACCTTTCCTCCATGAAATTTGACAATATTCGAGAGAAGATCTTTCGAGCCGGTCATGTGCTTAGAGCATCCACTAACGAAGTACCAGGCTCCAGGGATGTGAGACTTCAAAGATGATTAGATCATGTTGCACTTGATCTCGTTCTTTTTGACCCAGACCTGCTTGAGCTTGGTGTTGGTTTTGATGTTAGGAACACGGAAACCGTCACAGAAACCATCACGGATCCCAGCAGTTAGCTTAGACCTTTTAAAATGATTTTGCTTGCCAACAAGCTTCCATCAGTATGGTCGAATGTGCCCAGGTTCACCATAGTGATGGTACACATATTATCTTCTTCTCCTTTTGCGGCGTTTGGTCGACTTCATCTTTTGACTTGAATCTGGCTTTTGAATAGGTTTGTATCCAATCCCGTGTTTTGAACAATCCGGGATACTCGATTCCAGAGTTTCATTAAGCTTTGCCTTGCCCTTGTTGAGGTTCGTGAGTGTTTCTTGAACCTTCTTCAACTCAGTCTTCACTCGTTCTAGCTCATCATCAGTTTTGGTGAGTGACGTTTCTAGACGGACAATTATATTGAGTTGATCATCCTTTTCCTTGGTTAGTTTGTCCACTTCGATCATAAGATCCTTGACTTTGAGTACTTGTTTTGCCCAACTAACAAATAATTGTGTATGCTCAATGCTCAACTTCTCGTACTCGTCAAGAGATTCATCATCCTCTGCATCCATAGTACCTAGAAAATAAGGATCGGTATACTTAGTACGTCAAGTAACCCGCTCTAGATACCAATTGTAAATTTGTAGGACCTATGGTTTTGAAAAAGCCTCAGTAAAACGATGTTGCTTTCGTTGTTACAATCACCGAAACTAATATCAAACAGTTTCAGAGTAATAAATAATAGTTTTAGAAACAGATGTTAAGAACGACGTTAACAACATCGAAACTAACATCAGACAAAGTTAAAAATGTGTAGCGGAATAAAAAAAAAAATAATTTGAACACAATAATTTAAATTCCGTTCGTAAGTAAAAGTACTTACGAACTTGGGTATACAAACCCAAAAACTATATTATTTTTATTTGTTCAAGTTCAATACAAAAATATAAAGTAATATATGAAAAACACTAGTATCAACACTTGATACTAAAATACTTGTCGCCTCGGTATGATGATCTTCTTTGTTGGTTACGCAACTCCAAAGATCTCCGTGATTAAGATCGTGGCTTCAAGTCTTGTGGCAAAGCTTGTGATGATCTTCTCCGTTGGTTACGCAACTTCGAAGATCTCCTTGATTTGGATCGTTGCCACAAGTCTTTTACTTGCTTGTGTTCTTCTCGTCTTGCGTCGTCCTCCTTGATGCGTTCTTCTCGTGAAAGCCGTGTGAAAAAATAGCAAAGGACGTGATCTTCTCTTGGACTCCTCTTGTCTTAAATAGACAAGAGTCCTATTCTTGGTAAACAAGAAAATTAGTCCTAAATACAATCTAGGAAACTAAATAAATCCTAGACACAATCTAGGAAATAAATCTAGAGTCCTAATTCTAGTTCTCAAATTAGTCCTAAATACAATTTAGGAAACTAAATAAATCATAGACATAATCTAGGAAATAAATATTGAGTCTTAATTCTAGTTCCCTAATATATTTTGAGCCCAAGAAAGGCAAATAACAAAATAAAGAAATTCCCATAAATAAATTTCCCAACAACTTGTGGTGGCACTCAATGATGTACAATGCAAGTGAAGATTTGAGTACAGATTGAGATTGATATCAAGATATACCATCTTTCAAAACTTGTAATTTGCATTTACTCCTACGATAGCCGTCTTCATTTTGCTCACAATAGTAGATGATGCATATCTCTATGAGTTCACTCTGAAGTCTGAAAATAAGAACATGGAATTTGTTACCCTAGTTGGCCTTTATCTCCACTGGACTATACATTGTTGAATTTTGCGAGATCAATTAATTGAAATGAGATCTCGGATTAAATGGAAAGAAAAAGAGTAAAGTAGAGAGATCAACTAACTATAATCTCAAGGCCTCATATGCGAACTTGATTAGATTAGAGTAGATAAAAAGATCCTCCAAATTAGTTCACTATTTAGATATCATTAATATCATTGTTTGTGGTTCATGATTCATTTGCCGATTGATTGTCATGTAATTATTACATACCAAACTGGGGTGATAATTACATACCAAACTGGGGTGATAACTAATCGGAGGGGAGGGCAGCGATTACTAATCTAGAATTTCTAAGATCTCAATTGCGGGCCGGTCGGATATTCTTAAATTTGAATCTTAATTGCCAAACATAAAATTATAAGGTATTATGCGCCCTTATCTCGGCATATCTTGGCATATCTGGGCTCCCAAATGAGCCCCAAGGATATATTTAATCGAATCCACCAAATCTTTAATTCTTTCTGCAGTTGGACTAATGATGAGGTGGAGTCAGAGATGGATATGAATGATGGAGTTGGTGGGAAAATTTCATTTTTGGTACATTATGTTGGTCTTTCTAGAAAAGGTACGTGAGATGTTGGTCAACATCAAACTACATCTATTAATTTGGCAAATTCATCAAATATGGTACAAAAAAAAGCCCAATCGGGTTTTGATGCTTATGTGGAATGATTATTTAATTTTTTTTTATCATTTTTCATTTAACTTTAAATATAAAATACAGGCGAAAAGTCATTTTTGCCCTTCTTTTTCATTTAATTTTTTTCCTTTCTTTTCATTGTTCAAATTAAGAACCTTCTCAGCCTAATTTCACCACTAATCCCGTTTCTTCACATACATCGATTTCTTACCATTCCAAAAATTGCAGAGCCCAGCCTGAATGCCTAGACCCGTTTCCCCCTTTTTCTTCTCCGATCTTTTTCAGAAATCGGTCGCCTTCCTCTGCGACTTGAGTCTCCGGCGGCCCCAACAATTAGCGGTGCCCCTCAAAGTACGATGGCTTTTCTCCTTCCCAATTTTAGAAATCAGGCGACGTAATCCCCCTCGCCTTCTTCGAAAATTGACGGCTGTGGTGGCGACCGGCTGGCGAGGTAGCAGAAATCGGCGAGGGAGACGGAGATGGCGTGGGTGGTGGTTTGGCCGGAAATTCGTGTTGGGAGTTCATGATTGTAGGAGATGGTGAGGGTTCCGATTGGGGCTGTGGTTGTTGTGGTTGTTTGGGCCGCGGGTTCTAATTTTGGTTGTGGAGTTTCTGGAGATGGTCAGTTTTGCTCGGTTTTTCGACAACGGCTAACCGTTTGTAGTGGTGACTGGAAAATTGGGGGCCATTCGGGACTGGTGGTTGTGACGTTTTCGGCCGCGATGATGACTGGAATTGGGCAGGAAGTCGGGCTTCGGCCAAGAGTTGGTTCGCGACGGATACGACTACAAATCGACGGTCTATTTTGGGTTTCGATGGCTGTTGGAAATGGAACTATACGGTAGAGATGGGATTGGTTGCCGGTATCGAAAGGGTTGCCGACGGTGAAGAATTTCTGTTTGAGAAATATTAGGAATACGAGGATTAGGTTTGTACTTGTTTGCTGTAAATTGTGTGCAGGGAATGAGTTTTTGTGTGTTCTATGATTTGCAAGGGTTAACAAGAGGTGGCTTCTCAGGAGTATTTGGCTCGTGACGGCGTTGTGTTCGGACTAGGGGTTTGGACTGCGTTGGCGTGAAGGCTGCCAGAAATGGTGAGGACTCTGGCGGACTGGAATCCTTTGAGCGGGGGGCTCGGCTCTCCGGCAACGACGAGCAACGGTTGAAGACACGACGGCCCCCAAACCAGCCTTTCAAACAAGTCGTCGTTATCGCGCCATTGCCGGAAACCACTGTTGTTTCCTGGTGGATAGGAGAACCACCATGCCTGAAATAGCCATGATGACGCCGGAGAATTTTCGCACCACGCTGTCGCCGACGTTCGCTTGCCGGTTTCCATCCGCTGGACCAACGCCGTGGGAAACAGCCAAGAGATGGACAAGGAATCAACCGACGGGATTTATGGAGATTCATCGGTGACTTCGGGGAGTGGCGTAGCGGCGACGACGGCTCTGACTCAAGCAAACAACAACTGGTGAGGCAACCTCTTCGCCTTTTCTGAAAATCTACAGACGGACTGGAATTTGGTGAACGCCCAGCTCTCCGGCAACAAAGTGCCGCAGCAGGTTGGAGGTGTGTTTTGCATGTAATTGTTGTGTTTTTCTCGTATTTTTAATTAGGTTTTTATTGTGGTTTTAACAGTTTTTATGTCGGTTATTTAGGTTTTTTAAGTTGTTTTTCTAATCTTGTTGATTTTATTATTTCTTGCTAATTTTATAATTTTAATAAGTTACTTGGTTCAATTACCTTAAGGTTTGGCATAATTCTTGGGTTTTTGTGTTTAAAATTTCTAATTTTAAAGTTGGAGAAAGTGAGGGCCAAAATACGAGCCAAGAAGAGCCAGGACATGCCAACTCAAGCCAAAAACTAGCTCCAAAACGCCAAAACAGTCTGGAATGGTTGTCAAGGCGAGCCAGGACTCGCCAAACGCACCTTGGCGCGAGTTGGCCCGAGCCAAGGCGCGACTGCGCGCAGTTGCCCAGTAGCTGCCGAGCGCTGCCGAGTCCCGCCCGCACGCCTGACGACGCCTGCCGCAAGCTGCCGGCAGCGCCCGCCCACATTCTGCGCGCAACGCGCGGAACTACCGGCAGCCCTCGCGCACACCTGCGCGCTCCCGCGCGCAGCGCCCAGGCACGCTCGCGCAACCTCTCGCCAACCTTTGCCAGCCCTCGCCAAGAGTCGCCAACGCCCACCTGCGCCCAGGCTCGGCCATGGTCGAGCCATCTCGAGCCATATCAAGCCAAAATGTGCCAAAAAGCTAGCCAAGGGTCTAGGAAGGTGCCTTCGGGTCAAACTTGGTCAAACCCGGGAATTTCAAGCCTTTTTGGCTAATTTGGCCCATTTAAACCCAATTAAATTAGTATAAATAGACTACAACTCTCATTTTTGTAAAAAACACCTCCTCCCAACCCAAGCTTGGGTTTGGGACTTAATTTCTCTCTCTAGATTTAATTTTCAAGCTTTGCCTTGGGTTTGTAAGCTCAAGAAGGATTCAAGTACTCCCTTGGATTTTTAATTCCTTGAAATTTCAATCAAGCTTTTGAATTCTCTCTTTAATTCTAGTAAGCTTTCTTTTAATTTCATGCTTTGTTCTTCATTTGTTTTATGCTTTTTGCCTAAGGTATTAGAAGTTGTGTTTGATCTTGTGAATTGGCTATGAATCCTAGTTGAGTGACACATCTAGATCATAGATCAAGTCCTTGATTTATTTAATTTCAAGTAATTTCATATGTTTCATGCATTTTTCTTCATTTCATGCTTTTTGTCTTAGCTACTTGAAATCATGATGAAACAATGAATTGGTTATGGAATCTAGATGACTGACACATCTAGATCATAGATCGGCTCTTGTATCATCTTGATTTTGAGTTTTACACATGCTTTATTTTGAATTAAATTTTTGTGCTTTGTTTCATGTTTAATCTTAGATCTAGTCTTCATTACTTGTTATTCTTCATAAAGTTTTGAACTTTCTTGTTAATTTCCATTGCTTTATCCATTCATGCTTTCAATTTTAGTTAATTTGCTTTATTTAAGATTTTATGCATAGTTGTACCTTGTGCATGCATGCTTGTACTTGGTGAAACAATGCATTTTCTTGCTTATTTRRTMTAWTHCTTTGCATTTTCTATTTGAGGCATCCGACGAGGCATCCTACCAACTTGTCATTTCAATTTCTAGTTTAGTTTGATATTTTTAGTTGCATTATTTTCATTTTCTTTCTATTTTCCAAGCTTGAAACACTTTGATCCTTCAATTAAATCGATTTCCGATAAGACCAAGCCATGAAACTTTTAAACTTCTAAAACCACAAAAACTACAAAAACAAAATGGCGCCGTTGCGACTCGGCTTGGTTAAGGTTTTTGATTTGATTGTAATATCTTTGTGTTTTTGTCTTGTTTTGTTGTTTGATATTTTTTTTGTTTGAGTATGCAAGGCACGTATAACTATAACTATGGTGGATACATTCCCGGCATGGGAGGGCATGGTGCAAACCACGTTGCCAATGGTGGTTACGGTTATGGGAGACCCAGCATGGGAGGGCATGGTGCAAACCATGTCGGGTTTGATGGTTTTTCGGGCATAAATGGTTCATTGGGGGGTTATGGTGCTCAAAGTTCCTATCCAAACGTGCAAAGCCCCGACTTCCCCCCCGTATGGCTATGATGCTCCTCACTATTCTCCGAACGTGCATAGCCCAACTTCCGGCCAGTATGGATATGATGCTACTAATTATAATTCGAATATGCGTCGCCCGAAGCCCGGCCCATATGGAGCCCCTCCCGTTCTTCATTCCAATCCTATGCCGACTACGACTCCAAGTGGAAATGTGGGGGGTGGATATCCGAGTCCCACCCCGTATGGTGGTAATGGCATTCCTGTTCATGGTCCGAATATGCATAATGGTCTCTTTGGGAATTCCGACCCATGTCGAGGTTCTTTTACTCCGGATTGCTATTTTGGGACGAACATACCCATATCCCCTCAAGATCTCGAAGAGTATGAGTTGTTTGGTGGTCCGGGCTCCAACTTCACATGTGGCCCCCCCATCCGTACTATGAGAGATGTTAGCCGACCTTTTTTGGGATGTGGATGGTGTGGAACGAGTGATCATCTTCCCGACTATTGCCCGGACCTCTCCTCACCAACGCATCCCTCGGAGAACGTGTATGGGGATCATGGACTTCATGTGGAACCCGATTGTGCTATGTCATCTTTTGCTCCACCGCCGTCTCATTATCCGGTTTGTACTCGTCATGTGGGCCCTTATCATCCGAATATCCCGGTGATTTCTACTACTCCACCTCCCGATCTGGATCCATGGGCCATTACAAGCCAATTCTCAAGTCCACCTTCCCCTATCCCTCCGGTCACGTTCCCCGATAAGTGTGGGGTACTTGATTTGGTTGCCTCGCCGTCGGAAGAGGACTTGTTTTCATTTTCAGATGATTTTAACTCTCTTGATCCTTTGCCCTTTACTTCAAAAGAGTCTTGTGAAGAATGGGTATATATGGAATTCGTCAAGGACAAGGTCGAACGGGTTTATATTGAGAATTGGATTATTGAGGACGTGGTTGGCCCGGTTGTCTATATAGAGGGGTGTTGTGAGGATAAGCCCCTTGTTCTTCTCGATGAGCCCGTTGTGCCTCTATTCGACCCCATTTTGTGTGGAGATGAGTCTCGATGTGTCGTTGAGTGCAACGACGACTTTTTAGAGGGGGAGGTGGGGGTTATTGATGATGAGCTTGGGAAAATTGACGATTATCTTGAGGAGGATGAGGAGAGCGAGTCAATTATTATCCTTGCAAACCCCCACCGAGAAGAAAAGGAGGAGAGGATGGTTAAAGGGGTTGATGTTCTTAAAAGTGCTATTGATTGGATATCGGGAGTGGTTGAGGGAGTTAGCGCTTTGAATTCGAGTCTTGGAGACATGGTGAGAGCCGGGATGATGAGGTTGCTATTGGAGGGCTTGATGTTCGTAATGTCCAAAAGCGAGTGGGTGAAGCCCATTGACTTGGTGCCCAAGACGAGCGGCTTGTTAGCTCTTAAGGATAAAGAATGAGGGTTGTTGGCCACAAGCGCTACAATGGGTTGGAGGATGTTGATCGATTTTAAGAAGTTGAAAGCGGCTACCAAGAGAGATCATTTCCCTCCCCTGTTTGTCGATCAAAGGATGAACAAGCTAGCCGACCATTATTCCTATCATTTCTTGGATGAGTCATCGGGTCACTTTAAAATCACCATCCCACCAAAGGACCTAGCTGAGATGAGCTTTCATTGCCCGCTTGGAACGTTTGCTTTTTGGCGGATCTTATACGAGCTATTCAATGCGCCGAGGACGTTCCAAAGAGTGGATCCTCCCGACAAGGAGGAGATTGTGTTGATGGACCCTCCCGTGATCTTCCCGCCTTGACCAAAAGGGAGTACGTCAAGCTAGTGACGTAAAACAAGCGCTTCTTGGGAGGCAAACCCAAGTTCTTTCCATTTCTTTCTTCCTTTCTTTCTTTTATTGAAAAATCCAAAAACATTCAAAAATCCAAAAATCCAAAAACATTTGAAAAATTGAAAAATAAAAAAATATATTTTGTTATGATTCGTGTACATATTTTGTTTTTTAATTTCGTGTGATTTTCTTTTCTAGATTTGGTTTTTCGACTTCAACCATTGGGCGATTTGATAAGTTAGTAGCGTTCATGAAGCCGGGAGTTACTAGCCATGCTCGATTTTCGCTTGGATTGCTTAGATGCTTAGGTGGACCCTACCGAGCTCGACTCAAACTCGCTCGGTTAAGGAAGTTTCTATTCACCCTCCTTTTACTTGGTTTTCATTAAAATGCGGGTAATGCATGGTTTAAGTGTGGGGTGGGTAGGTGGTTAGGGTCCGGGTGTCGAAAAGCATGTTTTGTTGTTCTTAACTCGAGCCTTGGCGAAGTGACGCATTCTTGGCGAAGTGACGCTTACTTTTTGCGTATTTATATGGTTGAGTCAATTTTTGTTTCTTTTGAGTCGTTATTACATTGTTGAACAACTCCACGTGCTTGGAAGTTTGAATAGTTTACTTGTCGGGTTTTTGCATGTTTATGGCCTCTTGTGTGAGGGGTTGAATTTTTGTGCTTCGTCCAAACCCGCCTATATATATATATATAATCAACATTTTCTCGTGAAAAGATTGCAAAGCTCTAAAATCTCTTTTGATTTTGCTCCCAAATTCGGTGCAAACTAGTGAGTAGCCTTGTGTGATTTATCGGCTTGCTTGCATTTTTACGGGAATTGCATTGAGGAGGTTTAACTTTACTCGTACATGATTGAATTTGAAAATGACCTCGAGGCACATAAATCACCCTTGTTCCGGCCATATTCATATATGTAAGCTACTTAAAAATCCCAAATGAGCCCCCTTGAGCCTTTATCCCGTTTCTTGTTAGCTGAGCTCGATTTTAGCTCTTGTATCTTTGCAAATTGTGATGTGAGAGGGTGTGTTGTTAGTTGACGAGAAATGTGTGGGAAATCAATTGTAGGTTTCGGGTTTTGAGTTGCTTATACAAAAAAAGAGAAGAAAAAGAATAATAATACTCCAACACAAATCACGAAGAGTGATAGAGCGTGCGTTCATGTGAAAAGCCTAATTCAAAAAGGCTACGTTTAGTAAAAAGAAGCAAATTCAAAAAGCTTCTATGTGTTGTGAAATTAAGTCGGAAAA